>JAOXNN020000013.1:825129-871849 GCA_028571205.2 Hydropsyche betteni
TGTCGTAATTGTGACAATAATAAATGAACTGGTTTTATTAATTAAATATTCAAATCGAGTACGGGCATCGGGTAGCCAGTCTTGCTACTGGCTTTGCCATTCTAATTTATCCTGTATGCCCATTAAAATAACGGTTTTAATCACTATTTACATCATTCTTGAGCTCGAAAATCGCGAGCTCCAACTTTAGTCTTTATAGTTATTATAATAACGGCTATAATCGCGATAATAAACAAAATAACTGTTGATTATATATAAGGGTTATTATTCCGAATTGGATGAACCGATTGATACTCCCTTTGGCGATAGTTAAATATTTTCAGATTTTATCGTTTTTCGTTTCTTAACAAATTTCATTTTATTTTTTCTATTTTAATTAAAAAAAATTGACATTATATTGTGCTATCAATATATTTCTTCAAATTTTACATTCACAACCGATGTTGGGTTACTCCTAGTTTTATTTGCATCTAAATGAATGTAAACTGTTTTTCTTAATATCTCCAAAAGTGACAAATGTCGCTTAGCCGTATTTACTGCCGAGCCCCTCATTTGATGGTTTGGATTTGTTGTTGAAATTGAGGCTGATAATGAATGGATGTTGTGATGGGCCGATTGTGTTTACACGTGTTGGAATAAGTGGTTATATGATGAGGGTTTGTTTGCGTTTGAATTTGTTGTAATTGTAATAAATGTCATAATTGAAATTAATTACCTATTTTTCATAAACTACTTACTGAATCACGATAATGGTCAATAAGTTTCAGAAAAAAATATGGACTCGATCGAATTATTATAGATTATCTGCCAGATTTTTTTTGTTTTCTTTTTTCTAGGATGTGTATGGATTTTTACTTATAAAAAAATGAATTTGGTAAAATATTTTTATATTATTAATATATTAACCGTAACAAGATACGGGTTAAAAATGAAAATTATGATACAAATAAGAAAATTTTGGAACATATCTCCGTCGAAAACAACCTGTAAATGATTTCATCTACACATCTTTATATTATTGACGGTGGTTACATAAATGTCATAGGTAACAAACTAATTAAGTACCCAGTGAAGTTAAATGACATTTAGCAATATCAATAGTCGAATACAACTATAATATTTATAACAGTAGAGTAGATGTAGCTTCAGTATACAGCTTCTCGATAGTTAGATTCCCATAAATAATTTTATTTTTAATGAACAATATGTGATTTTCCATTTCACCAAAATTTCACTGAATAATTCATATTGATTTAAGTATATTTGTATGTTACGTGTTACTTTTAATGAATTAGAAATAAATTTCGGGCCAGAATCACGCACAGCACAAAAAAAGTAACGTTAGATTTTTTTTGAAAATTTATGCAAAATGTGACGCACATATCGTAAGCTTTGCGATAGTTGATCTGATTATAGCAAGTTCGTGTCTTCCAGATAATAATACGTGGGTGAGGGTCGTTAATTTACGATCATCATCCGGTCATTTCACGTAGGTTGTTCGCACGTATTTGAAAAAAATAATCTAATTGATCAATATATTGGAGTTCAAATTCAAAATAAAAAAAAAAATACTGTTATATAAAAAGTATTGTATTACTTTGTGTCGAAAAAACTAAGTTGAGAAGTATTTTTTCTATTGGAATTTTTCGTTTTGAAAATGTTCTGGTATTCAGAGGAATGAAGCTAAAAAAGGATTTGATTTACATTTGCAATTAGTTGGTGGCATTTTAATTGCGAAACGGTCCTCCGCTCCGAGAAAATTTTCTTTGGTAATTGAAAATTTGGTGGGTGTTTCCTTTATTCGTGATTGAATTTCAGCGTCTTTCATTTCAAACAGTACAAATTACGTGCTCAATATTGATCGAATGTTTGATGAGGTTATTACGAAAAGTCGCCGCAAAAACATGAGAAATTAATTTGCGTATATTAAAAACGATTATTTTATAATTATATTTGTTAAATTACCAGAGTTATCGAAAAATCGAAAAACTAAAGCGATTCCTCAATGCTGGAATAAATCAATGAATTTTATTTGTCAGTCAAGATACAAATTGTTCTTGTCGATCGGAAAATGTAGAAATTGTTCAGGAACGAGTTTTGGAAATAATGGTTGAAATAAATCATTTTGTACTGTTACAAATTACCATTACAATATCGTGAATAAAAGTATAAGTATCATATATAATTTTTCCATAGATGTTGAACAATTTTAGTTTTTTCATAATCTAATAAAGTGCCATAATCGTCATTTTCCGAAACTCTGTTTCCTATTGAAATATTATAATAATATTTTTCACGTATACTTTTAAAAAAAATAATTTCTAAAATACCAAATTCAAGTCAACGTTCTGAAGCGAAACGTAAATAAGCCGACGCTGCTTTCTACATAATTCATTCGTTCGTTTGATTTAAATTAATAATTTATGCACTTGATTGTTTTAGAGAGTTCCCTGAACAAATCCTACGTGAATAATGAGAATTAAATATTTAACAATCCGGATATTACAGACGTGAAATATAAAACTCATTTTCGTTCTCATACTGCATTCGGCGTGGGCGAATCTCGCGAGATAAGAATAATGCGTGTATAAAAATCAATACGTAATAAGTTTAATCACTAATTTCAATTTTTATTAAATTAATAAAATATTGATTATATTACATTAATTATTATTACATACAAAAAAAATTGATATGAAGTTTTATTTCATTAATTAACTGCAATTATCTAATTGTAAGTGAAAAATACGACACGAAGATCTTATTTTCATTCAATATCTTTATTATTTAAATAGCCACTTTGAGTAGAGTCACTTTCGTTTTTATAAAGCAGCGAAAATTTGAAATTTTCCATCAACTCCTTAAATTTCACTAAATGATTCACGTATGTATATTTTTAGTTCAAAATACTGTGTTATAAAGATCTCCTAAAAGCCTAAAAGAGGTGATAGGCCATATTATTTGGAACATTTTAACCCAAACATACCTTAACCCTTGTTAGTTCAACATTCTTACATCTCTATTAAAGCTTTTTCGATTGATGTATCAAGCATTCAGGTATCCAATCTATTTTCAAAATTAGGTTAGAAAATGAAATCGAAGAAGACATCAAACAATGACCGCACATTCATAAAATCACGTTTTTTGGAAAAATAATAATATTTATTGACACTGAAACGCGATATTCTCTCGATTGGCACCATTGACGGTGTCTACCCCTATCGTAGGTTGTCACCCTGCAACAGCCACCACCTCAAACCCCTGCGCACACGCATTAATTCCCGCTCGTGACGTCGTGGAGCGCAAAACTGTGCAAAACTCACCCCAACCTCCGTGGACCGTATACGCATGGCGTGTGTACGCACCCCGTTATAACACCTAATTTTCCATTTTTCCTACTAGTCCATTTCAGCATTCAGCATGTGAAAATTTTTCAACGCCGACAATGCACTCACTTCACTTGAACCACACTTTATTTCACAACTCTTATGGGCCTTCCTTATACACTAAAGCTAGGGTTGGAAAGGGACAAATGGTAAAAATTTAAGACTCAGCGAACCAGATAGCAAACTCGAAGATATTTATATAGGTAATTCTACACAAATAGTGTCAAAAAAAGCTCAAAATTTAAAAAAAGTTGAAACCAATTGATCTTAAAATAGTTATTTGATGATTCGAGTGCTAGTTTCAAAGAGTTTTTTTTTAGAAAATATTTTTGGAAAAGTCAGTTTTGTGATTGTACGGTTTTTTTTAAACTCAGAGCTGAACCGAACGCAAATTTATTTTTGTTGAAAACTGGAACGAAAAAAAGATAAGGTTCGAATCCCTTTATTATATTTTTTATGTGAATATACAAATTTTATTCATATTTATAGATCAAACAACCAATTAACATACAAAAATCAACGCGATACTAGTAAATAAGGTGACCATTCGTGCTGATTTTATCAGTACAGTACTGATTTTTTGGGTCTTGTCCTGATTTTTGTAAAATAAAATCAGTACAATTCACTCATATACAAGTGAATGTGGTAGTGCAGCGAGAGTATTTAGTGCCTGGGGTAAAACACAATTTTCGTGTTTAACCCCCCCCCCCCTCTGAAACGCTATCTCCAAAAACTCAATAATAAATGTATTGTTAGAAAAAAAGTGATGCAGGAAAATTCAATCCCTACCCCTCCCCTCATGATTTTTTTAAAAATGTGTACTGATTTTTATTTTGGAAAAAATGGTCACCTTACCAGTAAATGAACAAACAACCGACACAATTTTCCAATTTCGAAAAATTCAACGAAACCCCCATTAAAACCAAACAAAACCAACACACAACATCGACAATTCAACCCACAAAACGAAACGACCACCATTTCGCAAAACGCACAATTTGACAGTTGCAATGTGCGAAAAGAGACGCGCACGGCGCGCACAGCGCTAACAACGGAACGGGGCGACGTGTTAACGGGCGGAGAGGGCGGAGGCGAGCGGGGCCCAGCGCGTTCGGCTGTCCACAAATCGGGAACGCGCCCCTCCGAGCCCCCGCCTCGGGCTTCGCCAGCTCGCGAGAGGCCCCCTCGACCGGCAAGCCGCGCCCCCGCCGCTCGGTGACATGAAGATGGCTGACGGAGCGCCCATCCTCAGGCGCAACCGGCCCGGCACCAAAGCTCAGGTAAGCGGCTGGTGCTGCGATGACGTTTGGGGGGGCGGGGCCCTCGGGCTCCCGCGCGGTGCACATAACCTCGGCGGCGGGAGGGTCGCGCGCGGGTTGGGGTGCGCTTTTTCGGCGAGGGGGTGCGCTTGAAGTTTTCGGGGTTTTTTGGATGTGTGTGTTGATGTGTCGGCTTTTAAATGTACATTTTTTTTATTTAATTTTTAATCTAATTAAAATAATAGGTTATGGTATATTTTTAAAAATATTTTTTTTTTATATAGAAGAATTTGTAATTCAAATGAAATGTGTTAGCTGTAAATAATGGTATCGAATGATTTAGCCGATAATCAAAAAATATATTTATATTTTTTTTTTGGTCATAAGTCGAAGACTATTGTGTACAATTACATAAATTTTTATGTAAAATACTATATGGCAAAAAATTAAATGGTCAGAATTTTTAATCATGTAAATGGTCAGAATAGGTTAGGTTAAGGTTCTTAATATTATTCTGACCATTTAATACAAATTCTGACAAACCCTGTTAAAATTCTGACCAAAGTCAAATAAATTCTGATAAATGGGATAAAAATTCTGAACAAAATCGTATTTTAATTCTGACCATTTAAATTGTAGCTATACTTATATTATGCACGTATGAAAAATTTATAAACATTTTAACATATTCACCAAGCTGATCCGTTTCGAATTC
The DNA here is from genome assembly GCA_028571205.2 of Hydropsyche betteni. Lineage (NCBI taxonomy): Eukaryota > Metazoa > Arthropoda > Insecta > Trichoptera > Hydropsychidae > Hydropsyche > Hydropsyche betteni. The sequence continues at coordinate 830,490 of JAOXNN020000013.1, forward strand.
GAATGTTTATTCATTAATAAATACTTCATATTTTGTCATATGATACACAACTTTATTCGATACGATGTTGGCTCTCGGATAAGGTATAGCCTAAACCCCCAATATTTGATGGGGAGACCTTACCCTGCAGTGGACACTACGGCTCGATAATATTACAATTTTATATAAAAATTTTAGCTCTGATGTATAATTTCTTTAAAAAAATATTTAACGTATTGGTCATTTTTTTAGGATTTTTGTCGCTGGCCCGACGAAGCTTTCGAAGAAATGGATAGCACTCTTGCAGTTCAGCAATACATCCAACAAGCTATAAGGAGGGATCCTTCAAATTACGAGTTCATATTGACTATGCCGGAAGCTCAAGATGAAGGTGTTTGGAAATATGAACACTTAAGGTTTATTATAAACACGATCCTAAAATTGTAATAATTTTACTGAAATCGATTAAAAATGTAACATTTTACAGACAATTTTGTATGGAATTAAATGGCCTAGCGGTTCGTTTACAAGAAGAATGTCATCCGCAAACTTGTACACAAATGACGGCCACCGAACAATGGATATTTCTATGCGCCGCACACAAAACACCCAAAGAATGTCCTGCCATAGATTACACTAGACACACGCTCGACGGAGCCGCTTGTTTATTAAACAGCAATAAATACTTTCCCAGCCGGTTTGTATACGTTCACAGCCATATGTACTTCTTGTGTATCTTTCAGACGACTAACAAACAAATATCTTTCAGAATAAGCATCAAAGAATCGTCCGTAGCGAAACTGGGATCAGTGTGCAGACGGGTGTATCGAATCTTTTCTCATGCGTTTTTCCATCATCGTAAAATATTTTGTGCGTTCGAAAGTGAAACGTTCCTCTGTCGCAGATTCACTCTTTTCGTTGAGAAATACAAGTTAATGCTTACCATGAATCTCATCGTTCCGATGCCGAAATCAGGTCTGTTTTCCGAAGTGGAAGACTCGGAAGCATGAAATGAGGCCGTGTCAAACACGACCGTAGCACCCAGCAAATAATTTCCCCACGCTGCGTGTTCGTGTTTGGCAAGGCTTTTCAAATAAAACTATCAAGAGATTTTCCTTTGACCTTCACCATAACGTTACTGATGAACTCGTTGAAAATAATAATTCAATTAACTTACATAAACTATACCTGTATGATGTTATTTATGATTATGATGATATATTTGAGCATTAGATGGTTCCCGATGTGTATTTCTTAAGTTTTATAATTATGAATATTGTAATTGTAATATATTACCATTTAAGTTTACCTTTATGTATCCAATCTTAATCTTTTTATTTTAAATATTTAATTGTACTCTACGTTAATTTATCCTAGATGAACGATCAATTTTTAAGACAAGAGTTACAAAGACAACGTATTTATTTATTTCTTATCGATATACGAAGCTCAGTATTTAAATATTTTAGCTGCGTGGTCACTTTGTGCTTTTATGTTGTTTTTAAATTATGGGCCTTAACACTCAAATAGTTTTATAAATTGTTCGATATATCAAATTAACAAGATATTTGATATCACCTAATCTCAAATTTCTTGTATAGAATGATTTGTACATACATATTTCAATTACAAGTTATTCAAATTTATGTCCTTTTAATTTGTAAACGATACTTAAAATATTTATTCGTACAATTGTGACTTTTTAAATGTAAGAATGTATTAATATATCGTGTAAAGATATAGAAAAGTTATTAACGTATTGTTATTGCACTCATTTGTAGCGGTTATACTTTTTTTTATTGATAACATCGTATGTATGTATATATTGAATTGATTTTTTAATATACTTCAAACAAAAGCTTTGATAGTTACAACGGGAAAAACCAAAACAGTCTTTTCGTTGAATATTAAATGTAAAAATTAACTTGTTCTCTATGCAGTTGCCAATAAAAAGTTTTTAATGTATTTTCGCATGACATGATCATCTTAGAATAAAATGAAAAAATTATATATCTCATACATCTAATCAATATATTGAAGATACTAAATTAGCTTAATTGTTTCTCAACTTGCATATAATTTCAAACAAACGTGTGTTGATGTACAGTGAGTCCTTATATTTTCATATAAATAAACACCTAGGATTATACAAAAAAAAGCTTTTTGCAAATAATAATTTAATTTAATTGTTAGTAAAATGTATCCTTCACAAATACATTACTAGCTTTTTTCAGATTGTGTTTTCTTTTTGAACCCATGACCTGATGATTTTTTCTTTATGTTTTTCGTACCACTTGTCTGAAGTCCCATGGCAGCGATCTCTTCTGGTGTAACTTTTGATTTATTCTTATTAGGCTTTTTCTTCAAATTTGGACTATTCTGCCAGAAAGCTTTTTTACTATCTAACGATTGATACCTGCAAACATAAAAAATTATTTTATTTGTCTATATAATAATCGATGAAAATTAATACGTACCCAGGTTCTGAAACTTCGACTGGATCTACAGATAACAGAATATGAATTATAGGAATTTCTCTATTAACAACTAGCCTTTCCAATCCATCTAATGAAGGTTCCCAAAACTGCTCACACCTAAAAAAGTTAGGAATTATTCAACATGTCTAAAAACCATATGTTTCAAATGGAAAATATTTGCATACTTTCTATAGCCAATTTTTGTAATTTGGTGTTGTATTCTCAAATGTCTCTTCATAGCTTCTGCACATGAAATTGCTCTTAACACACCATCTCCGCTACCTGTCCATATGACTGTTTTCGATTCGCCAGTTTTGAATAAACTGGACGCATGCTCTAATAACCTAGTGACTTTACTTCCGCCTTTTACCTGAAATATTAGTTATGTCAAAAAAATAAATAAAAATAGAATCAATAAAAATATTACCTGCATCCATAAAAAATTATCTGGTATATTTGGTATGGGAATTCTGTTTCTATCCAGTGGTTCTTCTACACATTTGCCTTTCACATAGTTTTCCATGATTCAATTCAACCTGTATATTTAAAAATTGTATTACAAATAATAAGAAAAGAAAAAAGACAGTTGTAAAGAAAATAAAGAACATTGCAAATACATAAAATTTATATTGAATATATAACGTTCTGTGTTATACATATATTGCAAAATATATTACAGAAACATTGCAATAACATAAAATATACGGATAAAAAATATTCAGGGCGAAATTCTTCAAAATAAAGGGAAAAAACCATAGTCCAGTTATACTCACGGTTATCAGGCGGGACACGAGAATTTGACAGCTGACACTTATGGCAATAGCACGACAGAATCCAGCTTGCTTGGAATTAATTTCGAAAAATTTTGTCACTTCATATCAGCTGCTCGACTAACAAATAAGATCAATATTTACGGTTTTCAGATGTTTACCCAAACGACACTAGCATATCCGACACTGGCACACCCTGACGGTAGCGCATACAACACTACAACACCGACTATAAAACACAGTCCGCAAAAATTTTCAAAATAGTATGATTAAAATAAGCTATAAAGCAACGCTTTATAATTTTTTTGTATTGGTTTATAAATTGTAAACAAAATACAAATGTTCAAAATTTAAAAACTTAAAGTTTAATTATTAAAAATTCTAACAATAAATATCAAAATTATGTACCTACCTATAGTTATTATAATATAATTAGCAACTCAAATAAAATATTGACATTCACATTACATTTTCACCATTTAAATAATATATTTCTTATAAATATATAATATTTTACGACGTGGGATGAACACGAATACTTCCAGAAGTTTCCTGTACAAGAACGAAGTAATGATCAATACCAAACCAAGAATTCTCATATCATTTACCCCATTACTCGAACAGCACTCGACTTTAAGAGTGCGACGCTTCACACCGATCGTAAATATTTTCATCAAAACTTCACTAAAAATAGATTTCCTTATTTTACTTAAATTAAAATGCGGAGATCGTCGAAAAATCTTCATGAATAAGCTCGATATGGAGTAGACTATTATTTTTTTTTTATAATAAAACACGAGTAATTTTGAAATGGATTTAATTATTTTTATTGTTAAATGATTAATAAGTCATCATGAACTGTTGTTTTGGTGGAGCAGCTGCTGTTCATGAATTTGAAATCGGTGAAAGAAATACACTACGAACAAAAGTATTAACGCTGTCATGGTAGTGTTTAATTGCATCGATGATGAAAATTGATTCACTAATTGATTGTTGTTATTTTGGTCATTGTTAGTTGTGATATTGATGCTCTGAAATTCAAAAATAAATGTAAAATTATGTATTTATTTGACTGATTATGCTGAGAGGAATTTTGATTTCATTAATTTAAGTGAATATTTTTTGGATATCACTTACCGATTTTTCAGTGATAGATTTTAGAGCATCGTTTACTTCTTTTCCACTCACTACATTTTTTTCAGCCTAAATATATAATATAAAAAATATACATATATTGTCATTACACAGTATAAGTATGTATGTATATATTTTCAAAAATAATGAAATCTATATTTACGATTTTATTTTTAAGTTCATATAAATGATTCTTCAATAACTCTTCGATATTTTTCAAATGAACCAAAAACTGTTTCTCGTTACTTTTTAAAATTTGCTTTTCGCGATCGTCGATTTTTTCTTCGTTCAGTTTGAGATCTTCGAATGATTTTTTCAACTGAAATTGAATTTTATTAAATTAACTATTATTCCATTCAAGCGTCATTAAAAAATGAATTAAAACAATACCGTTTCTTCGTAATTAATGATAATTGCTTCACCAACCATTGGCGAAAGAACCAAATTTCTTTTTCGAATTTCAACATTTGAAGAATCTTCTCTACTAGTCAAATTATCATGAATATTTTTATATAATTCATTTCTCTTTTTCCAAGTAGTTTTTAACAAGTTATAATAACCGCGTAACGAAGATATACTACTATTAATTCCTTCGGCCAAAAAATGTTTTTCTCTTATCAAATTTTCCCCTATAAAACGAAATTTCAATCAATTTTTTCGATATGTATTTTGAAATAACAACGATCTTTAGTCACCTGCTGAATATAATTCGAAAAATGATGCTTGTCGATTTTCTATATCGTTTTGGATGTTTTTATGGAATTCGATCACATTATTAGCATCTGTTATGTTATTGATCAATTTTATTTGCTTTATTTTATTCATCATTTCCACAATCCATAACCTGAATACGATATATTATTAAAATTTTATTATAAATAATTTTATAATAATCATTCTTACGATAAAGTTATGAAGTTTTCGAAATATATTTGTGCTTGTTGAAGTAGCTCTTTCTTTTTGGGAATATCAATTAGAATAACTTTGAAATTTTGTAATGCCTTACGAATCTTTCCAGCAACGTGAGGAAATTTACAAACTATTCTAAAAACAACAAAAGCTGTTATACATATAAGGAACAAAATAAATAAAATTGTAGAAAACGTACATATCGGCTTTTATTTTTAATTCATCTATTTGTTTCAAAACTTCCACTGACTCGTTTTCTAAATAATTATATTTGTCGATTAATACCTATAAAATTTCAAATTAAACTGTTTAATTTTATCATGAATCAATGTTTTTTTATAATATAAAAATCAATTCACCTTTATCGAACATAGTTCAAGAGGATTTTCGAAAATTTCGTGAAATAATTCTGAATAACGATGGAAAAAATTTTTCATAACAGTATCCATACTGTATGATATTTTATAAAATTCTTCGGCATTTTTTAAATCCTGTAAAAATATAATAAATAAATATTATAACATTCATTCGGCAAAAAAAATATAAAAGATTTTATACAATAATGATGATAATAAATAAAGAAAAAAAATTAATGCATACATTTTTTCTAGATTGTTTCAATTTTTGTAAATTTGTCCATAGTGTTTCTACTCTATTAAATATTTGTCCTACATTATCAGTGTCCAAAATATTTTCTCTGATTATCGCGATTTTTTTATTTAATAGTCGATTATATTCTTTATCTTTTTCTGAAACATTATTTAAAATAAATACTATATTTTTATACTATTCGCATAATTCTCGTCAGAAATATTTTTTCTGAGTATCGTGATTTTTTTATTTAATAGTCGATTATATTATTTATATTTTTCTGAAACATTATTTCAAATAAATACTTTATTATTATGCTTTTTGCATAATTCTTGGTATCATACCATTTATATTATTTTCGATGTCTCGAAAAGATTTCAAAATCATATTTGAGGATAAAATGTCAGTTCCACAATTCGTAGAAGAAACTGATTTCATTTCATTTTCTATCCAATTTTCGAAATCTTTACATTCGTCTTTAAATCTGAAAGTTTTAATATTTGAAATTATCATAAAAGCTTATTTTGAATTATTTAATAATCGAAGAAATCACCTTAGAAAATCATTTTTCTGATCGAGAGTCTTTTGCAACTTTTGTAATTTCGTTTCGATTTCCCATATCTTGTTCGATCCAAATTTGGATTTTGTTTTGTTTTTTTCTTCGATCTTTTCTTTGAGCTGTCAATAATAATTCATAAATATACCATAAACAGAATAAATAAATGAATTATGAATATGAGATATTAATTTACTTCAATTTGCAGAACATTTAAAAGATTTTTTGAAACGTGCGCCGAATTTTCTTTTAGTTGTAAAAGTTCCGTAGTTCTATCAATCCACGAATGAAATTCATCAATTGTCTGTTCAATTTAATATACATTAATTGTAATAATTTAATAATTTTTAAATTATTGATATCAAAATAAATATTCATACGGTTTCATATTCTATTTCGGTTTTCACTTTAAGAATTTCTTTTTTGCGCTGAACTATTTTACTGATCAGTATATTACAACTGTTTTGCAATTTTTGTATTTGATTTTGCAATGAATTGTGATTTAACTTTTCAGGCATAATAAGCTTTTGTGAAAGATATTTTAAACTAGACATAAGCCTTTGCCTGAAAACAAAAATATTCTAGAAATAATATAAAAGAAAACATCAAAATAATTAATTTAAAAAAACCTTGTAATAACACTCTCCATGGAATCAAGTTGCTCTTGGATAACTTCTACGTCATCAATAGATAATGGACCAACTTCCACTGTTCCTCGAAGATGTATCCTTTCAAAAATCGAATCAAGTTCTTTGTGCTGCTGTTCAATTTCTTTTTCGATATCCATTTTCCGTTTGAAATAGAACTCCACTTCTTTCAAATTGCCAATGTGCTCCATTGTTAAATTCGATAACAGCTCATATCTGTAAATAAAACATAAAAATAACATTTGACGATTTATGGACATTAGAAATGTTTTTACCTTTCAGTCAAGTTGTTAATATCATCTTGCAATTTGAAAATACCATAACTTTTGTTTTTTGCCTGTCGCAATTTTTCAAAATCTTCTCGTTTGCTTTCTATTTCTTGGATGACACGATTTAAATTTAATAGAGACTTTTCTACCGTAAATAAACTTTCTCCTGCATACGTTAAAATAAAATAATAAGTGATTATAAACAATATTCTACAAAACTCATTATATACATTTACTGAAATATATAACATCGTTTACCGATTTTATAATTCATCAATTCTTTTTCCTTTATAACCAACCAATTTTGTAATGATATTAATATGTTATAATGATCTTCATTTAAATTATCTTTCTGTATAGTTTGAAAAAAAATATCAAAATAAAATTTTAATCAATACGAATACGTAATATTTTTTACTTACTCGAATATCTATTGACAAACTCGCGGTTCTATTGATTTTCGTACTTCTATAATCTTTTCCTGAAAATTCAAAAACCAGTACTGAACACGACATTTCGATCACACGATAAAACAAAATGATTCTCCACTCACCGATACGTTTTTTCGCATCTTCCAAATACCAATACACCCTTTTGGACGACGGGTGATTTTTGCCATAGCTACGTTCATAAACGGGCAGGCACCGTTCGAACTTTTCGTACGCCTTCTGGAAGTCCCTCTTTTCGAAATCGTGCCTTGCCCATTGGTTCAGCATGTGTATCATCTGGATGCTGTCCACATTCACGGACCTCTCGAAGATCTCCAGCGACTTCTGGAACAGGTCGTCGGCCTCCTCGTGCTTGCCCTGTCTGCTTTTGCTCTTGGCCATTTCGCTGAGCAGGATCGCCATGTTCAAATGGTCGCCGCCCAGTTCCTTCTCGTAGGTTTTCTTCACCTTTTCGTTCAGCGAGTCGGCTTCGGGATACTTTTTCATCGAACACTTGATGTCGGCCCAGTTGCGGAGCAGGTTCGCCGTCTCCAAATTGTCGACGCCTAGTTTGGTTTCGAATATGGCGAACGCTTTTTCGTATAGGTTGTCTGCTGTTTTGTGGTTTCTTATCGCGTATTCTGTGAACGCTAAATAGTATATGAGCCTGGCAACTTCGATGGATTCAGAATTTTCGTCGTTGTTCTTTTCTTTCATCAAATTAATGTACTTCTGTAAAAGCGCTTTACGGCTGTGGTACTTTTTGACGCAATAATATAACCAAGTTAAAATTTTATAAGTGTTTTCTAAAAATTCGAATTTTATTCTAGGTAAATGTTTAGCTTTTTCTGATCCGCACATTTCTTCTAAATGTTTCGAAAAAAATTCCACGTGAGGAATCACTTCTTTAGCGATCAACAATCCATATTCTGATTCATCAGACTTTTTATAAATATCTTCTAAAAAACTATCGACCATTTCGAACGCTTTAATAGTTTTATTTTCATGCTCAATATATATCCTTATAGATAATTGGACAATACTGTTAACTTTTATAAAATTATTTTCAATATATACCAAAGAAAATTTGTATAGTTTCTTTAAAATTTTGTCAGCTGTTTCCTTGCCAAGTTCACTATCATAAAAAAGGTCGATAGATATTTTATCAGAAGCCAAATAAGATAATATACTAAGCATTTCATATGTATCTTTTTCAATAATAACCTTATTCATGATGTCAGAAAAAACTTCATACACGGTTTTTGTATAAAAACTCTGTTCATTTGACAGTTGATATTGCAACACAACTTGAGGACTTTCATCGAAAATCTTCAAATAATTTTCTATTGATATTTTTTCACATAAAATACAGGAAACAGCCTGTTGTAAAATCAGTGGATAATATTTTAATTTTTCCACTAATGTCTCAATGCTGTCTTTCCGAAAATTTTTTAGTTGACTTTCAATAAGACTTTGAGCGTCCTCTTTTAAAAGAACGTCTAGATGCAACATTTCCATATTTTTCCATTCATCCTCGCAACAATTTTGTGTCGTTAAAACAAAATATACATCTTTGTTAGCTTTCGCATTGGGAAAAGTTTCATTGAATACTTTCTTTTCACTTGTACTATCGAAAACAACCAATGTTTTGCCTTTTTTAAAATTGTATAAATTTGATGATGCATCTTGGATAATTTCATCAATAGAACTAGACGTCTTGTATTCTACATCAAATTCCATTATTTTCTGCGTGAGTTTATAAATGGATTTTCCAATGATCCAAAAAATTTGATGATAATTCGTACCATATTTTTGTAAATAAGCTAATGCAAACTGAGTTTTTCCGATACCGGGAAGACCACATACTATCACTGTACGATTAATTTTTCCACTTAACTTTTTATGAAGTAAATTCAATTCGTTGGATCTTCCATTGAAGAATTTTGTCAATTTCGGGGTATTTTTCAAATCTGTTTGTCAAAACAAAAAAATCAGAACGGGTCTCATAATAAAAGTACATTTTATTTTGAATTTCAATATCGCTAAATATTATATTATGGTTTAGATAAACAGTCAAACTGATAACAATAAAAAATATGAAATGTTCTTTGGAAAAATTTAACTTACTGTTCAAATCGAGCTCTTGATCAACTTGACTGGCTATTGATGATGTCATTTTATTTTCACACAAAAACTACGCAGTGATTGATATTGAAAATAAAAATAATTGTTTTAAAATGACAAATGTATACCATCATTCACTTAATATATAACTGATGAGTTATCTTATCTAATACTAAAACATAATCGATCAGAGTTACTATCGATTTCAGTGATAACATAAAAAATTTTAATGATTAAATTTCAATTTTGAAATTTACTTTAATAAATTGAAACTGAAATAATAAATTATACGTATTCTAGAATTTCGACTCATTTCACTTTTAGCATATTATGTATTATAATATTAGTTACTAGCAACTTATGTCCGGCGTTGCTCGAGACTCTGTGATGTACTGACTGTCTCTCTCAAGATCTGGAATCGTATCTGTCGTTATCCAGTTGTCTCATTTGCTTACAGTAATTTTATTTCCAATTGTTATTTTCGGAGGTGATCATTTTTCAGTGATTATACTGTGAAATGATAACTGAAGTGGTTTCCCGATGTCTTCTTGAATGATAGGATTTGTATATGAAGGTGGACTGATTCAAATACGCGTTCTGCACACAACAATGTACCGATTGTAATTATTGTTACAACAATCGCGACGCCAGCGTCGTACTTGTACTGAAATTATATTTTCATTTTAAAATAGCGTCATACCGAGTTTTAAAATAGTTTAAAAAATTTCGAATACACAGTAAATATATTCGAAAAATCTCATTGTGATTAAATAAGCGGTAAAGGCATGCATAATTAACATGCATACATACATTCATTTTTATTTATATAAATTCAAAAAACGTATTTTGGTATTATTTTCAAAAATTTTAATCAGATAATAAAAAATCATTTGAATTCATTGAATAATTAATGAACTTTAACTTGATTTTCATTTTAGTAATTAATCAAAAGAAATTTTATCTTTTCCAATACCGAATTTTTTCCCTTTTTTGAATAATGAACGATATGATTTAAATTATTTTAACAGCTTATATAATATGATCAGCACAATAAAAAAAACAGGTATTTGTTGTGCATCGACAATTTAATTTTTTTTTTTTTAAATCAGAAAAGAATTATATGAAAAGATCATTGTTTAATTATAACAAACCTTAATTTTTTCATTGATTAATACTCTATCAGGTTAAATAAAAAAGTTTATTTTAAGAAAAACAAAATAATTTCGTCAATACAATAAATCTATAACCTTAAAAAATCTTCAATACCTTTAGAGAATACCGCGAAAATCCTTATCTTTTAAATACCACAAAGCCACAACACAACCAAATACGAATCCCAAACACCAAATTTCCACCGATTCAAAAAACCAAAACGGACCGCTCCAAGGCAAAGGCCAACGAAAAAATCAACCCCTCTCCACCCCTTCTCCGCCTCCATCACACCACAATAATTGTTTTGTTGGGGCTAATTGGAAAAATGCCCGTCGACAATTAACATCGGCAATAAGACGGGCGACGGAGAACGTCAACGGCAGCCCCGATGGCGCGAAATTAGATTTGAAGCGGCTCCGCCCCCCGGGGGCTGAGCCCCGGCCATTCTTCGGGGCCCCACACCTCCGGGGGGGCCTCGAGCACGTCCTGACACATCCAGAAAACGAAGCCGCCGTAAAATTTCGCCCCTGAGGAGGCGTCGATAAATTATTTATGGTTCGATTCGATCCGAGGCGATGCGCGCGCGTTATTTGGAGTCATCGTGGGTGGTTTTTTAAATTTTTTTTTTTTCGGATTTCGCAATTTTAAAAGGGTGTGATGTTTTCGGTTTTTCGATATAGTTTGATAGGATGAAATTTGAATTCTTGTGTTATCAAAATTCGTATGCGAATGTTGCAATAGTGTAACATGGAGCGATGTCGGATGTTTATCAATTTTTTTTATGTGTTGGCTATTGATCATTTTTTATGTAACGAGTTCGCATGAATTAAAAGCTGTTTTGAAATTTTATTTGAAAGTTTTGAATGTGTTTGTATTGTGAAATTTATTGTTATTGGGAGTCATTAAAAAAATGTAAAAAAAAAAACGCTTTAGTATGCTTTAAACGGAAAATAATGCCATGATCGATTTGTTTATTAAGATTATTTTTTATTGATTCTAAAATATTTTCATAATTCATAGCATTCCTAAGCAACAAATGGCACGATTTATATGTGGAAATGCATACCGTTGGCTTAAAATTATTTTTTATCATTCATTTCGTTACATTCTTATCAGTAATGGCCACATGAGATAATGAAAAATTCTTAGATTTTCGATAAATTTCGAAAATACCTTATTCTGCAGTTGAGTAGTATAAATTGTACGTAATAGTGATGATGACATTATGCATTTTAATACTCATTTATTCAGTATATTTATTTTTTCACTATCACCTAATCAAATATCGTTTAAATTTATTTATTCTATTTACCACGGCTGTCGTTCTAACTATAATTCTCACCGTTGTTTTTATTTTTAATCGTATCTAATCTAAAATAATTTATATCTAAAATAAGTCTTTCTATATCTTTAGCAATAAATTTTTAATTTTAATAAGATATTTTTACTAACTTTTCGAAGTTTTTCCAAATTAATCTGCTTTATTAATTAGTATTTTGAAATTTTTTATTATCTTTATCATATTAATGTCAACAATCTTTTATAAATTTTCTATTTTCAAAGTGAAATAAATACATAAATCTGTTTCGCTTTATTATCAATGCAATCCAAATATTGAATTATCTCTGATTCACACTTATTTTTTTATAAATTCGAGATTAACATTTTAATTATCACACCGCATCATACGATTAAGTTCTCATGAATTATATTTCGCAACCATTTCTTTTAGAAGAAAAGCATTATTATTTTTGTCCTCACATCATTGACGTCGTTATGTTAATACATAAACCACGCAATTTATTCCCGACATTCAAATACGTCCTTACTCGACGCCATATTGTCGGAGATCATCTTCAAACTAAATACGGCCAAGTTCGCGGCTGTCGTCACAAACCTATTTATTTCGCATACGAAAGAATGGAACAGAATGTCTTTAACATCTTATACGTGACAAGAAATCGAAAACGCCCAATTTTCACGATTGTAAACCATTAACGTGAGATATATAACATATCGCACTGAAGGAATTTTCGAATTTTCGCATATCAATCAACGATCAATTGACATGAATTGAAATTTCTTCGAAAAAAATTTACTTATAATTTTTTAACAATTTATAACGATTTTTTACAAAATCTTATGTTGCAAACAAAATGGTATTAGTATAACGTATTTTGTATAGCAAATTTGGAATGTAAACTTTTAACTAGCACTCCTTATATTATATTACATAAACAATTTTACGAGACTGTTTACAACTTTCAGAATTTTTATTATAACAATTTAGTTTAATACTACTTGATTTTATGGATTTTTTCACAAATAAAAAAATACAATACGTCATTTGTCGTTGTAATTTGCGTACATGAAAATACTTATTTTCATACACGTGTATGAAAATTTGTATTACATTTATATTTAAAGGTCTTTAAGGCTCCTAAATCCAAAGGGCTTGCGTGCGCCTTATTCCCATGCGGTATAGTAGTCACTCCCCTGAATTTATCATATTCAAAGTACATACATACATCTATCTATCTATATAAATATAAATGAAATATATGCCTGTGCTGTGCGTGTGTGTGTGTGTGTTAGTTAGTTAGTTAGTTATACATGCCTTTACTAGCTAACTGATCGCAGTAAAAAAATTTAAATGTTAATTCAGAAAGGTTTCTGTATTGTTAAAACTATTTTACAACTCAATTTAACACTATTTAAAGATGAAAAGCAACGTCGGGCCGAGTAACACCGGATATCCGAGCCCGCTCCGTTTATATTTCTCAGATATTTTTATAATTAAAATAAACAAATAAATATTTTTTCTATTTAGTTATATTCTTCAAGTATTATAATTTTACATAAAAATAAAACTACAACATATAAATTTCGATCTTTTTAATTCAAATAAAACGAATTTCCGATCAAACGATCGAACATACGAATATTTCCCGATAACCACCATCGATCAATGGGGCCATTACGCGTGGGCTAAGGCTCTTCGCAGACGTCGACCGTTCGTCGGCAGTTTTCCGCTCATGGTGTATATGTGTCCGGGCTTCATCTAGGGGTATTCATGGGGAAGTCAGCCCCATGAGGAATGCCAGGAATGGAGCTCGAGGCGGCTGCGAAACAGGCCGCTCTGAATATTTGTCCCTCTCCGATGCGAGACGAGGCCTGAATACGGCCAAAGGGGAAAGGTCGCCGTTATTTTTCGAATGGACTATGTGGTGTATTTTTGTCGCAGTGGTGGATGAGGTGTGCGATTGTGGTCGTTTGAGGGTTGTGCAGCAGGTGTTTGATGGCGATTTTTTGTATGAAGAGATGTCGGAGGTGTTGCAGTTTTTTTTGTGTAGGTTCGTTTTGATTAGGTTTTGTTACTGAAATAATGGAAAAATATGTTTTTTTTGTTGGTGTTGTTTAAATTTTACTGTGTCGAATTCGTATCAATTGAATGGTTGATTGTTATTGAACCATAAACGATAAATTGTAATCGGAACGATAAAGTGAAATCTCACATCAGTATATGCATCGGAACGGATGTTTATAAACTGTACATTCTTTTGACATATAAAATTTATCAATTGTGCTCATATTCAGTGGCGGGGTACGCGGACTAAAAGCCCCCGATATTGAAAATCGGATTTTTATCTCATTTCCTGCTAAATTTATTTATTATTATTCATAATTTACAATAAAAATTTGTTCAAATATTTTTGACATGTGTTGTTTTTTTAGGAAATGTTTTGTTGAATTGTTCAATTTTTGCTCATATTAAATTTCAAGCAAAAACTATTAATTTCAAATATGATTTTTCTTACGATAAATTTTCAGAAAGAAAGGATTACGTTTCGAAACGTTTACGTTTACTAAAACAAAAAATAATAATCTTAAACAATTGAGACGAATCGAAATTTGAAGAAATTAATATTTTTCCAACACATTTCAGAAAGTAATACTTTTAATTTTTTACTCAAAAACTATTAATTTGACATAAACGAAATTTACACTCAATACAGCCATATATTATACTTCCACCAAACTCATATTTTTCATAACCTTGAACCATCACAGAATAAAAGCACATCCAACAATCAAACAGTAAACCTTCCCTCAACAATCCAAAGCAGCCAAACCCATTTCCAACCAACAAAACCTCCCCCGTTCCCCAACCAACCCCGACACCGAAAAACTACGCAAACAACGAAAATAATTAAAAATGTCGAACATAAGAACACCCTCTGACTGACAGCCACTCCACGAAGCGCGCCATTTCATCACCAACCCCACAACCGATCGAAAACGCGATCGCCCAACACCCGATCGATATCATACTACATATTATATTAATATTAATAAATATGATATTATACACACATACATATTATATTAATAAATATGATATTGCGAACCCGACATATCCATTTGTCCGTATTTTTCGCAAGATGCCGGAGCGCTCGGCGCCTACACAATGGCCGACGTTCGCCGGATCTGAATGCTGGAGGTGTGCGTGAAATACGGTGAAGATTCAGATGGAATTCAATAAACAACAATGAAATTCTTCGACGACTTAAAAGCTGGATGTGTATGGCGAGCATATTCCGCGAATGCCGGGCCCATTGTCGAGAGATGCGGGGGCGTAATGATGGCGCGTTTGGTAATTGTTGGGGTTTGATTTGGTTGTGGTGTGTGTTTGTGGTCTGTCGATGGGGTGTGTGATCGTTTGTGTTAATAAGTAGAGTCTGAAATGTTAAGGGTTTATAGCAATTTTTTGGAGTGAATCTTTCCGCGGATGAAAATCTGTTGTTATTATTATTATGTAGGGGCTAGTGGATAGTACGTTGATGCAAATGTTGAAAATTTGTTTTGAATAAATTATATATGGGTTATATCAATAAATGGAGACCAAATTATCAGCGGTATATTTTTTTCACATTAAGCGTTACCGCAAAAAGAAGTAAATGATGGATGGAAATTTTTCATACAATAATGTATAATAAATCAATATATTTCACTTCAAAATTATAATATTTTTTTCTATTTTGAAATAACATATTCTGTTTGTATTATTTTGAAATTAAATAAGGAATAACATTTCATAAAAAATAATTAATTTTATTATTTTTTATAATAAATTCGAATTATCTATAATATCTGTTATATTTCCTTCGAAACTATTAAATAATTCTAATACAAAAAACATAATAACTAACCAAAATAGTCATTTTTTCACCAAATATCAATACATCAAATATGGTAAAATAAATCACGAATTAGCATTTTTGCAAGTGCAGACGAGAATAAACTGGTAATCGCCCGTGCAAAACCATCATTTTCGCAATTCATCATTTATCTTATAATAATATCATCATCATGATATAAATAGTATCATTTACATTATAATAATATAATTTATATTATAATAGTATCATTTATATTATAAAAGTATCATTATTATATTATATAGTATTATTTATATTATATAGCAGTAGTACCCGGCGGGACTTAAATTTTCAATTAAATTATTTTCTTAATTTAAATTCATTAAAACAAAAGCATAAAGCAGGCTGCGTATTGTCACAATCATACGTGGCGCGCCGGCCGCTTTTTTTTATAGGGGAGGAACATTTTTTTGCGGACCATCCCGTCTTGGGTTCTGGAAAATATGGTCATCCTATTTTGATGATACAAAAACCTTCTCATCAAAAAAATACATATACATACCAGTTCTCATGACGATCGGTCCAACGGTGTTGGAGTGAAACGGCATCAAACAAATATATATAAAAACAAAAAAACATCCATATTTGTATTATATATACATGTATAGAAGATCATTTCAATAAATTTAACAATTTTTTTATTCCCGTATGAATTCAATGCTCAATTTAAACATGCAAAAAGTTCAAACAGCTTTATTAATCCAATCCATATTTTGCGACGTACAAAATTCAGACAATCTAATAAATTATTTATTAAAAAAAAAAACATCCTGTACATTTTCCATGTTAGAAGAGCGCTATAAACGTCTAGACACGTTTAGAACACACGTCCATACGGAAAATTTGAACAAATTCGAATTACGCGATCGCGAGCTTTTCCGACAATTTTCCGCATTTCCCCGATAAAGAGCGTGACCCGCTTACCGACAACACACCCACCATAGACGCCATATTCAAATTCTTGTCTAAAATCAAAGATTACCCAACAAATTTCCAATCCAACGCCCAACTCGCGGATGGAGCACCCCGCGAGGGCTAGCCGCCCCACCATGGAAAGGCGACTTTGGAGCCCATGGCCGTCGGTGGGGACAGGGGCGGGTCCCCGGGCAGAGGCCCCTTTAGAAGGCGCGGCCTCTAAGGCTGCCACTCGGTCCAACACCACTGTTGAGGACGGTCGTGCCGACAACTCAACAACGCCGACTAGATCAACAGGTGATTATTTTCAGTATGTATGTCGTTTTGTTGGTTGTATTATATTTAGAGTGTTTTTCGGTTGTTTGAATTTTTTTTTTATGGAAATATATTTTAAGATCAACAGGTATTTTTTTTTCAGCAATGGGTTTATTTATTATTTTAATTTCATTTTGTTGTACTGCATGATATTTTTCTTCATTCAAGTCTGTTTTGTAAAAAGATTATGAAAATTCAACTCGTTTGAGAAGTTTTATTGATTGAAATCAACATGAAATAAAAAAATCGATTAGATTGAAAAATTTATGGAATCAATAAGTGAGTTCGTGTTTATTTTTATTTAGTCGAATAAAGTTTTGAATTATAAACCCATTGATAATTTAGTACAAATTATATGTTAGTTGATTATTCTGAATAAACGGTTGAATTTCTAATTTTATTTTATGTAAATTACGATGAGATGAAATTGTTTACTTTTTAAAATCCTTACAGTAATTATTTATTTTTTCATAAAATTTTATTTTTTTTAATTATTTTTGAAATAACGCAAAAAAATTAAACTGTACTCGAACTTTCATAAGTAAATCACATAATCATATATTTCATTTTAAAAACTATCTGAAAATCTCAAACTCCAGAATATGTACCTCTACCATTTCAGAATGAAAACTGAAGGTTCAAATCCTCCGAAGCACACAAATGAAATGAAAACATTCTATTTATGCATTAATTTTTTAAATCATGGCATTGTGTAAAACACTGCGAAATTGTATTATTACTTTCCTATAACAGAAAAATACTAAACGTTGTGCAAAAAATTTTGAAAATTCAATACGCAGTGTGTTGCGTATAAAATTTGGAGTATAAACTTTTAACTAGCACTCCTTATCATATAAGCAATTTTACGAGAATGTTTACAACTTCCAAGATTTTTATTAAAACAATTCAGTCTAATACTACTTGATTTTATGGATTTTTTTACAAATAAAAAAATTACAATTGACGTCATTTGCTTCGTAATTTTCGTACATGAAAATACTTTTTTTTCATACACGTGCATGAAAATTTGTATTATATTTAGAGGCTTTTTGGGCTCATAGATCCAAAGGGCTCGTGTGCGCCGTGTACCCATGCGGTATAATAGTTACGCCACTGAATTTTTCTTATTCAAAGTATTTACATACATTTTTTTTATATTTTTCGGAGATAGTTATTATTAAAATAAATAAATAAATATTTTTTCTATCTAGCCATAGTTTTCAAATATTATAATTTTACATAAAAATAAATTTGAAAGATATAAATTTCAATCCCTTTAAAATATAAAAAAATATTATTTTACCATTTTGAAATAGCATTTCCTTGACTATTCATTACTCAATAATTTTGAAAATCTGCAAGCGGCAAATTTATACTCAAATTTATACTCTTAATGAAAATCATAATGATATGCCATAATGAAGCGAGATTTTGTAGGTAGTCTTTTTTTGGTTTTGGTCATTTTTTATGAATAGTAGGTGTAGAAAAAGAAGGAGGACCAATTCAAACTTGCGAACCGCACACACTGGTCTGCTAATCGCCAATGACCGCATGCAATAATTTTCACAATAATTTCAACGTCAGTACATATAATTCGTAGGGCGGTCGATAAAATGAAAAATCGGAACCATTTTTTGGAATCAATGAAAAGTTAAACTCTCATTTTAGAGTTAAATGGTTAAATACTCAATTTGAAACGATTGAGTAGTTGCTATAAACGGAATCTACCCTTGCCATCTCCGCGGCTTGAATTATCATCCTTAACCTTTCCGGGCCGAAGCGGGGTATCTGAAATCCCCCAAGCATGAGTTTTATTTAAGAATTACAATGCAACATGCAGCGTCACCGCTACAGTACGGGCTGGCTGATTATTTTCGATTATTAATAGGTTTTTTAATATGTTCTTTATCGATGTATAATAAATTATAGTAATGATTATTTTTATTTATTGTTAAAAGTTCCAATGAATAAAAATATAAATCACTATACATAGTAAAAATATTTTTTTATATATTACCATTGACGGTTAACGAAATAAACAATCATTAATACAAAAATAAACATTCCCCTAAATGACTCGAGGCTTTCGGCAGCAGAACGAAATCGACTCACGATTCATTAAACTTTGACCTTTTAAAAAATATATAAATATTCATATTTAGAGCGAAAATGAAGTTTCATTCGTTGCATTATTTGAATTGAAACTTTCAACGTGTGAAAAAAAAAACCACGCCAAGCAAACGGCCCGAAGGCTTCGCCTATTTCTTTTGTCCACCGATTCAACAATCGGAATTCAGAAAGTGACAACATCCCATCATTATCCCGCGCTTTTGCTCGACAATAATTTATTTAAGCATTTTGCAAAAATGCAAATTTTCTAACGTCTTCGGCACGGCAATAAACGGACCGTTTCGATTTAACAACTAGCTCCGATTAATCCCTATTTTATCGCCGATGAGAAAATTTAATTCATTTTGTTTCTATAAAATACCTCGATTTAGATATTGTCACGATTTAGGGATTTTCATGATGACTTTGTATATATACGAAAAAAATCAAACGTAATATAATATTAAATCGGAAATTGATCGAATACGCAAATTAGTATTGATTGAATTGCTCTCGTGTTAGAAGTATATAATTTTTATTTAAAACGTGTTTGATCGTATCGTAATTGTGCGTAATTAAATTATAATTGAATTTCAAATTATACTATACATAAATATAATAAACTGCTAATACTTAAATATAAATATAGTATTATATTCAAAAAAATATTTCACCGCCCAAATTGATCGATCTTAAAGCACAATTGAACGGCGGTTCTTCAATTAAATTTATATCGGCCTGTGATATTCATCCAGATCTATAGATTAATATTGAAATTGACCTCACGTACTTTTTTTTGTCCATGAATGCCGAAAATTCGTATTAAAGCGATCGGGAAAAACCTTGAAATGCCTGAACGTCTGCATTTCCATAGAACATCCCCGACAATTCAATACGGGACTTCTTAATGGCCGCGGCATTTTCATTCTGCAATGAACATATACTGAAATTTTTATTATATTGCGGTGTACGTGGTCTTTCATGACATGAAAAAGAACAAGTGGACGTGTCGAGGGTGAAGTGTTAATTGTTCGACGGGTGGGTGGTTTTAAATTGGTTTTATAGGTGTTCGAAATGGAGCTTTATTGATTTGGTTATTTAGTATGATGAATTAGTAAGCCGGATTTATGTTTCCCACAATTTTTTTACATTTAAAAAAAATTTGAGGAGTTTTTTGTTATTTTTCTAATTTTTAGCATTTTTCATCTGTAATCATTAAGATTTTCAAAAGAAAAATATATTGTTAGCGTTAAAACAGATGTAATTTGACCGTTCTTATTGAGAATGGATTCGGTCAAAATGGAGTACGATATCGTGACATGATATCAAGCTTTTTTGAGATCAATTGGACAATATAGACCACAAAAAAATATGGTTTTAACATGATCGTGCTACATGCCATACAACAAGAGAAACTATCGATTTGGACATGTTTTCCTTGTCGTGTGGTTTCCAAACATGCTGATACTAACTAGACACCATGCGATTTTTTTACACTAGGATTTTGTTGTCCAAAGGAAGTCCAAAGTGCAAGTGTATGTTGACAAACCACGAACCATTCCTGAACTGAAAACAGAAATTCAACGCGTTATTGCTGAAATTGAGCCATCTGATTTAGAAAAAATGTTATAGAAAGGGTCATGATATACTAGCAAAGACGCGACGGTCATTTAGCCAACATTCCATAATTAATCTGAACATTTCAACTTTACATAACAGTAAAACTGTCCAATTAAATAATAATTTACTACTTTTCTTTTTGAAATTAAATCCGACGTACCCGATGGCCGGAAAATTGGAAAATAATTAGTGAAAATTTTAATTATTTCTATTTGATTTTCATCTAAAATGACATAAACTGTGTGCATTTTTTCAATTACAGCGAAATCATTATTATAATTTTTGCACATTTCAAAAATCTTATGACAAATGAAAAAACCAAACCAAACACGTTCAAATTTTTCATTCATTCTCATTCAAAATTTTCATAGATCCATAACATACCGCGACCAAATCTTTTTACCAACATTCTAGTATTCGACTAAAATCTCAAATATAACCCCAACACAAACTCCAAACAGATCACCAAGCCATGGACACGGAAGAATTCAGAACTCGCGGCAAGGAAATGGTCGACTACATATGCGAGTTTGTCAACTCCCTACCCGACAGGCGGGTCACTCCCAACGTGGAGCCAGGATATTTGAGCAAGCTCCTCCCCAACCATGCCCCTTTTGACCCTGAGCCATGGGAGGACATCATGGCCGACGTGGAGTCGAAGATCATCCCGGGCATGACCAATTGGCAACATCCTAGGTTCCATGCTTACTTCCCGTCTGGTAATTCTTACCCGTCCATTTTGGGGGATATGCTGTCTGATGGACTGGGATGTATTGGATTTTCTTGGGTGCGTGTATATGAATGGTTTTTATTGAATTTCAGATTTTTGTTATTGTTTGAATTGATTTTCAGGTCGCTAGTCCCGCTTGCACCGAACTTGAAACAATTGTGCTGGATTGGTTTGGTTAGATTTAATTTTTATTAAATTTTATTTATAGAATAGTCGAATTTCGATATAATGAACTAATGCGGGTGAAGGGATGTCTGTTAAAATCAAAAGTCCGTTATGTAATCCCCTATATATAATAGCGGATTTCTGTCTGTGTCGATGACGCTCGCGACTTTTTTTTATGATTTTGTTGATGTTGAACAAATGAACTGGTTTTATTAATTAAATATTAAATATTCAAATCGGGTACACATTTCGAGTTCACACAATCGGGTTTTCACATTTATCGTTTTCCGTTTCTTAACAAAACCTCAGCCGATGTTATTAACATCGGGCCTATATACTAGTATTGTATAATGGTAGATTTTCCGAATGCGCTTTTTTCATTAAGAAACTAAACGGCACAATATGAGGTCAATGAAATTTCTATAAATTGATTTAAAATAGATATTATTTAATTTTAAATAATGACGAGATAGTTATGAAAATTTCAATTCGCGGTAAAATATTCTGCTATCAAATAAAAATTGATAAAAAAAATTCCGAAAATGCACTTTGTATGTATATGGGTACAATTTTTTTTTTTACAAATGTGACATATTTTCGAATTTTACCTTAGATTTAAAATGTATTAAATAATATTAAAAGGACTTTAATAATTTTCAAATCTGACCAGATATTTTGTCTGTTATATCGGGGTTTTACTAATAAAATCTTTCACTGAAAAAAAATGTCGATGTTATAGGGAAAGCAATTGGACTTCCGAAACATTTTCTAACTTTAGAAGAAGGAAGCAAAGGAGGTGGTGTTATACAGGTAAACATTTTCGTTTTTATTTTTTTATTTTTTAAATATTTTAAACTCAATTTATTAATTTTTATGGATCAAAATTAAGAGTTCAGCCAGCGAGTGCATATTAGTAGTGATGTTGGCGGCAAGGGCTAACGCAATAAAACGTTTAAAAAATCAACATCCAAACGTCGATGATGCTGTTCTTCTATCTAAGCTCATTGCTTATTGTTCTAAAGAAGCGCATTCAAGCGTAGAAAAAGCTGCTATGATTTCATTTGTCAAGATGCGTGTACTTCAGCCTGATGAAAATGCTAGTTTACGTGGAGAAACATTGAAAAAGGTATCATCGATTGATTCAAATCTAATTATACAGAATGGTCATTGAAAGACTTAAGTGTTTTGAAAAGTCACAACTTGTTCAGTTTCAATATTTTTTTCAAAGATTTTACAGAAATTTTTGAAGAATGAAATGTTTACGAATGATACCCAGCAACGAGTAAGACTCGTTGGGTTTTTTTCTATTCCACTAAAAGATCAATTATTGCTGGATAAAAATAATTATATGCATAATTATGTTAGTTATGACTTTTTCAAACGTTTTAGTCTTCCAAGATGACCATATATATATTATGCATATAATCTCTACATACTCAATCTTTCGCAATCACATATTTACAGGCTATGGAAGAAGATGAAGAGGCGGGACGCGTACCATTTTTCGTCTCGACCACTTTGGGAACAACATCTTGCTGTTCTTTTGACGCAATAGAAGAAATCGGCAGAGTGTGTCGTCGTTTTCCAGCAGTTTGGATGCATGTAGATGCTGCTTACGCTGGCAGCTCATTCATCTGTCCTGAACTGAAACCATTGTTAGCTGGCATTGAGTATGCTGACTCTTTCAACACCAATCCAAATAAATGGCTTTTGACTAACTTCGATTGCTCCACCCTTTGGGTTCGAGATCGCTTTTTGCTCACTTCTTCGCTCGTTGTCGATCCGCTGTATCTTCAGCATATGCACGACAGCAAAACAATAGATTATCGTCATTGGGGAGTCGCTCTAAGTCGAAGGTTTCGCTCTTTGAAACTTTGGTTTGTGCTCAGAAGCTATGGAATATCTGGCTTGCAAGAATATATCAGATTGCATTGCCGTTTAGCTAAATATTTCGAGTCTCTTGTGTTAAAAGATACGAGATTTGAAATTACCAATGATGTTAAGGTAGATTAATATCTATACTAACTTTTTGCCCTTTTTTTGTGTTTTACTTATTTTATTTGTTTTTTTTAGATGGGATTAGTTTGCTTCAGATTGAGAGGTACCGAGGGACAATCGGAAAATGATATTAATGAGTTGAACAAGAAACTTCTAACTAATATAAACGCTTCTGGAAAGCTTCATATGGTTCCAGCATCGGTTCATGACAAATACATAATTAGATTTTGTGTGGCTGCACCAAATCCAACCCAAGAAGATATGGGTAATTAATAAAAAAAAAATAAAAACATTTACTCTTAGAACTTATTTAAAAACCTGAATCTATATTTCAGATTTCGCTTGGGATATCATTACTGAATTTGCCACAGAACTTTTGGAAGTCACAGACAAAAATGCCGTAAGTTTTTTTTCAAAACAAATTGTTTTTATCAATACATATTTACGATTTAACAATAAAACAAATTTGTACGTGCAGGAACTGGCCAACATGAGCGATGCTCTTATCAGAAAACGTAGAGAAACACTTGCGTATAAGAGGTCCTTCTTCGTACGAATGGTTAGCGACCCGAAAATCTACAATCCAGCAATCGTCAAGTCTACGTCAACTCAACAGAGGCCTGTTGAACGCGAAAGGCAAATGTCGCAAACTACAGCATCGGCCACTACGTTATTCCCACTTTTTATGATAAAATTCGCGTTTGCTAATTAAATTCTGAACCAAATTGATGTATTTGTTTTTGCAGGAACAACAATTCTTCGTGGATCAGCTGGCCGTTAGCTTTCTTCTTCCAGAGTACCGATCATGAAAATGGAGGCAATGCTAGCGACTTGGCTATAAGGTATTCTAGTCTTTCAAAACAAAATTTAATTTACCGAATATGAAATCATACGCATCACCATAATAAAACATTTACCGATTTATCTTTCGGATTTTATAGGTTTCGTCACTTGGATACGATGGTAAGGTTGAAGAATCCTAACCAAGGAAGACGTGGAAGTGGTTCTCCTTCTCCTGAACGTGATCCAAGCCGATCTCCAAGAGGACTCTCTCCAACAATGTACCGCAAGCACAACGCCTCTCCTACCAAAAATTAAGATCATGTACACAATTTGCGTTGATTCCAATTATTTTCATTAAAGCTATTCTCAATTTGATTTCCAATCCATCAGTATTCAAAATTACATATGCATGCGTTTTCGCTTTGTATTCATTTTTAGGAATTGACTTCCGCTATTTATCGACAAGAAGAAAGTATTTGAAAAATAAACTAGCTCTTATTTTTTTTTCTTCTAAAAACTGGACTTTTATAAATTGTGTTTTCAGTTTTCATTGATTCTTTTCGATATATAAAACATAAAAATTAAAAAAAAATATTTAAGTAATTTTGTTACTAATTTTTGTTATTATTTGTTAGAAAAAATCTGTATAGATTTATGATAATCAATCAATTCACATCTCTAATTGAATTTTACTAATATATCTCATTTTGCCAACTAGTCAATTCTATATGAATTTTTTGTGATGAAATAAAATTGCGTGTTATTCCAATAACATTCGCTGTACATTGCAATGTGTCAATGTTGAATAGTCAATATGAAATAGTGTATGTTTCAATATTTTACAGAAACAATCTTTAAATTTTATTTTAATCCAAAATTATATATTAATGTTTTAAAATGTAAAGCTGAATAAATGTTAGGATAATAAATCAAATTATTGCAAAACCAATAAATATATTATCGTTGTTAAAACAAAACATTGTTTTAATTTTACATATTTCAAAAACAATATCTTAAAAAACATTTCATATCATTTGTTTTCTTCAAAAGCATAAATTTTTCATTCCCACTGAAGTTGGGCTTAAATTTGTAAGTAATTGATCTATTCAAGATTTGTAACATCAAATTAATTCATCGGAAACATTTGCTAGATATAAATATGGACGTGGAAACTCTTCGTGTAATTGGGAAAGAGACCATAGATAGAGTTTGCGAGTATGCAAGTACAGTAAACTCTGTACATGTATTCCCCGATATAGAACCTGGTTATCTTATTCATACATTACCAGATTGTGCACCAGAAAAGCCCGAAAAATGGGAAAACATCATGAAAAATTTTGAAAAAAACATACTCAAAGGAATTACACACTGGCAGCATAATCAATTCTATGCGTACGTTCCATCCGGATCCGGATTCGCTTCACTCATCGGCGATTTGATCACTGATGCCTTAGCAGTTGTACCGATAACATGGGTAAATAAATTAAAAGTCGTTACGGTGATTAAAATTTTATAATTCAGGAAACCCTTTTTATAGATGGCAAGTCCGGCTGGTGTGGAACTGCAAGTAATAATAATGGACTGGCTATGCAAAAGTATGGGATTGCCAGAAGAATTTACTAGCACTTCTACTGGGGGTGGAGTCATACTATCTACTACATCAGAATGTATTTCCAATTGCATGATAGCAGCACGAAGTTATGCTCTTAAAAAGCTAAAAGAAGACAATCCAGATTTATCCAACGCTGAACTTTTACCACGTTTAATCGCATATTGTTCCGAAGAATCAGAAATTTACGTGAAAAAAATAGCAGATTTATTATTCGTTCAGTTAAGAATATTGCCGACAGATGAAAAATATTCACTTCAAGGAGAAACGGTCAAAAATGCCGTTGTCAATGATATATCCGAAGGCCTTGTGCCAATATTTTTGTGCATCAATTTCGGCACAATATCATCAACAGCCATAGACAATTTAGCTCAAATTGGACCTATATGCAAAACATACAAAATGTGGTGCCATGTCAATGCATCCTATGGAGGTTGTAGTTTGCTATGCGAAGAAATTAGACCACTCTGTAAAGGGCTTGAATTTGCAGATTCTTTTAACACAGATGCAGATAAATGGTGCTTAGCTCATGATGGTGTTTCCTGCTTATGGGTAAAAGACCGTAAAAAATACTGTTCTGCTTTCATGACTGCATCGCCCTATCCTAAACCAGAAGATGTCAATTTGTTATACAATCGGCAGTATTGGGGTCTAACACCGGCAGAGAGTTTTAAATCGCTCAAGCTGTGGTTTTTAATACAATATCGAGGCTTAGCAGGAATACGCGAGTATCAAAGAAATCACATAAAAATGGCAAAACTTTTCGAAGAGTTGTTAATCAAAGACGGCAGATTTGAAATTATGAACCAAGTAAAATTTGGGTTAGTATGTTTCAGATTGAAAAATACTCCCGATGAAATAAACCAAGAACTTTTGTCACAATTAAATAAGTCCAGATTAATACATATGACTCCAACACAATTGAAAGGAAAATATGCAATTCGTTTCTGCATAACATCCCCTACACCTAAAGAGGCTGACATACGTAAAGTTGACAGTGATTATCACTTTGTATTCTTAATTAATCAATTAATTAATTTGACTTCTTCCTTTTTCACCTAGTGGTAGCTTTTGAACAAATACAAACCTATGCTACTAAATTGATAAAAGAAACACGAGATGGAAGATGCACATGCGATCTGCCAAGGCAATTTGCATTTATCAAAAAAATTCCTAAAACCATCTACGACAAGATCCCTAAACCCATGTTGAAAGGAAATGGTGCTCCGATTTTAGTTCCTGCACTAGAAAACGATGATGTAGAAGAAATATATGAATACTAAGAAATTATTGAATTGTCTAAAAAATGCAAATTCTCTACAAATAACAAAATTATTTTATCAACTGAGTGGCAATAAAACTATAATGTGTTATTTAATTTATTCAAATTTATTGTAAAAATAAAAAAAATCATTGTGACACAACTGAATGTTTAAATATATTACTATCCCAGCCACAAGAGTACAAATTTGCATTATCCTTATTTTCCCAAACAAGTCCTCTGGCAAATCCGGAATGTCTTTTGTCTTCATACATTAATTTAAAGCTTGAAAAATCGACAATTTTGAAAATACACACTTTATTTGAATCTCCACATAAAGCTAAAGATTGGGTTCTGAAAAAAAAATTAAGGTTCAGAAGTAGTTTTTAAAATGAAGTGATTGAGACTTTTGAATATACCTTTCATTATATTTAATATTATGTATTGGGAAATTTAATGTATCTTTGCATATTTCTTGATTAGTTTTAGATAAATCATAAAGCATAATATCACCATTTTCACATCCAACAACGAAATGTTTATCTGACAGCCAACTTGTACATCGTGAAGGACTAAATTCAGAAGTGAGAACTAAAAAAACATAATAATAACAAATTAACATTTAGAAAACTTCACAAACTCAGATACTAAACAAACTTTAAGTCATACACCTTAATATAATATATCTTAACATAAAGTATATTGAAAACATTGACTGTGAACAATTTTATTTAAGTCATAATAAAACACACACCTTTAGCTTTGCTTCCTGTACATCTAGAATCCCATAGAGCTACAGTACCATCTAAGCTCGTCGATAAAAACTTATCATTATCAGTAAGATGGCAAGCTACATCGGTCACTAAAAGCGTATGGGCAGGTCTGTATGTTTCAGTAGATATTAGAGACATATCCCAAACCTTAAAAAATTTAACATTCATCAAACTCCAATCACAAGAACAAAACAATATATCCAGCATAACAACAACCTTGATACAATTATCGGCACCTCCAGTGACAATCTTATCTCCAGCTGCAGATAAATCCAGAGCCAAAATGGCTTCATCATGCTCGCATGCATTACAACTTATACACCACCCATCGTTGCTGTCTTCCGGTTTAGTGACATTACTCCACAAGGTTTGCCGAGACCATATCATCAAATCGCCCGAATCGTCACACAACACTATCTACAAATTGATTAATTTTTAATATCAATGTTATAAAATATAATGAAAGAGAAATTCAACACACCTTGGATGGGTCTGACATGAATCTACTGTCAGATACACCATTACTGGTCATAATGTCGGGACGCGACGGATCAGAACTGGCTCCAGCAGATAATTCTTCGTATGATTCTACGACCTGAACGGCACCGATCCACAGTCGACCGGTTAAATCCGATCTGCCCACTAATCCTTTACCATCTTAAATATGTAATAGTCAAAAATGAATTTATGTCCGTGTTATTTTTAAAATTGTATTCATTGTATTATGATTACTTTAAAACCTATCCAAAGACAAATTGGAAAGTTTAAAAGCTAAATTTTTCTTGATTAGTAAATGAAGGTTAAAAGCAAATCGTTTAAATTAAAAAGGTAAACGGTTAATATGAAATAACACTGCAGTCCCAACGAAATCAATGTATTTTCATTTTTTTTCTTTTAACATCAAAACAAGAAAAAATTTAACATCTAAATATATTTAGAGCTAGCAGCCGCATCGTTAACCAGAAGTTTTTACCTTTTTTTTTTCATTAGACCTGCAATTTCTTTGAACACAAAAAAAACCCCAAAAAAGTTATGTCATTCTAACAAAATTTACTTACTTTCAGCAACTGCATTGTATTCGAGATTTTTTTTAACTTTTTTTACTAAATCTACAATTTTCAAAATATAATTCCCAAGTACTGATTATCTTTAAACTATCTTATAAATATAATTGGCGATTTTTTTTGTATGTGACTTTCAACATGAAAAAATATTTCAATCTCCTTAGTGTCATTTCAACGTCATTTTTTTCAAACGTATTTAAATTCAAATTTTATAATTTTTTTGAAATGTATTTGAAAAATACAATTAACCAAAAAAAAAATGTTTCATTTATTGATTTCTCTATGTCCCCCCACCCCCCCCCCTATAACATCGAACCTATAGGGGTGATTACTGTATTCAACATCAAACTTCAAGTTTATAGAAAGGACACACGAGTTATGAATCGGCGATACATAACCTGTATATTTTGTTACAAAATAAAATAAAAATAGCAAAATAACAAAAAAAAACCTGAAGAAATGTCGAGCACTTCCAGATGAGGTGGAGGAAGCGGCTTAAGCCTGGGCGCTTGTCCTCGGTACAGTTCGGCATTCAAATACGGCTGAGGCAAGGCGTTCGTTCTCTCGATCTCGCCATTGTTCTCTCTGTTTCCGCTCGCGTTTTCGGTTTGTGCGTAGTCTTGCGACGCCATCGTCTTTGTTCGGGCACAATTCATGGAAGTCTGAAGATCAAGGAACGAGCCGCGCCAAATTTTGCAAATCCTAACCAACTAAGAATCAACACTGGCTTGCTCGAATTGGGTTTAGGCTGAAATGTGACGTAAATGTATGGGCTGCAAGATTGCTTATGTCAAATCTAGTGGAAGTGTTAGCTGCATCTCGATTTGTATCTCAACAGCTGTTTTAACGGCCCAAAATATTGCGCAAACTGGGACTGGATCGTAATCGAAAACCGATAAAAATTGAAAATTTTGCCGGAGCTGAACCGGAAAAAGTATCGGTTTATTTCGGTTCGGTATAAAAATATTTTTTTTGTTTGGAATATTTTTGATAAGTGTTGTTTTATAAAATGTTTTTTAGGAATTCGGTTTTTGTAAATTTACGGGTTTTTTTAAACTTGGAGCTGAATCGAGCTTAAATACATATATATTTTTGGTTGAATCGTAACCAAAAACCAGAACGAAAAAAATACGGTTCGATGCTTTGGTATTTATGTAAGGCAAAAATTAAATGGTCAGAATTTTAATCAAAAACGGTCAGAATAAATTTAATAACGAAACGGTCAGAATAGCTTAGGTTAGGTTAGGGTTCTTAATATTATTCTGATCATTTAATATAAATTTGACAAACCCAGTTAAAATTCTGACCATTCAATATTTATTCCAACCTTTTTGATTAAATTTCTAACCAAATATGATTAAATTCATACATATTTTTAATATATGTATAAAAATGTATGTGTCTTTAAATTTTTCTAATGAATTACTAGCTTGGCAAAAATTGAAAAATAAAATTTCAACAAACACTTTATTCCGAGAAATACATGTTCCATAAATATTGTACATATTAATAATTATAACATTGTTTTGAAAGTCAACGTTCAACATTACTTACATATTTAAATTTAATAATCCTCTTTAAGTACAAACAAATAAAAATAACAATAAATTCAAATAAAATAAATACCAGACTATTATCCAATTAAAAATATTGTGGTTGAAAAAATGGTGCTGTCTGTAACAGTTAAAACTTAAATAAAAAAATAACGAACTTAATATTGTCAAATCATATTATCAGATTGAAGTTGAACGAAAAACAACTTTTTGCTAAACATGTACAACAATGCGTGTATCGAACTGTAATTATATACAGACACCAACTTATTAAGTTGGGTGCAATTAATGCATACATACAAATGTAGTTGTTTATTGTGTATTTTATGACAATTTGTATTGACAATTAACATCAAAATATATTTTTTTTTGTTTCACATTAACAATAAATAAAATCTTCAAAAGTTAATAAATTAGGTCATACTATTATAAATACTACAATAATAAAATAAGACACATCAGAGTGGAGAACAACCAAATCATAAATTAATCAACTTTGAATTATAAACAAATCACTTAGACAAAGTCCAAGCTAGTTCAAGTTTTTTTCTAACGTTCAAGGCAAGTGCCTGTGAACGTTTCAGAAACTCGAATATATATTTTTTTAATATAATCATATTTAGCTGTTTTTACCTGAATTTTCAACACAAATGGCATTTTCAATAATATACAAAAATGTTATTAGATATTTTTAAACATTCATTTACTGTGGATAAAATATTCTCCTTTTATTTAATTAAGAAGAAAAAGAAAGTGGAACAGTAGATTTTATATTCCTTTTCCAACTTTTATTAAAAAAAATACATCTCCATTCTTCGGAATATTTATAGATCAATACAGTTTCAAAAATAATATAATATTTGATTTAATCTAAAGACTATTTTTAAATGATCACAAAACTGAAAAATAGCGCATAATAATAACCACCAAAATAAAGAAATCCATTTGATATTAAAAGAGTTAATTAAATATTGGTACTTTTAAAACTTTACTTGGACAAAAATAGAAACACCTACTCATTCAACACAAATTTGATACAAATAATTATCTTTCACTAGAAATTTATGAACCATACACATTAATTACTTAAACATTGTACAAGTAAATTGTTAATAGATTGAAAAAATACTGAAATGTGATTTCAACTCCACAACCCTAATTGAAACAGCTTATGGTAGCTGAAATTTTGAGTGCGAAGAAAAAAATATTTATCAATAGAAAACTTAATTATTTTACAATTCTCACTATCTAAGATTATAATAATAAATATTCCAACATGACATCATATATTAAGCTACAATATTAACTAATGAATAAAACTTCTTTAATATTTAAACAGAGCTAACTTGCATAGAACTTAAACGAGAAGTAGGATCGATATCCAATGAATCAGTTGTTATTTGTGAATGAGAATCTGAATTTTCCGTACTATTTTGTAATGAATCAGACACCATCGATACTTTTTCTTCACTAATTATGCTATTATTCAAATCAACGGATATATCATTCATATTCTTTTTTTGTAATAATGGACTTTGATAATCTCCATTTTCGTTATTAACGGAAGCTACGACGTTTCTATTAACGGCTTTAACATCTTTCAACGGTTGTTGACCTTTTTTCTCTACTATGGAAGAATTTGTTTTAGCTGTTACTTTAGGATCTCTATCTTTGCTTTTTTTACCGAGGCCTGGAAAAGAAGGGAGTTTGGTTTTTGAACTTCTTATTGACGAACTTCTATTTGTGTTAATTTCAGCCTCGGTTTCTTCTGTGATTGAATTGAGACCATCAACTGGTTCCGTCGTATGTATTGCACCAGTTTGAATAGGAATATCATCTAAAAGAAAAAATTTAAATCAGGTAACTTTTTTAAATATTAAAAAAATGTATATTCATATAAAGGCAAAAACCTGGTAGTTTCTTTGTTCTAAATGAAGCATTAGTAATCATCGATTTAGACATAGTAACGGTTGTAGTCGCAGGTGAAAGAGCAACACTAATACCCATAGGACCATCGCATGGTTGACCTGATAAAAAATTAAGTAGATATATCAAAAAGGCTGTTATAATAATTTCTTTATACAAGTTTCATTATTGTACCGGATGGATTAGCCTGCAACGAGTTGGTTATCGCTCCAGTGACTAAAAGAACATCTGGGTAACCTTCGTAACAAGCTCTAGCTGAGATATCGTTAATTGCTTGGAATGCTAATGTATAAAACTCGTTAAACATGGCAAAATAACTTCCATGTACCAATTCTAAGAGAAACTGAGAAGTCACAGGTATTCTCGGTGGTAGTCCATGCATGTTTCGATGGTCTAATTGTGGAGTACCAGAATTTGACGATCTCGAAGATATATTGTAAAAACCTTGTGATACTAATCTGAAATGAAAAATTCAAAATATGTATTCCAATTTTTTTTAAATAAATATAAATAAAGTTAAGTAAAAAAATTATAAAAAGGTTTAGTTTTAATTTAATTGGATATACCTTGAAATAATGATACACAGTTGTCTTAATGCAGATTTTGATAAAAGACTCAATTGTCTATTAAATACAAAAAGTAATGCAGTCATAATTTTGATCCGGTTTTGGGCATTTAGTGCTTCTATTTGCGGCAACGGCCCCCAATTAACTAATTTAGTGTTGCACTCTTCCCATCTTCTTAAAGAACTCTCCGTCAAAAATGCTGGTGCAAGAGTCAAAGGCTATAAAATAAAGACACACATAAAAATGCTTTTTTTATCACTAAATTATTAAAAAAAATAAATGTATTTCTTAAAAAGATGATACCTAAAGGACAATTTACAAATAAAACTTACTTCATGATATATAGAAGCTTGGGCAAGAGATGGTAAACGAAATGACACAACCTTGGATTTCCCACTTTCATCCATAACTTCCAAATTATACAAACCTAAAATAGTTTTTAAAAAATATTAAATTTTTGAATGATACAAGGGAACCAAAACATTCACCATTATGAATCAAACGTAAATAAACTAATAAAATTCAACAAATAAATAAACCCCGATAATAAAAATAAGAAATTTGTCAACGAAATACATACCGATTAATAACGTTTCTACGCTTTTATGTTGTTTCTTATCGTTGCTCGTGACCGCATTCAGATATATGTATATGAGGGTGGGAAGAAACTGCAAAGAGAACCTTTGCAACGCATCTTCCCGTGATCTATAAAAACCGAACAGTTGTGTGCAGATCGGTTCGATTATCTGAAACACACAAACCCAAGTCAAATATCGATCGAACAAGATTATTTATAACAGCGGTTTCCAACCTTTTCACTACTGAGCCTCCCCAAAAATTTTTTTTCCCGCACCCCCCTATCTTTTATTTTTAATAGATATAATAATATACAGTGATGTAATACTAATAAAGTAATAAAGTCGTGCTGGAATGCTCTATTTTTACGCCAAAACGAAAATTATTTTTAAGGTTTTTTAAATAGCTAAGTAATAATAATTTTAATTTTAGAAATCGAAACCTAGGGTACATTGGATACTGAGGAGTAAATGTCTTAGAACCATATAAAACAAATAAAAAAGCGCCACAGGCGAAAATTGTTTACTCCATCAAACTGTATCACCAAAAACTATCAATTTACTTAATTTCTACTGACAATCTTTTTTTCTTTGATTAATTTACCAATATTTTTAAAACAAGCGATTATAGAAGTAAGGCAAAAATGGCGCCGCAGACGAAAATTTTTTCCAAATGGTTTAGTCAGCCAAACTGTATTATTACTAATTTAAGTTTAATTATTAAACATTAAATTACGTTAAAAATAAACTGAATTGTCAATGTTAATTATGATATGAAGATTATTGATTTGTAAATATTATTTTATTTTTGTATTTGCTTATTTATTTGTATGAAAATTAATTTCTTATCAAAAGTCTTGGTGCCTCCCCGGTTGGAAACCACGGATTTATAAGGAAGTAATACCTGCGGGAAACGAGTTCGATCCTCCAAAACGGCATAAATGGCTTGCTCGACTTCATGACTCTGATCGTGCTGGGCGGCAAACGAGTGCAGCTCGGCCTTGTCCAGCGAAGCCCAGTCCGACAGCCACTCGTTAATTATGAGATCGCTCATGTTTTGTTTACTTGAAACGCGCCGCTTTTTTCTATAGCGGATTGACGGTTGGCGAATGGGGGCTTTTATGAGTACATCGCGAAGTTCGAAGAATACGAAGCGCGATCAAAAACGGACGTCTGCAGTTCACGTTCGAGTATCATGAATGACTACAGTCTGCGGTTGGTTCAAATATCGGGCATGTACCGATTGATTTGACGTTTGCGTGAATGACGCTTGCGCATGCAATGTTAGCGCATGGCGATGCTGGAGTAAATGATGTTGACGCATATCAGGATTAGTGCACAGAGACATTGGTATTCATACATACCAGCAGAAAATCCGCTATTTTATTAAAATTTAATCTTTACGTCAGTGATAATTGTAAAAGACTGAAAGACTAATGAATTTTTAAATGGAAAATCATGAAAATAACGAAAGCTTTATTTTTAAATTTGACGATTGGAATAATTTTGATAGCAGTGCCGTTAAAGACCTTTTTAAAACGTATGATTTATTTTAAACGTTATGAAATAAATTGTAGATATTTTATTGATAAAAAAATTATTTGTCGAGTCTTTTGGGTGGAACCCGATGCGCTGCATATTTTGCTTACCAAAAACAGCCAGCTCTGCTTATATTTTACATGAAATGATCCAGTGAACGCTTTATAATTATTTGCTTTAATCACAATATTTCGAAATTTTTCGCGGATTGCGTACTGCACTCGGTGTTGTAGCATCGCGTGCGCAAGCGTCTTCTGCGTTCATATCGAGTGCGCTAACGTCGTGTGCGCAAACTTTGTGTGCAAAAGCGACGTATGTGCTAGCGTCGTGCGTGCAAGCGTTGTGTAGTATCGTATGAGCAAAGCGTCTAGAAACCTACAAATGTACATATTTTATGTTTCAGTTTTTTTACAAATTATGTTTTCGGCCTGAAAATCGGTACGTTATACGTCACGTCAGTACGTCACCCGCTCCTGTCAATTGTCATTCGGTAGAAGCCTCCCGACACGCACACCATTCACGTCTCTATGACAGTGTATTTATGATAGAAATTTGCGATTCGCACCCGACACACGTACCGAACTAGACCAGAGGAAATTCGTGCGTCAAAATTGATCGTGCAACGCGACGTACAAGAACAATATAATGCCAAACGCGTAGTAAATCAGCGGTTTTGCAAACGCAAACGACTCGGCGACCGGCGTTTCGGTGTTTTGACAGTAGGTCGTTCGTTATCGTCGGTGCCACGTAGCAGCGCGGCCCAGACTCTTGAGCGACGTGTGACACTTCACCTGAGCGAAGAACGCGGAACGCAGAGCAGAGGACGTTTCAGAAATGGGCGGCGCTCAGAGCACTCCCAGTTCCGGCGGTATGGAGGGTTATCACGTCTTAAAGGTAGAGATGTGTTTGTTTGTCGTATCTATTATTAAATCCGCCCGATACACTTCAAAGCAATTTGTATTGTTTATTGCTTTTGATCGTTTGTAATTTGTTTTATTTGACATTCAATATTATTCACGTGGCCACTGAACAGTATAAAGGTTTTAAAAAGTCATAACTCGTTCATTTTAAATTTTCTTTTTTACAGGTTATAGAGCAATACTTGAATATTAAAATGAATTTTTCAAAATCTTCAGTTTTTTTTATCTAAATAACATTTATATTTTAACTACATATTTCAATTTGCTATTATTGTTTCACACAAATCTTCACTATACATGTAGTTGAATTTTTGTAAACATAATTGCGCCACGCCAACGTTTCATGAGTAGATTACGAATCGTTCACTGACCTAAATAGAATTGATAAACTTTTCAGGTGCAGGACGGTTCACCTGGACAACTCGCTGGACTGGAACCGTTCTTTGACTTTATAGTGGACATTGAGAATACACGACTAGACCAAGACAACGACACTCTAAAGGAATTGTTGCGTAACGGAATTGACAAACCTTTGTCCATGTCCGTTTATAGCAGTAAAACGCAAGCTTTTCGCAAAGTGACCATCACTCCTAGTACTAATTGGGGTGGACAAGGCCACCTCGGTGTCAGTATACGGTTTTGTTCGTTTGACGGTGCTAATGAAAACGTTTGGCACGTGCTGGTCAGTATTCACGATTGATTTTTCAATTATGCTACTAGGATTTTTTCTAAATGAATGTACATTCCTCAGGAGGTGCATCCTTCTTCCCCTGCGGAGACTGCAGGCCTCAGACCGTTTTCTGACTACATTATAGGGGCAGATTCTGTGTTGCATGATAGTGAAGATTTTTTCACATTAATCGAAGCGCACGAAGGACGGCAACTGAAACTTTACGTTTACAATGTGGACGATGATACGTGTCGAGAAGTCATAATCACCCCTAACAATTCGTGGGGTGGTGAAGGTAGTTTAGGTTGTGGAGTAGGCTATGGTTATCTTCATAGAATCCCGATACGAAATCCAAATGATCATCGTCAAGTAAAGGTAATTTTTTTTATTTAGATTTATACTAATCAAGATATTTATAGAATAAAGTTTATCGATGCATATTTCAATGTTTGAAAAGTTTTTATTTTCTATTAAATATCTAAACGAATATTTTTTGAAAAATCAACGTAATTTTATATTTTTTAAGGTGAACGTACAACAATCAAATATGAATGTTACGTTGCCGGCGCAGCCAACGTTTTACAAAGCTGTCAGCACAAGCAACACAGATGTTAATTATACTGCTAGCCAACAAATAGGAACAACAGATATGTCTGGAACTAACGTAAATGTTAATTATTCACCTCCACCGTTTCTATCAGGAGTTCCGATGGTTCCGCAATATCGCCCTGCTGAAATTCAGCCACATCAAGCAGAAAACCAATCGGCTGGCGCTAGCGTAATACAATCTTTCGTCGGTGCTGCCACTTCAATATCAAATAGTGAGTTTTATCAAATATCCAAATTGAGCAATACTTTTATTTTCAAAAATCATCAATTTCATGAAATCCTCAATGATTTTTTTAATAAAACTATTGAAATAAATGTAAATAATTCTAATTCATCTGTTTCATAGGTATAGCCGAATCGACCCTTTCAAACATCGGAAGTATACCTCCGCCAAATTCAACATACCCATCGAGTATGCATATGCCGACTCCTTTACCGAGTTTGCCTGGTCTTCCGATGAACCAGCCTCAACCTTACATACCTATGATGTCGAGTTATACACAACCTCCGCCAAATTCTTCTAATTTAAATATTTCTTTACCCAACGCACCCCCTCTTACGAATATTTCGAAACAAAACGTTACGTTCAATCAACCGCCGTATGATTCTTCAGCGCCTGTTTTGACCTCTTTGTCGTTGCCAGGTATGCCGCCGATCACAGTAAGTGCCTCAGTTCCCATTGCGACATTCGAGGGATTGCCTTCTAATTTACCGACAAACCAATCTCAAACAATTTCTTAAATTGATTAGCGTTAATGTATTTTTAACATTTTTTGTTATTAAATAAAGATTATATATCTATACTAATTTTGTTACAATTTTTATTTTAACGATTGCCATTTAGTTTCCAGCGTCGGTTCGATGTTTATTTTCCTGGAGTTAGAATTACTCTTGTGTTATTTGTATTTTGCCGTTGTGTTGACTAGACGTCAAAAGTATATTGAATTTAATCGTACAAGAAAAACGGGACAAAATGTCAGCCCATTTTATTATTGCAAAATTGTGTAATAAAATTTTTTAAAAACAGCTTTTTATATGTTTTTAATGATTTGTTAAATTTATATTCCTAATATTATGAATTTTATGACAAATAAGGTTCATGTTTGAATATGTAAAAAATATAATTGAAAAAAAACTTAAGTGTACGTTTTATTTATATTGTAATGATTCTATCATACCCCCCCTATAACGTTAAGATAAGTACCACGTTATATAGGGGGTTAAGGTTTTTTGTTTTGAAGGAAATCAGTAAATTGAATGCTTTCATTTTTCTTGAACATTTTTTTGTTAACTAGCACAAATGACTTGAAATCATAGGAGTGTGCGTTATAGTGGGGTTTACTGTATAATAAAGTGTTGCTTTGAAAAATACTTATTTTTGAACACAATTGTTATTCACTAAATTTATATTCTTAATTCTCATTTGTCAACAAGACAAGTCAAAAATTAAATTTTTTTATATAAAAATAAAATCTTATTACTGAACAAACTGATCATTTGACAAAAGTTATTCTCTGTTGTAGTATTGGGGAGTTAACGTTCATAACATTCAATCCATAAAATAATCAATAATGTGACTGGTTTTATTTCCACATCTAAATCCTTTTTTATTGACTATGCAATGTTAAAACATAAATTTTCGAAGATTGAACGAATCGTATTCGCCTACGATGTGATAATGTTGACCCATGATAATCTTTGAATTATATAAAATACGGTCCATATCGAGATTTTCGTTTATTAATACAGTTACAATTTTTCTCAATAAATTTAGCGACCATCTTACCAAACGTTTGTTTATAAACCTCATTTTCATTTGCACTTTATAAACTTACTACAGTTATCCTCCCTATAACAAGTCTGCGGCGTCCCCCCTATAACGTCACTGTTTTCAAATACAATTAAATTCTAATTTTTTAATTTGTTTTTCAAATGCATTTAAAAAAAAAATTTGAAACAAATTGGAGGTCCTATAAAAAAGCATGGGTCACAAAACATCTATTTAAAGAACGGTTCGATAATTGCTTTATTCCTGACGTTCAAAATTACACACTGAAAAAAAATATCGCATTCAAAATTTATTAATTATCGATAACACTCCTGGCCATCCACAAGATCTATATCATTCAAATGTTAAAGTTATTTTTACACCACCAAATACCACATTATTAATCCAGCCTTTGGATGTAGGCGTAATCAAAGTTTTTAAATCATGTTATATGCGCCATACATTTCAATTACTTATAGATAAATTAGATGCTAACCCCAGTACCACATTATTGCAAGTATGGAAAGATTTTTTGATTTTAAACTATGTTGAAATTATTGATTACTGTATTAAAGAAGTGAAATTCTTTAATCTAAATGCCAAAATACGAAAGGATATCGTTAATCGCGCAAGTCAAGTCATTTGCGCTGGTAACAAGTAGAAATGTCCAAAAAAAAAAGGAAAATTAAAATGTTTCATTTATTGATTTCCTGGATTCACCCCTATAACGACGAACCTATCTTGACGTTATAGGGGGATTACTGTATTTAGAGCCTAATATCTATCGTTTGTTGACTACAGATCTTTTTATGTATGCGAAAACGACGGTACGAACGCAAGATACGACAAAAACGGGACAGTCCCGGCGAAAACGGGACGTATGGTCAGCTTAGTTTTAACGATACTAACGAACAGCGATTGTAGGTGATAAAAAGTTCACCGGGTCAGCTAGTATTATTATTCTTCCTGGTACACCATATGATATAGAAAAAAACCTGAAAAATTAAAAAGTGTCCTTCATTAAGCCACCCAAATAACAATTAGAGCAACAACACCAGTGATAGACCATGTATCTATAGTTGACCATCTCCCAGAAAAACGTTAAAATTTAGGCTTTTAAAAATGATAACCTTTTGAAAATGGTATAATCATTAGCAATTTATTTATAGCATCTTTTCTGAAAGATTGTCATCATTAAAAATTTTGATTTTTGTATTTTTCTGAGATATGGTCAACTAATATACAAGTAAATGGTCCACCACTGGTGATGTTGTCCTGATTGTGATTTGGATGGTTTAATGAAGGATACTTTTCAATTTTTCAGGTTTTCTCTATATCAGATGGTTTATCAGGAAGGACTAGCACCCAGATCCGAATTTAGGTAAAGATAAACCCTAAGCACTTAACAATCATTTTCTCCTTCGAGCAGGCGCAATGATTTCACTTGAACGGGCGCGTGTCGCAAATTCAACATCATCAAGTTCTCTCCATGTAAATGGTGTTTTATTTATATCATATAAATATTAGGGAATTGCTTTAAGATTATGAAAAATAATAAATCACAGTACTTTTAAAAAAATGTATTAAACTTTCTAAAAAAAAAAAAACAACGAAAAAACACTTGTTTTAACAAAAAA
>JAOXNN020000013.1:871949-901514 GCA_028571205.2 Hydropsyche betteni
ACATGAATTCCTTTTAAAATTGGAACAGATGAAAGGAATCTTAAATTGTCTTCTTGTTCCTGTTTTCCGCTTCTCACCATAATTTTTTGAAAAACTTTTCTGTCCAAAACCCAAACTTTAGCATCACTTGTGGCTTAAAATTTAATTGAATGGTATTTTTATAAAAGTTTAAACAAACATTTAAGACATATATTTACAATACCTTTAATCGAAGCAAATCTTTTAGCTTTATACAATATGGCCAATTCTCCAAACACTTCTCCAGGTCCGAACTTTTTGACTGCTTTTCCAGTTTTAATTACTTCAAAGGAACCCACAGCTGAAACATATAAATGTGATCCAGTTTCACCTTCTTTTATGATGAAACTCTCTGCGTGATGTTCTTCCGGTTGCATTGCTTCAATTACACAATTCATTCGTTCTTTATCTAACAAATTCCTTATAAAATCGTTCGCTAATAATGCTTTTTTCAGCATATTATAAGACCTTTAAAAGAAAAGTATATTTATAACACAAATTAAAATTATTGAATTTCAATATATAATATTTTCTAAATATATGCTACTGTTCATCTTTTTCATATTTTGTGTATGTCATCTCTTTCAATGGTTGACTGGTGTCAATTCCAGGCACAATAACACCTTCCCTTATTCTCATTGGCTTATCTTCATCATCTTCTGTTACAAGTTCTGCAACCGCCTTATTTTTTTTCTTGGGTGGTGCATCGACAATTGAAATCTTTGCCAAACTTTTACTACTTTGGGCAACATTATCGTTTGAATCAATTGCAACATCCATTTCTTTTGATGTATCTGTTGGTACATTCTTAACAATGACACTTGGTTGTACAGACTCAATAATCTATAAAAGTTATTCATATAGTTAACATCTATTGTATATTCAAAAATTCAAAAATATACCAGTTGCTGGTCATTATCAAAGCTAACAAGTAAGTATATAATGAGCAGTATGATCAGATGGCAGATGCAATTAATATTATACTATTTTTTGGAACAATAGTTCCAACCAAATATGGCTTGAACTGAAGTTTTACATTGAAAATCCATGAGAGTTATCTTTTTAAGTTTCTTAAAAAAAAATTAAGTAAAGCTAACATAATTTTTTTTTGTGAAAAATATTACATAATTGAATCTATTACAAATAAACATCTGAACAATATAATATAACATTATTCGTGATGGAAATTATTACACAATTTCGATTTTTTATTATTTTAAAAATTTCTAACAATAAGCGCAAACTTATCTTCACTTACTTTGATAGTTTCTCGGGGCGGTTGTGGAGCAGGTGAAACACTAACTTCAGATGGTATTGGAGTAAGATTGAAACCACCCTTTGATGCAAAACTAAAGCGTGGACAAGTGAATCGAACCATATTGCCCGTTTTTTGTGAATTTTCAATTATCAAAAAATATTAAGTCTGACATTTGTGTTAAGAAATAATAACTGTCTTGCGCACAATGTGTTTGAGAATAAAAAAGATTATAGATATGATCAGATTAAAAGTGTAATCTTAATATGAATGTTATCTCATTGTCAGCTGTTTTCTAGCTATCGTTTCTTCAAATTTAAATACAAATTTAAATTTTCAAAAAAAAATTTCATCCCCATTTAATTATATAAACTTGAATACCAATTTCAATTTTTGATATATTATAATACATGACAAAATTAACATTTCTTTCGAAATTCAATACATCTGTTGAACACCTTGAGTTTATCTAGTTTAAATTGCAATCTTATCTTTTTATGACTGACTATTGATTAGTGAAGAATTCCACAATTTTATCAAATATAATGGTTACTCACCAAATTGTGTAAACGTTTTGGAATTCGTTTGTTGTGAAAATTATTTCCGGATTGTTAATCTATCATAAAATATTTCTAGCAACGAGTAGAAAAAATTGAATAAAAGTAATTTTTGTATTATAATATATATATGTATTATATGAAATAAGCTTGTTTCGGAATGTCCTAGTTTAAATGGGATTATACATATTTTAAAAGATGCCTTCAAGTCCCAATTGGTTTATCATTATTTCTAATTCATAAAAAAATATATGCCTATAATTTTTTTTTTTTTTTGCAGAATTGCATTTTTTCAAATTTTCACAAAAAAAACACCATTTTATGATCGATGTGCTAAATAAAAGTAATCTTTTATAATTTATTACTTATTACTTGTTGATATTTATACCTATTATATATTTTAGAATTTTGAGTTTGTTCATGCCACTCTGGCTGATAATAGAGTAATTGTTACATGATTGGCATGCGACAATTATCATTTGCAAAGAAATTGATACAAATTGCATTAAAAACGCATAAAAGAGCTTCAAAGTAAACAGTAAAAATTGAAAATAGGGTATTTAAGAAATCGGGAATAGTCCGATCATTTTTTATTGTGAATATTACTAGCTGATGTCCGTATTTGATCAGTACCTGGAACCGCAGTATTTTTTATGTAGTGGAGACAGCATTTACGAAAGGAAAATTTAAAAGGTGCAAGTAACTTAATTTATACAACGCTTAATCTACACTGAATTTTTTTTTTTAAGTCTTTTTCCAGATTTAGGAAATAATAATTATGGTAAGCCTTATGAATAATAAATTAAATGAATTATTATAATTTTGTCTTCTGAGAAATCTGTTTAGAAAAATAAATTTATTTAACTTTCTTTGAATATTTCATTCTTGTTCTTTGTAACTTCACTAACAATTATCTTTTTAACTTGTCATATTAATATTGTAATGTATAATATTATTTTTCGACACAATCATTCATCATGTATTTTTACTTATTGATCTTATTAATCTTGATCATTTTATTCTGTAATCAGTAAATCAACATAAACTGCCATAAATACTAAAATTAACAGGAAGTGTGTATTATAAAAAAAATCAATTTTCATTAATGATGAGAAAAATTATTTAGGCATATTATCATAACAATATATAATATTACATTAATGTAACATTGAAGATGTACATTAGTATAAAATTCTCGAAAATTTGGAATCTGAATTGACTCAAAAAGAATATACAAGTTTTAAATGGCTTTATTAATTAATTTAATGATTAAAAGGCGTTTTATATTACGTACATTCTCACTAAGTTGAAGCATATTTACAATTTAATAATAAATTAAATTAGGCACTAAAAATATGTACATATGTACATTAAATATAACAAATTCAATGGTATTCTTTATTCACTTATTTACTGATTTAGCCATGGTGGATAATATACTCATCGGCTTAGATAACAATTCTTTAGGATTTCCATCTTCAACGATGCAACCAGAATCTAATATAATAACTCTATCATAATCCACTATAGTAGATAGCCGATGCTAAAATAACGAAAAAATATTGTCATTCACAATTTCATTCACAATGAAAATTAATATATTATAAATGAAGATTTACTTACAGCTACTGTTATTATAGTAGATTTGTGTTGTGATTCAAGAAAAGGAA
This sequence comes from Hydropsyche betteni, assembly GCA_028571205.2. Lineage (NCBI taxonomy): Eukaryota > Metazoa > Arthropoda > Insecta > Trichoptera > Hydropsychidae > Hydropsyche > Hydropsyche betteni. Next base: position 875,450 of record JAOXNN020000013.1, read on the forward strand.
GCAAAATATTTGACTCAGTTTGAGGATCAAGAGCTGCTGTCGGTTCATCCATTAACAAAAGTGGTGAATTTTTTAAAAACGATCTTGCAATCCCTAACATTTGTCGAGCTCCTCCACTCCAACCAGCTCCACCTTCACTCACATAACCATCTAAAAAGTCAGTTTTTATTATATTTGAAAAAAAAAAATGATAAATTGTTTTTGACTAGAATATATACCTAATCCACCAGGATATGAAGATATGATTTCTTTGAATTTTATTAATTCTAATACTCTCCATATTGTTTCATCATCAATTGTACTTGTTGGATTCAAATTATCTCTAACTGTTCCACCAAACAAAATCACATCTTGTGGTACAATTGATAATTTTGATCTTAAGTCATTGAGCGATATTGATGTTATATCATTGCCGTCTATAGTAATATTTCCATCAGATATTTCGACCATTCGAAGCAACGACATCAACAAGGACGATTTACCACTCCCAGTTCGTCCGCATATTGCTATCTAATAATTGAAATGTTTTAGTTATTTTATTTTATGTATATTATTTTAATTGTTTAACGGACCTTTTGTCCTGCTGGAATATGTAAATTCATATTTTTAATTATAGGTTCTTTTGTGTCTCCATATTTCAAACTGACACCAGAAAATTTCACTTCTCCTTGTCTCAACCAATTTTTCGGTACAGATACATCTGCAAATTCACAATTAAAATCTCATACGTTCAATAAAATTAAACAGTAGCTTTTAATGTAAGTACCTAATTCTCTGAAATCTTCTTTAGTGAGAGATGAGTATTGTTGAACTCTTTCGACGGCACTCATATACATTTCCATATCTGACAAAAATTTCACTACCCAATTTAAATACATTGGAACTAATAATGTATAATTTATTGCTAAGCCAATTAGTGATGGAGTAATTTTTTGTGGATTCATTTGTATTGAAATTAATGAAGCAATTATGGCAGCAAATACTAACAATCCTCCTAAATAGTCCTGAAATAAATAAATAAATATATAGTTGAGTTTTAATATTATACTATATTATACTATGAAAGAATATGTAATATTATGAAAAAAAATATTACCAAAGCGATACCAAGCCATCTATTACAAGAATTCAATATAATGAATGAGTTTGCATTAACATCCATTTTATTCCATAGTAAATTCCAGAAATGTGCTTGTTGATTATAAGCTCTTATTGAGATTAGACCTTGTAGAGTTTCATTAAAGTGGGAAAATACTGGAGATTTTGTAATAGAATCTATCCTTTGTAATTCTCTAATTATATATTTTTTTAAATCATATATAATAATATTATTTCATTTGAATTTCATATTTTATTTTTCATACATTATCATATATTCACCTTGCAGTTGATCGATAAAACTTTTGAATGATGTAGTATATGACACAAATTGGTAAAGCAATTATTATTAAAAACAATGGATTTATGACAGAATTGATTAATATTCCTGATACACATAGGAAGAAGAATTGCAAAAGTCTTTGCATTGATGTTGCTATTTTCTACAAAATAAATATGTTCAGTTATACAAGTATTTTCTTTCTCACAATCAAATAAATATATTGCTGAAAACATTCTAATAGGTCACCTTATCTATAATACCAATATCAGTGGAAAATCTATTGATTATCCTTCCGAAGGGAGTCTTCTCAAAAAAATTCATAGGACACCTAATTAGGTTACTTAAAAGCTTTGCATGTAAAATTTTTCTTGCTAAAGCTCCTGCATATTGTCCCAATGCATTTGACAAAAAAGATAATGCTATTGAAACTATCGACAATACCGAATATGCTATCAAATATTGGATTAACTAAAAATAAAATTTCAGCGTATCAATTATTTAACAAAATCATTGATTATTTATTATTTTCAAATTCAATAAATATCTTTTTATAATAAACATATAAAATTTTCATACATCACTTTTTTCTAAATGGCCTTTTTTATCTGGATTTCCAGAATTCGTCCATTTACTTAACCACATATCCGTATACACTTTCATAAATTGCCAAGCAATTGTTGATACTAAATACATACAACCAACAAATACTCCACATGACAAAAAATATTCCAAATAAACTTTTTTTGGAATTTTACCATACTCCCTTTCCTCATCAAATAAATATTTGTCTGTAGATACATTGTCAGAACCTAAAATGTTTAAGAAAATAAAACATTTAATACCTGTAACAGACAAATAATTGTACTAATATTATATTATATTCTATATACAGTGAACCCCTCTATAATGTCCCCCCCTCCCCCCTATATAGTTCAAATGCATTCAAATTCAAATTTTTTTCAAATGCATTTGAAACAAACAGTTGACACGTAAAAATGCCCGAAAAAAAACTAAAATTGAAAAACCTTAACCCCTATAACGTGGAATCTATCATGACATTATAGGGGGGTTTACTGTATTACAATAAAACATTTACACAAATCTTCATCGTCATGAAATTCTTCACTCTGTGTTGAATTAGAAGATATAAGTCTTTTTACTGGTACATGTTCTTTCTCTAAATTAGATCTTGTTTTTCTGAAATAAAAGTATGAATTATATTATATTTATGTTTATTTCAGATTATTTTACAAAAATTGGGTAACACTCTAACTTATTTCGTACAGATCTTGTTAAAATCCTTCTAATTAAACTTTTTTGTCTAGGTAAAAGGTCTTCTTTATTTTGCATTTCTGAAAATTTCTGTGACGATATTGGAAATAGTTGCCGTAAAACATATCTTTGTTGATGTGCACCTATAGACTTTTGATTCAATCTATGAAAACAAAACGTGTCTTACTTTTAAATTAAATTATTGTATCAATAATGCACATTTAAAATTCTTTAATAACCTAGTATTTATATCGGTTTCATCTTTATTACAATTGATGGATGGAGAAGATGATTGTCGAGTCATTGGAGCAGGTTTTACTTTATGTTTCACAACTTGCAAAGATGACGATCTCTCAGCCACTTTATGAGGTTTTTGATCTAATCGAGTCATAGATTTAAGCCTAGTTCGTTTTACTGATTGCCTATTAGTAATAGAATTACGAATTGCATCATCGTCACATTGATCATTTGGTAAAGATAGCTCATGAGTAAAATATCTCGAACCATAAAATGATGTATGTCTTTTTCGCATCGGTATGAAAGGTGTCTAAAATAATATTTTCTTCAATATTGAAAAGTAGTTTATGTAATAATTTTTTATATAAAATAACTAACTTCAATCTTATTTTCCATTTCATCGTCGCTTTTAGATCTGAATTTCAAACTGCATTTATTGACTAATTTAATAAGTTGCCATCTTTCTTTTGCTGTTTTGTCTCGATTATTTGAATTTTCTTCTATTTGGTTTTTGAATATTGAAGTTTTCCACTCATTTGCCAATTCTGGTTCCGTTTTTTCTACATCCAAGAGAGATCCCATGGCACGAACACTTCCATTATCAACATGAATTATCTAAATAGTTTAATATAAAAAAATATTCTTGAGTTTAAAAACATATTTGAAGCAACTAATGATAATTAACGTATCAAATACCTGATCAGCTACTTGAAGTAGTTGAAATTGATGAGTTACCATAATCACTGTTCTGTTTTGTTGTAAGCAAAGTTTTTTAATTCCCTTTTCAAAAACCTTTTCTCCGACTGGCAAATCTAAAGCTGCAAGTGGGTCATCTAATATCAAAACACAAGCATTTGAATAAATTGCTCGCGCCAAACACACTCTTTGTTTTTGACCACCAGACAATGTGCACCCTGCTTCTCCGACTTCAGTTTGATCTTTATTTGGAAGTGAGGAAAGATCTGTGCGTAGTGCACATGCTGATAAGATTTTTTTGTATCTTCTTGTGATAGAAGCATTTCCAAATATTATATTTTCTTTAATAGTTCCATTAACCAACCATGGTTTTTGTGAACAATATGCTACAGAAGAATTTCTAAAAATATAAGTACATGTAAAACCTTAAAAGATATAATTGTATTTGTTTTAATTATTATTATATTATTAATAAAAAATCAAGTACTTCAGCCATGCCAGTTTTCCTTTTATTAAATTCATTTCTCCTAATAAGGCTGATAAAAATGAAGATTTCCCACTGTTCGATTTTCCAACTACTACGGTAAGTTTTCCTATAGTATTGAATATAGTCAAAAAAGTTAAATGTAATATGTATTTTCATGGTGAATTTTTATATATAAAAAAAATTACCTTTAGGTATTTCAATACATCCTGAAATATTCAACTTCGAATAAGCGTCTTCATTGTTTCCCCAAACGAATACAGTATTGATTAATTTCACAATGTTTGAATCATCAGAGCTGAAATTTATATCTTCAACTGATAAATTTGTTTGATTGTCTCTTTCTGGTGTGATTTCTTTAAAAATTTCATCCATATCATTTTCTTCTTCAAGTTCTTGAATATTACCGAGAGTATGAAGAGGGCTTTTATTACTATCCAATGATAAGTTTGCAACAACAGATTTTGTATTTGTATCATATTCTTGGGTTTCATTAAAACACCATCTGTTCAATTTATTAATTTCCGGTAACATTAAAAATTCTTTTATTCGTTTTGAGCTCACCTAAAAAGGATATAAAAACCTAAAAATATACATAACATATTTCTAAAATTACATACAGTAACATGCATTCAATTTAAGTATTTATGAAATTTACCATTGCTGAAATGAAAATAGGAACTGTGACTGGAAAAATGAACAATGGAACTGTTAACTGATTGAATAGAGCCAAGCCGGCAAATACATTTTCAGGGCTCATGCTTTTTTCTTCTATAATGAAATATAATCCGAAAGTCACTAAAGTAATAAGTGCTGAAGAAGCATGAGTTAAAAAAGCTGAAAATTGACACAAATAAATAGTTTTCTATTTATATGAGTTCAAATAATCAAAGTTTGCATACTTATAAGCGCCCAGTAAAAAGAATCTTTGTTGAGATATTCTAATTCTTTTTCTCTGATCTTTTTGACTTTTTCTTCATATATATTTTCCCAAGCATACATTTTCACTGTTTTTATAGCTTGTAAGACTTCGTTAATTTTCATCATTCTCTGGTCACTAAAATCAACACACATTTTGGAGTTGACTGACATGGATTTTCCCATCCAAAATTGAAGAGGTGTCATAACACATATGCAAACCATAGCACCGATTATTGCACTTATGCCGAGTTGCATATGTAATAAAAACATTAAAATTCCTATCTGAATACAAATAAAAAAATATTTTTCACCCTGAAAATTAATGTATATATTTGATAGATAATAAATATTGTAATTGCTTGGAAAAAAATACCTTTAAAGGAATAGCCCATACATAATGTCCAATCCATATAAAAGACATAACATTATATGAATCTTCTGAGACTAAATTGATAATCGATCCACCTTCTGCAAGGTCATCTTTCGAATTATCAACTGATTTTGTTGTAGAATAATCATCTTGTGGATTAACATTATTCATGCTCGGTGAGGACCATAGTGCAAGTTTTAAAGATTTATCATATATCAACGACTAAAATTCAAATTAGAAAATACTCATGATATAATATAATTAAAAATATATAATAATATATTACTTGTAATGCAGATTTAAGACGAATCCCTTCTATATTCACTAAATGGGTAGAGCTTTGAGATAATGTACCCTGTACTATTGCCGAAATCAAAACAATGATTCCAATAATATAACCATTTTTGAAAAATTCTTTTACTGTTAAAAATCTGGGATAGTATGATTCTTCGTTTCCAGATGCTGTATACTGAATAATTATAGAAATACTTAAAGGACCTATTAAACCTACAATATCTCCCAATAATTTTAGTATGCCTCCTATACAATAATTTTTGTAAATAAATTTGAAATAACACTTCCAAAGGGATATTGATTTATTATTTTTTTTGGCTGATTTCTGAAATCAAATTTACAAGTTAAAAATGTTCAAAAAAATAAATGTGCATAATAATTCAATTTATACCGATTCATTTTTATAGATATTCAAGAATTTATGAAAACACACAGTTGTTCCTTCTTCCTTGGGAAGTTTTCCTAAATCTTCCAACTCCAATGGTTCTTTAAATCCTTGTAAAAGAAGCTTATTTAACCACCAATATATCATTTGCGAAAATGTATTAGATCGATTATGTTTGTAACCGAAAGCATTAGAATCCATACTGTTTGATGATTTTGTAAAGATTTTTCCAGACTCAGGATTTGATTTGATCTGAAGTACAAACAAAATCGATTTATTAACCATATGCTTTTTTGTCTGATTTTTCGTTATATATTTATACACATAAATTAATACTTCATATTTGGCATAAAAATAGGCAAATCATAGTGCTTGACCTTAAGAAGTAAAAATAGAAAATTCGAAAATACGTTTGCATTAATTTTAACCTAATAGGTTTTCGTGAGTTGTTGCGTGCCGGTCACAATTTGTATCCAATATTAATTATTTTATGATACCATTATTTTCGAATTTACGAGAATTTCACAAATATATTTATGAATCAAACGGCTATTTTTGAAAAGATAAAAAATCACCTGAGGATAATTATAATTTTCAATCAGTTTTTCAAAAACAAAGTCCATTCTGAAAAATTTTCGTTACTACAAAAATATCAATCAATAAAATCATAAGAATCGACGAAAAACTCAAAATAAACGTTCTAAATATAATATCATTCCACGTACAAACTATGAACGTCGAACTGAAAAAAATCAACAGACCTCTTTTCATAATAACGTAGGAAGTGTTGGCTTACCTCAATCAACAATACAAGACAGTCAGCAATGGCGAGCAGAGCAAATCCGCAGCACGTCATAACGCACAAAGAGAATCTGACATGATTCCAATCCAGACTGAATTTTTTTTTCAGATACACCCATCTCAGAACCCTGCAAACAAACATGGCGAAAGCATATGCCGCGTGAACGAAAAGGCACTTCACCAGGCCTCGGCTCTCTATCGTCGAGTGGAAGACCGCGCCAGCTATGAGAGCCAACATTGAGGTAGTAGAAGTCAGGAGTACGTGGAGTGGAGTCGATTCTGGTTCGAATGCTACTCCATATTCGCCCACTTCCATCAGATGGAGGAATATCATAATGATCACGGCGATGGCCCGATAGTGATGGCCTATGAACTTGGTGCTTGTGGCTCGTCTGAAAAAATAAATAGTTTTTTTTTCAATTTTTAAACAATGAAAAAAGTATGCAGCACATAATTGCAAATTTCAAAATGGCATCTTAATGTATTTCGACCGTGAAATGATTTCAGCACTACCAGGCTACTGCAATACAAAATTTTTCCCTAAGATTAATAGTTTTTTTTTCATTACGTAAATCATTTTTTACAAAAATAGTAAAAAAATTTGAGGGGAAGCCACCAGTTTGAATTCCAGCTTCATGAGCCAACTTACAATTAGTTGGGTACCAGAAACACTAGCTAAAACTATGGGCACCACATTTGCATTAAATGGAAACTCCACATTTAACTTTTAACTGAGAAATCGCGAAGAATGCTTTCCGGTAAATATACGGGATGTTGGGAAGAGAAAAATTTGTAGAAATATGTGAATGTTTGTCTTTTTGATATTGGAATATGGAAAATGGTTGAGAAACTCGGAAAACGCTTTCTTTTTGTATCTCAGATTTTGTAATTATTATATATAATATGGATACACGTATTTTACTACTGATCGTTCAACTTTGATCTATTTGACCATATTAGTATAATATTTTATGAATTAATTCATTAAATATTTAAAAAAAGTATTCGTAATTTCTACATAAAATTGTTTGGCGTAATTTTGATTTATTATACAATACTGTCATGTGAAGCATGAGAATGAAAATTTTTCTCCCAAACTTTGATTATGAATCATAAATTTACATAGACCAAAAATGTCAATATGTATATTTGTTATATGTATATTTTAAATAACCTTAATTTAGTAAATTATTTTGTATGAAAGAATAAAAGGAACTGGTATGAGATTCAATATATTTTATATACGATGCCGAAAATTCTAGGAAAGATCACTGGTTTTCTTTTGAATTAAAAAAGTAAAATTTTTATTTTCAAATGTTTGATTAAATTTGTTAAACTTGTATATTTTTTGGTTAATATTACAAATAGTTTATATAAAAAACACGTGTAAACCATGTTCTATTATGATGAATTTTATTTATTCAATATGTCGGCGAGTAATTTGCCTTCGTATACTTTTCTTATTTAAAATAATGAGTTTGCATTTCAATCTCGTTTCACATAGCTCGCTTGCTATTTCAGTATGAATAGTCTGAAAAACAACAAAGTGAAATTTACTTAATACCATAAGCAAATTACACTTATAATGCTCAATCAAAAAATATTTTAACGATAAAATGATTAATTAATTGTCATGCAAACATAAGTATTATGTTTTACGTTCAATATGGATTTTTAACGAAAAACGATGCAGTTGTAAAAAATTAGGTCAATGCAAATTGCCAATATGGAGAGAACGATTGCACTTGTAGGTGTCAACCAAGCTTATTTTTATATTGCATAATAATATTAATGAGCGGGTGTGACCCCGTTATGCTAATGTTACTGTTGAACCAAAGTTAAATTGATAGTCTGTTAAGCGATATAGTCTGTTATACGTTTAATGAGGATTCATAAAGCTAAAATTAATATATTTTTTGTACTAAATTAGTTTACTTTTTATACTGCTCTTAAAGCCGTGAAAAAATTAGAATTGTTGAACTCGATATTTATATTTTCAGTAAAAATTTAAAATATGTAGTGTGAATTCAACGACGAACGAACAGTAAATAAATGTCAGTCAATCCGTTCAAGAATATATTATAGCAAAATAATAAATATTAATATAAATTTCCATGTTTATGTTTGATTTTGTATACAAAAAATTCTAATTATAGTATGATATGAAATGAAGGGATTGAGTATAAATAAAGCTCCATTAGAAAACAAAAAATCTATATTTTATGTGTCATGGCTATATTCAGATGACTTTTGTACACATAGGTCAAATATTGTTTGCATTTATAAAAAATCAAACTAGATGAAAAACTCGACGCTTATATCTTTACCCCTATTCTAGTACATATGTATCATATATGTTTCTAGTTGGAATATTTGAGGTTTTCGTGTCAATGCTGAACAGGTCAAAGGGGATTACCCGTTCGTTGGTTTTATACGTTTTTTTGTGGCTTCTCGGACGCAATTTCTCGAGTTGAAATATTCATCGGAAAGCTTTTTTCCTCGGTAGATAGATTCAAGCTACGAGAAAACATCGTTCGAATTCCGAGAATAGTTAATTTATTGCCAGGTTTATATTTAGAAATAAAGAAAAATCTCAATCAAATTGAGATGTCAAAATATGTTCATGCTTAAGAAATGATTATAAGTGGTGTCTTATTTAACAATCACGATCGGATCTATTTATCCAATCACACAAAATTTATTGAGATTGAAAATATTTGGTCAAAAAAAGGGCGTTTATTTGTCTAAGGCAGTTTTTCCCAATCTTTTTTTACCATGCCCCACTTCAACGATTCAAAAATCTCCATGTTCCCCCCCCTATTATTTTTTTTTACCCGACGAATTCTGAAAAAAAATTATTGTACACATATTATACACTATTTTTATTAATTTTTCATAAATAAATAATATGTATATTATGTCAAATTACTACTCGTAATTACTACTCGGCTTGACATAAGCTGCAAGGAGTTTTTATTTGGGATTCTAATTTGGCCAATTTTAAATGTAACAAATAAATGCAACAAATTTAAATGGTGTATTGCCCCCCAAGACATTCAAATTGCCCCCCGGTGAGGCATGCGCCCCACGTTGGGAAACACTGGTCTAAGGATTATAAAATGTCCAGATCTGTAAATGAAATGACGAAAAAAAGCAGCGATTGAAATGATTCATATTTTCTGAAAATAAACATTTTGAATTAACAATAAGTATGTGCGCATTCAAAAATGTTGCCAATGAAAAATTGTCCATTAAAATATACTTTTGATGTCAGTGGAATACTATGGTTGTATTATACTTTAACTATAATATAAAATCTTTTTCGTTGTATTTTTGTTTTAATCGATTGTTATTTCTGCACAATAAAATAGAATTATTAACTCGAGTAACCTACGGTGTCCTTTACGAAACCTCTAATTATGAGATCATTCCATCAATCTTTACAAACCATCATAAGTAACTTTATCGTCCACCACCACCTAGACTTTATAAATCGAGGGGAAGTTAACAACGAGACTACGACTGGAACCAAACTTTGAGGAAGTTGAACATTTTTGAAGGAGAATCAGCAAAAAAGTTGAATATATTACAATTGGCATCCGACGCGTGACAGCAGAAAAAAACTACAACTTGCAATAACTTCAAACGATAATTATACCAAACAAAGGTATCATATGTATAATAAGTATACAGAAAAAAAATGACAGCGTAAACCAACCAGCACCGTTGGTAAATCCCTTTTAAATGGGATCCTTTCGGAACGAACAATTTGCACAACGGCTATGTACTGATACGAGGATTAAATTTTTGTACTCTTTAACGTTCTGTACATTTCGTTTAAGGAATAAATTATTTAATTTTATTATTATATTTGTTCGGAGAAATTTTACATTTAGTTATCTCCGATTTTTATCTATAGACAATCATAAGCACAAAAAAAATCAATTTTTTTCACCAAAAAAGGAATATATTATATGTATTATATAATAAGTCTTCCGGAGCGAGTGTTGATGAAAATTTTAATGTTCGCATTATACTGTATGATGTATAGGTGGAAAACTTAGAAAACTGATTTATAATTTAATGTTTAATATTCGAGAGTAAAGTACAAAAGGATATTTACATAATATTGTGTGTAGCAAACATGAGATATGGATACGAATATAAACTAATGGAAATATCGTGTCGACGAAACACCTCACTTCGACAAATATTCCTTTTTCCAAAGAAAAAGTATCGAAATTTTCATCGCAAATCACGCAAATTTACGTCATTTGTTTGTTTGAAAAAAATGCATATTTATCTAAGTGATGTAACTAAATTGACCTACGATATATATGTGCATTGAAATTATGTGATCAATTAGAAACATATAATATAATACGGGAGAATTTTTTCATTCTTGGTTAGTAAAAATTTAAACGGTTTTCAATTGAAAGTGAATGATATATGATAAGGATACTATATATATTAATACAATTCGAAAAATTAAACGTGCCGATTGAATTGGCTTGTATGATAGTACAGAAAATTAATTTAATTGTTTTCGAGTTATATCGGCCATATGAAGACAATTTGCCATTATGTCCAGATATAGACTAATTGTAAGTTTTATTATAGCACTTTACCAGTATACAATGTGCTTCTTTTCAACTTCTTGTTACTGGGGATTTTTCTAACACAAAAGAGCCCCCCTTGGAATTTCGTCCATTATTCATATTACGCCCAATATGACGTGTCTAGGTTCCACATAAAAAGACCATAAATCATCTGGAGCTTTAAATTGTATGCCTCGAAAAAGCTTCTAGACATGAAGAATTTTATGATACGAGAAGGTTTTGTCAATTTAACTGTTCAGATTAGAACCGAAAACTATGAATAAAATTATTATATAATATAATGAGGTTATATTACAACATAGATATATGCGCGTCCACACATTTCGAAAATCACAAAAAATAAAATTATAGTGTTATGATAGGAGACAATTCGACATCCTCCATACTCTCCGGATTTTGCACCATCAGGTTACTTTATTTTCAAGTCATTATAAAATAATTTAGATAGGAGAATTAAAAAATAAAATGGGAAAGGAACTTCCCGAATATTTTGATTCATAATCGACACAATTTTACAAAAAAGAGATTGAAAATTTGATAGAAAGATATATAGAAGTACAGTAAACCCCCCTATAATGTCATGATAGATTTCACGTTATAGGTTCAGGTTTTTCAATTTTAATTTTTGTTTCCGAAAATTTTTACATGTTTCAAATGCTTTTGAAAAAAAATTAAAAAATTTGAATCCATTTGAACAATATAGGGACGTTATAGGGGGGTTTACTGTATTCAATTACGGTAGAAATTATATTTTAAATTAATAATTCATTAATAAAATTTTTATTGAAAATTTTATCCATCATTCAAAATACGTTACTTTCGAGATAAACTAATATATTGAATAAATAAAGGGGATGCTATTTTCACAAAACTTTCAACTCGCGTAAAAATTCTCGAGAGAAACGAGCAATTTATATGCAGTCCGCTATTTATTTCGACACTAAAGAGCATGACTGCTTTATGTGCGAATAAAGCACGCAATATGGCGCCGTGCGGATAACCGAGCCGGGAAAACTTTGCGGGAAACGGAAATTCCGCTGGCCGTTCCCGAAATATCAAACGGTTATTGTTTGCAATTTTGATTCTCTCTAATGGCGTTCTGGTCACGAATCTCGTGTGCGAGTGAATTCTGCGGAAATTTCTTCTGTTCGAAACTTTTAGTTTTCGCGGACCTTATATGGCTTTTATGTTTTAAATGCAATGCAATGTAAATTCTCGATGTTTTATTGGGAAATAAATGTATGTATATATTATTATTACATATATAATAATGGTATAAGTGGGATTTTATTCTAAATTTCCATTTTGAGTGTTGCGCTTATTTTCATGTTAATCTGACATTTTGCTTTTTTAGACTGTTAACGATTTGACATGTAGCCTATGAAGTAAGTTCGTCTAAAATAACACATAAGCAACAAAATTAAAACGAGCATACGTCGATTCTCAAAAAGATATATTGATTAAAAATTACGTTAATTTTACTATCAATAAAAAAAAATCTAATTAATAACATATATGTGATGGAAAATTACTGAAATCCAAAGATGTCTTTATTTTTTTATATGAATATAAAGTAATGTTGGAAAATGTTTTAAATAAGGAAATTATATTATAATATGTATGTATAGGTATATTATATAAAGATTTGTACTTTGATAACATATAGTGTCGAAAGTTAAGGGTCGCTTAAATTCATTGACTCGTTACATGAAACAATTGAACATGTCGACAACATGCGTGTCGCACAATGATTATTTATTACAGTGACATGTAGAACATAATAAGTAAGCATAATATATCGTCGAAATAAATTTCAAAATTCATATAAAGTCGATTAAAATGAAGATTTTTGAAGAGAGTAGAAAAACTCACCCATAGTAATGTCGCCAGCACACCACGACCGTAACGATGATGGACACAAAGATGAAGATGACGGCCATGGCCACCGACGACAGCTCCAAGTAGCAGCTCAAGTCCACTTCCGGTCCATTGGCGCCACCGAAGCTTCCGTTTCCGCCATAGCAGAGGTGGTCCATCGTTGCCAGGAAGCCGACCTGAAAATTAAACGCCAAATTGAGCGGAAAATTTCAACGTTCATTTACATTCAATACATACCATTTTCGTATCGATAAAACCCAAAATATAATACGCGAAACTCCACGGAGTACGTATGTGTATTTGCGTTATGTTCCCTCTCTTGATTCATGAAATACGCTTACGCTTACGCTCGCCATAAATTTAGCCCTAAGGCCAGGCGCCCACTGGCGATTGAGTCACGCGCGATCGGAAATGGAACACATTGTTTTGGGTTGAAATGCGCGTATCCTCTATATATAATAGCGGATTTCTGTGAGTCTGTCTGTTCGATGACGCTCGCGAATTTTTCGCGAATATGGTCTTTATATTCATATACAGCTAACGTATATAATATGATGCTTATTACCTACAGCTTAGATTGGCTTTGCCTATATGTCGTGACAATATATAATAATAAATGAACTTTTTTTATTAATTAAATATTAAATATATTCGAATCGAGTACAAGCATCGGGTAGTCTATATGTCACAAACAAATAACAAATGAACTATTTTGATTTTATTAATTGAATATTCAAATCAGGTACACATTTCAGGTTCACACAGTCGGGTTTTCACATTTTATCGTTTTCCGTTTCTTAAAAAAACCACAGCCGATGTTATTAACATCGGGCCTATATACTAGTATGACATATGCGCGCATTTCAACCTAGAACAATGTGTTCCATTTCCGATCGCATTGTGATCGCCAGTGAGCGCCTGGCCTAAGGCCCCGTACCCACTTGCGATTTTTTAGTCGCGCGATTTTCTGAGAATCCATCAATCCACCATTGTCACCAAACAATCACGCGTCTACAAAATCGCAAGTGTGCGCCTGGCCTAATTTTATGCCGAAATAGCCGTTGCTTAACCGTCCCAATTTTCGCGGTGGAAATTTTCCCATGCATAACTTATGGCATGAGCTCATTAACAAAACAGTGGGTGTGCATTTTCCATGAAATGATACACATCTGCGGTGGAAATTTTCCGGGAAAACTAATGGATTAAAGTGGAACGGGATCACACTGGTGCGATAAAATTTGTTCATAACCAAATTGTGGTTTTATAGATAGAAACTAAAATAGAATTTGTGTTGTGACACAATTTATGATGTGTTGTATATTCATAGTGAATTTTTTCCTATTAGAATTTAGTTCGTATACGCAATAAAAGATTTATTTAAAAACGTTAATGGAATCCTTTGGATTTACTTATTATTATAATCTAGGGAGGGAAAATGTTTGAAAATTTATCGACGCTATTTCCGAATCAGGACGTGGAAGATATTCTTATTTATGATTATGATCCTTGCGAAAGCACTCTTTTTGATATACGTATCTTGAAAACGTTTTTGAAAATTATTTATGTGAACCGTAAAAGATGCGCAGATGCCTCCCGTAGAGCACCAAATATAATAAAAACTTGTATATAATATATTATATTTTCAACACTATAAAAAAACAATAATGTATAAAAAGCTCTTGTCAGAAATAAGGGCATCGAATCAATTGATCGATCGTCAAAATATATATTTCAGAAATAGTCGAGAAATTTTCACTGCTTATTCATTCGTTCATGAATAAAAATTAGGACTACGCATTATCAAATTTATATGTATGTAGTTAAGTAAAGATTATCATCATTTATAACTCAAATGCGCTTAATATTTAACAAAAACCTCTCCAGTAGAATTCCAAATTTTCATCTTGAATTGTTCGAATATAACTATACAACGATGCAACAAATTTATTATTGATTTTGATTGTTCATTATAGATCTAACTTATTACTTAATTTTATGCATGTAAGTGCACGAAATACAATTGTTATCCCCTCATTGTTCAATTAACAAATTTTGCGTATCACTTGTGCGTATTAAGAAGTGACAAAGTTATATGTATAATATACATATATATAAATATTATTAAAAAACGAAGAATATCATATAAAAAAGATGAATTCTAATTATTTTTTTTCCTTTAATCGTTTTGTTTGAAAGAGAAATAATACAAATGATAATGAGTTGCAAGAAGCAGTACAAGAACATCGATATGAAGAATTGTTGATCTTTCGAAAGAATGGATAAATGCATTGTTTTTATACAAATTCAATTAGTATTTGTTTTTTTGTGAAATATTCTCGAATAGTTTTTTAAAAATATTAAAATATATACCTATTACTTTTATAGTACATTCAATATAATATTTTTCATACCACAACACAAACATTCAACGAAATCAGTATTTCTCTATACATATTACATTAATATTTCAATGGCAATAATCACATTAGATTCGACCAAAAAAATATAACAGTTCCAATCCAAATACAATATTAAAAACAATACAACCCATTGAGAATGAAACCTCGAAACTCTCGGCGCGAGACCCAATAGGGTGTCCATCCGAAACTGATGTAACACACACACAATATATCACGATAAAACAAAACGTCGTCGCAAATTGGTACCTCGTTGAGCGATCCTGTCGTATCCTGATTAAGTCACACTTATACACGAGGACCACTGTCGACAAACCGATGCTGAAACGTCCGCTTCACGCCGAAGCAGACGTGCGTCTGAATCAGCCCAACGAAGAATTCGGATTCGCCTCTGGTCTGCAATGAATCATCTTGGCCATCTTGACGATGGTTCTCGGAAACTGTGACGGTGGATTGTCACGGTTTTCCCCTTGTTGATACACTCTTTCGTGAGAGTAGTAATTGGTGTTGGTTTGGAATTTGTGCGATACAACTCAGCTCACCATCGGCAAGGTGGACACCGGTCAAGTGGGCAAACTTCAACCGGACAAATGTTAACCGGACAAATGCAAACTGGACACACGCAAAGTGGACAAACGTCAACTGGACAAATGCAAAATGGATACGCGCCAACTGGAATACGTAAAGTGGACAAGCATCAACCGGACAGCGGTCAACCAACCACCGAATGTTTTTAAAATAGCGTAAAATTTAATGTGCACATACTTGAGCTATATAAATAAACATTTAATATATATTCAAGCAAAGAAATACAATAGCAAACGTGTATGTTTTTATTCGAAAATTACTTGCATCTCAATGAGAATATTAACCGCGACGGAGAAATATTAATAAACTTTATCAAATGTAGGAAAAGTTTATTTAGACCAAAATAACAAACTTTGATATTAATTGTATGTGCTTATGTTATATATATGTCACAGTTTGAGTGTCCAATTCGTCTATGCACGAACAAACTAGTCTGTTTATACACCTTAAAACAGATCTAGTCCAATGTGGTACGACAATTTAAGTTCTTTGCACTCGGATAACGCTCTTATGCTTAATATCAATAAGGTGGAATTATGCGCTATTTTAAAAACGTTCCTTGGTCGGTCGACTGGTTTCCGGTTGACACTTGTCCACTTTGCGTGTGTCCAGTTTGCATTTGTCCAGTTAGCATTTGTCCACTTGACCGGTGTCCACCTTGCCGTTGGTAAGCTGACCTGCACCCGAATTTCAGTTTGATAATCGACGATTGTGCTTTGTTATGATGAAGTTTCGTATGAAAAACATTAATAATATGATATGTAGACGTAGAGCGATGTTTATTTTTTGTGCTGTTCTGTGTTTACACATGTGCTAAGTGTCTATTTTTGAAAATTTAGTAAACACATAATCTAAACTATCAATCGTCAATTATATATTATATATGTGTATGTATTGCTCGAATTATGATTTTCGAGTGTAAACAAAGCGAGCTTTCTAAAATAAATTTTATAAATTATAAACAAATTTCGAATTCTTAATTCAAAGCGTGAATTAATCAAATAAACATATGGACACATTTTCCAAACGGAAAATTTAACTGTAAATATATCGATGTTTGCAGAATAAGATTCAACTTTGAGTAAAATGGTAATCTTAAAATTGTGGAAAACTCGATAGACATTCATAAAAATGTATATATGTATCTATAAAAAAATTATGCAATTAAATCGACTTTAGCTTCTTCGCGATATAATTACGACTTGCAAGGTATGTATGGGTAACGCGTCGTTTGTGAAATTACTTAGTTCGCGTATGACGCAAAACTGTTTTGCATCATACGCAAACTAACTAGCCATTTTGCAAACGACGCGTAACATTTGCACTTATTTATAAGTCCATGAAAATATTGGTGATAAACATTGGAGACCCCAAAAATGGGGACTGAGACCACAAATTCTAAAAAAAATTATTTAATACAATGACAATAAAAAAATTTAAAATCTTTGAACCATTGTTTCGTTATCTAAAAATAATAATCTCGAATAATAGATGCCGAAATATAAAATTTTCAAATAATAATCAAGTCTTTTTATTTTCATTATCGATTTTTAAAATCATCAGTCACCGATATATAATAATAGTGCGACAAATTAAATTTCCCACTAATAAATTTTCCTTCTCGAATTTTCGAGACATTAAAATTTCTTCCGTTTAACGATTGGAAATTGTAGCGTATAATATTATAGAATATTATATTACCATTAATGGCGCCCCGAAGTCCTTTAATTATGTTTTTCGGTGCGCTTTTTACCCAAAACGTGAAGCTTAAGCGAATTTAAGAAAGCCATTAGCGAAAACGCTCGTTTTGTGCAGTAAAACATTATTAAACGATTAAGCTTTAACGATTCGGTGAAATTTATTGCGAACACACCCCATATACATCTATATCGATATTGTATAAATGTGTTTACTTGAATATTTTCATTGTTAGGTAAATATTATACAATATGTATATTATAATACATATTGTGTGTAATATATAGTGTATAAAGCTGGTTATGGAAAATATTTATATTTATGAATGATAGATGTCATTGTGAACTTGATTTTTCGTTTAAAAAAATTTAAGTAGATATGATTTTTTTTGACACCAATAAAAGTATTTTTCAATATATTAATCGAAGAAATCTATAGAAATTTCAATTAATTATCATTAATATATTTAATTTCAATTATATATTTTTATTCCATCCTGAACCGGGAGCTTAGAATTCATGGTGAAAATTTATTGAATAATAGAATTATTTAATTTATTATATATGTTAGTATTAAATAGCTTAACTGAAAAAAATAAATTGAAAATAAAACAATACAGTATACAATATACATACATATTATATTTGATCAATATGAAATTACAATTATGACTGGTTAAACACATGGTGAACAAAACTAACAACTGTGGACTGGAAATAACTGTGCATTGCTACAATTAATATAATATTTAATATAAGAATATTGAAATAGTTAATGAATTCATTTTTAGTTGTATAAAACTCTAAAATAAACATTCAAATATAATATTATAACATTTGAAAAACAGTAACTTTTCAACACATAATCAACGATTATTTGAAAACTTATTGCATAAGATATAACATGATAATACAAATTAATTAAAAGTATACATTTGAAACTAAAAAAATAGAGAACGATCAAAATTCGCTTTAAGCAGGAACAATTTTTTTTCAACATAGAAAAATTTAAAAAATAATATTTAGTAAAATTCTATATCACAAATCAAATAAAAGTATACAATAAGAATACTGGTATTCTTTAGGAAGCCTCGAGTGCAATTAATATAATAATAATAATCAAAAACATAGCCACTTTATCAATTATGGCAATCATATTGATTATCAGCGATTGTCATTAATTCTACTTGACTTTTTCGCACTTATCAATTTTCTAATGGGAAATTATCAAACCAGTATCTAGTCTGACAATCAGATAAGTTAAAAATCATCATTGAAATGATGTGTGTAAGGATATTATGAATATTTTATTAAACTTTTCAATAGTTAATTGATGAAAATCTTTAGAAAAATATTATTATATTTTAAAATACATATTTATATTCGTGTAACGACTTTTTTAAGTAAATAAGGCGAGATACACACCATGATAATAAATAAAGTAGACTTTGTCTATTATTTATTATAATTTACCCTTTATAAATTAAGATTTATATATCTTGTGTACAAAAATGTACCCAATACGTATAACAGCGTACAATATCAAATTTTGATAACTTATTGGATCGGTTTTGTCAAATGACAACAAAATGACAGACCCTTTAGCAATTTTTTTTTAAATCTGTATATATATTTTATTTAAACAAAATTGATTAGTAAAAAACAAAAAATAGATTTAGTAAAGCTTTGACAATTCTCATAAAAACACAATTAATGCTTTTGGAAAAGATAAAATATCATTAAAATCAAAATGCTATAAGTACACATTTATAAAACAGCTAAGGCACAATTCAAAATTTAATGCATTTTCGAATTAAATAAATTTTGGTTGAAATTCAAAATTGATTTTATATATAAAAATCATATATAATATATTATATCCCAACAACCTCCTAACGCCCAAAACAATCCACCGTTCATATCAAAACATTAGCCTCAAATTTATTTTAAATTCAAAATTGAAAATACAAACTAACATTTCAAACTCTCACTTGTAAAAATGTACAGTAAAATTTGTTCATTTCATAAAATTAAAATTTACAAGAATTAAATCAAAATTGATTTATAAATATCGAAGAATTAAAAAAATTTACAGTTCGTAAAGGTATTTATCAAAAATATACGTAACTGGAATATATAAAATTTCTAAAATATGTATACATATAATATGTAATCTATGAAAAGTGAAATGAAGAATTTTAAAATAAATTTTACTGCATTAATTTTGTATAAATATGTTCGTCAATAAAATTTCAATAATCAGAATAAAACTAAACGAATCATTGTCACCTTTAGTCAAATTTTTATACAATGCCTGTGGATTTCCTTTAAATAATTGACCTGGCGAGGTCGTATGACTACATCCATGAATACAATTTATAATATTTCAATGGAGAAACATAATGAGATTCAAAAAGATGCAGTAATATGTTGTAAAATCAATAAAAAATATGTTATGAAAAAGGTAACATAATTTAAATTATATTATTGCAGTTATAAATAACTAGTCAATTCATAAATTACTGTTTTAACAAAATAATCTTAAAAAAATATGGAATCAAGCAAATACTGTCCGTTGAGTCAGCAGTCTCTAAATTGTCTTATTTAGCACATCCAAAACATAAATATGATTGGTTGGTTTTTTTTTTATTATTGTTTCTTGTCAATATGTAAATAAAAATTAAGTATATAAAAAAAAACCTTTAAATTTTACTGTTATCGTCCCATTATTACAAATATATTCGTTTTTATTGACAATGAGATGTGCGTACTTCAATTAGGAGACCACAATAATAATCTACTAAAATACAAATTCTTAACACTTAAATTTACATAATTTAAATGTACTGTATAGATTTAATAAAATATCACTTTTTATATTGGTTAAAAATAAAATTAAAAGAGAAAAATATCAATAAAATTTTCAAGTGCTATAAATTAGATGGCTGGGAACATAATTTTTCATAAATTACAATTTTGATTTGACTATTTCTTTCCACCATGATGGTCGTTCTAGGGCCCCAGGGTTGTGCAGAAACATAGTTTGAAGATTTTGATAAAGCTGTAAAAAAATGAAAATTAAGAAAAATTGTTAATTAATATTTTTGTGAAAAAATAAATGCTACTCACCAAACCATTTGATTTCCCAAGAACAGAGTTTAAAACAAAATCAGGTGGCGCCAAAGCATCGATAATAGCAACGGCGTCCGGTTTTAATTCAGAACACAATTTCAATATTGCCTCCTTTACAACTTCGGCGAATTTTGATGTATTTGTAAAGCCTCCTTGATAAAAATATATCAAATGTTTGTCTAACGATGACAAACCATACAAAACAAACAATCTTTGAATGACTAGCTGTAAATCTTTATCCAATTTAGGAATTGCTTTTTCACAGTAAAATAAAGCTAAGTATTCAGAATACACCTTGGTAAGAGTACTGGCTTTATACACTTGACTATTATTACGTGCTTCAAATCTTGATTTCCCAGAAGAAATTTCATTATTAATTTTTTCGCTGGTTACCTTTAGCAGCCAACAAATCAACCATTCATAAGCAGATATTAAAACTGTAATAAATAAATGAAGCAAATTATAATTAAAAAAAACACAAATCCATATTTCACAATAATAAACTGAAAAGTTCAAATCATACATTCTCTATTCGTCACATCAGATGTTGTTTCAGGAATAAATGATTTTGACAAAATGTTTTTAGAATCTTTGATGAAAGATATCGTATTAAATGGAGACTGAACATTTGTATTTCGGATATGAAAATTATCCCATTGACGTAGTAACCAATTACTAGATTGCTGTCCAAGAACATTATTGTCTCCTTCGTATGTCACACTGGGATCATGATTATTCTTTAACTCACCAAAATTTGCAGCCTGAGAATTTTAAGATGTGTTAAATAATAAAATATTTAATGAGAAATATTATTTCTTCATGAATACCCACTTTTAAATACCCATGACCTCCACAAGCTTCTCGACATTCTTGGATTGCATGCAATGCAGTCCAAGAAACAAGAGGTTTAACAGCAGATACAATTGCATGAATTTCGGAAACCTTTTTATTCTACGAAAATAATAATAATTAAGGAAAATTTTTATTTACAAATAAAATTTTTATCAAAAAAAAAATATATATACCAATTCATCAAATTTTTCACCAGAATTCGATTTCTGAACAGTTTCTAAATAAAGATCAGTAAATTCAGGAATAAATAGCTTAAACACAGCAGCTGCTGCCATATACGGAAAAAGCCTCCATTGCTGAAATAAAATATCTGTATATATATAAACAAATTTTTATAAAATATATAAATACATACAATTGAAAATATATTACAAGCAATTGATATTCTATAATGGGCATTTCTTCGAGTTCATTGCCACCAAATTGTTTTCGCAAAGCTGCATATCTTGTAGCAATTACTATTGCAGAGATGAGCGTCGAGACGCTTTCTTGTGATATACCAAGTCTACCAGTGGACAAATTTTCTAAAGCGGCACCTAACATGCGAGTAGGTTCGGTAAAAGAACTTTCGTATTCACCGTCGTCTGTTATATCTCCTGTGCGATTCAATAAACATTCTTTTTTGATTCGATAGTTCTGGAACATAATAAATCTGAAGAGAAAAAAGGAAAACGTCTATGGTTTACAGGTTTAATTATTGAAAAATTTTACTTATAAATAAAGGAAGAATAAATACAAACCCGTTATCAACTCCGTTCAATCCGATTTTTTCTCCCATATCACCTACTATGATTCCGGGGTATGGAATCAATGTACTAGGATCTCTAATAGGAACTATGAATGCATTTAAACCATGACAAACACCATCAGCAGTGTACAGTTGTGCGAAAAGCAATGAAAAAGTACAAGTTTTCCCTAAAATTCATTTTTTATTAAATTTATGATATACTTATAAAATACTAAAGATCCTTATCTTATCAGTAATTTTATCGAAGCACTTATTTAAAAGTTAAAGAAAAAAATATGTTCTCAACTGGAGAATTTTATGAATTAAAAATGTGATATGTAATTTTTGGAACCAGGCAAACGAACAACCTTTATACAATATTATATATATATGTATAATATAGATTTGGATACTACAAATCTTACAATAATATAATACCAAAACTTAATATAAAATAACTACCTAAATTCCCAATCCAACACTTGGCAGCTTCAAAATCGGGTGTGTTTATTACAAATTCTTTAGTTTTTGGATCATATGTAGCTGTCGTACGCATGGCTTTGGTATTGCTACCGTGAGCTACTTCAGTCAAAGCTATGGATGCGAGAAACTAAAAATCAAATCGAAAAATATAATTTATTAGGGGCATACCAGTCTAAAAAATCATAAGAATTATACAAATATACTTCTCTATTCCATGCTCTGTTATAAAAAGGTAGATGTCTTTCAGTGCCCAAAGATAATAGGGTGTTAGCAAATAAATGGATTCCTATGGCCATTTTAACGGAAACATTAGGACTCACTGATTGTATAGCTTCGTTAACTGTCATTAAGTGTCGAGTCTGTGACAAAAAATAAAACAATAAAGAAAATCTACAGGTATTAATCGAATTATTTAATTTTCAAAACAAAAACCTTCAATTTGTAATCTCCATTTTCTATGTTTTTCGGAATAAATCTATAATGATTGATTCTATCCGCTTGTAAAGCTGTACGACGTTTTTGTTCATCGGAAGACAGTGTTAGGGGACTCGGTGAAAACAGCGGATCTGCTTCTAAAGTGTTCCATATATGATACTGCAAATAAAAACAAGGAAAACATCATTAATATCGAATGAACGGTGCATCAATTTTTCTTTCGTCAAAATTTTAAAAGAATAATTATTTTATTCACTAGAGTTCGCTCGAGTTCAATATACAGTTAGACTGAACTTCCTGTTTATAAACTCGAGTCTACCAAATCGAAAAAATTAAATCCTTTGCAGATTGTGCAGTTCAATTTGACTGAACAAAAACGAAAATTTTCATTTTAATTATATATATTTATCGAATTGATTTCGAACTTGTACAAATCATGAAAATACAGTAAACCCCCCTATAACATCATGATAGATTCCACGTTATATGGGGTTAAGGTTTTTCAATATTAATTTTTTTGGACATTTTTACGAGTTAACTGCTTGTATCAAATGCATTTGAACGATATAGGGAGGTTTACTGTATACCATAAATTTGAATCAATATCGAAAGTTATAAAATTTCAGCTTATCAGCCCTGTTTTAGTTTCGCACAACAACTAATTTTGTGAACAATGGAACAGTGACCAATTGGTTAATATAAAAGGCAAAAAATCAAATGGTCAGAATTTTAGTCGAAAAAGAATAAAATGATGAATTTTCAGAATAAAATAATAAATGGTCAGAATTTAATAACGAAACGATCAGAATAGGTTACGTTATGTTAAAATTCTTAATATTATTCTGACCATTTAATATAAATTCTGACAAACCTAGTTAAAATTCTGACCATTCAATATTTATTCTGACTATTTCGATTGAAATTCTATCAAATAAATTCTGATAAATGGGGTAAAAATTCTAATCAAAATCATATTTAAATTCTGATCATTTAAATAGTGGCCCTTTTTATAGTAATATGATCTTTATGCATATACAGTTAACGTCCATAATATGATGCTTATAACTTACTGCCTCTGGCTTTGCCTATATGTCACAAACAAATAACAAATGAACTATTTTGATTTTATTAATCAAAAATATCCAAATCGGGTACACACAATCGGGTTTTCACATTTTATCGTTTTCCGTTTAACAAATCCACAGCCGACGTTATTAACATCAGGCGTATTTAACTAGTACAATATAATCGGCGGAAAAAAGTGATCGAAACAAAAATGGAATGACAAAACTCGAACATTGGTCCAGAAGTAACGTTATATACGTTATACCTTAACCCGGAGGAGATCGGGGCTTATCTCGAAGGCTATTTTGAGGCGGCGCCAGTCAATGGAGGCCTGCTTCCTGTAAGTGTCGAGGGGCCCCGCCCCCAGCGAAGGGATGAAATCGAGATCCGACATAGCGTGAAGCCCGCCTCTGCCTGACACTGATACTGACGCCTCTTCTCTTTTATACTCGTGCGCCGGCCGGCCGATGGCGAATTCAACACGGACAAATACGGCCATCTTTTTCAGCTGTCAAATGTTTTTTTAGATTTTATAATCCGCTTGGATTCTAGTTGGAATGGAAAATTCATTTGCGTGTCTATGTAGAATTTTAAATATATAACACAAATCTGGAGTGAATGCATCACATGTAACTAAACGTCAAATATTAAAAAAACCAAATTTTATTTTTGCACGGATTCGAAATAATACGGTCAATAAAAAGAACCGATTGTTTTTTTTTCACTTTAACATGGTTTAAAAAAAAAGAAAAAAATCGCATATAGGACTGCATTATGTGCAAGTGATTTTTCGCCCTACAAAAATAACAGAAAACGGGTGCGTTTTTTGTCTAGTAGTGATACTGAATAACTACATAATTATTTTAAAAATATTTTTTAAATAAATGAAAAATTTAATTGCGTATTACTAGTTGGAACCTATTTACCATTTTTAAAGAACACCTTATCTTTTTTAGCACGGTGATCTTTGGAATGTATTCCCCGTGCAAAAAGAGAATTCAGTGTCCTTATTACAATAATTTCACAAATTAACGATCTCAACGAAGAAATAACATTAAAGTATAAGAAAATATTTTCATAGAGTAATTACATTAGTATATCTAAAACGCTACTATTTAAATGGTCAGAATTTATATAAAATTTTGGACAGAATTTTTATCTCATTTATCAGAATTTATTTGACATTGGTCAGAATTTTAACTGGGTTTGTCAGAATTTATATTAAATGATCAGAATAATATTAAGAACCCTAATCTAACCTAACCTATTCTGACCGTTTCGTTATTAAATTCTGACCATTTATTATTTTATTCTGACAATTCATCATTTTA
>JAOXNN020000013.1:915584-932321 GCA_028571205.2 Hydropsyche betteni
ATGCTTGGGTTAGCGTTTTAGCTTGAGTTGTGAAAACGTGTTCAAAACAAACTCTCAAAGTTCAAACTGACACGACGTGTAGACACCAAGCGTATTTCTCGATCATTAGTTGAAATACCAATTTCCGCCTTATTGATATTTAGCATAAGAGCTTTATCTGATTACAAACAACTTCAATTGTACCACATTAAAAATTGGACTAGAGCTATCATAAGGTGTATAAACAAACTAGTTTGTTCGTGAATAAACGAAGCGGACACTCAAACTGCAAAATTTACAAATACGAGTACATCGTTTCGAGTATCCCAAAAGACTGAAAATGCCATTTTGAAATCGAAGGATGATGTCCATGTCGCTCGATCGGGTTTCACATAAGGAAACATGCACGTCGCCGTATCGCAATCATCATTAGTTGCGATGAGCGTTAAAATTCCTGAATTACAAAAGATTTCGGGGTTCTCTTCATTTGAATGCTCGGAACCGGTCTCCTCTCGTATGCCAACCGACAGTCGACAACCAACCACACACAACGTACAAAATATTACACGTATGTGGGTACGCGTTGATTTTTTTCTCGTCGTAGCTGTCTCTTTCGTGGAATACCGTTCGATTTCCACAAATCACCAACGAAAGCGTGCGCGGCGGAAACTCAAAGAGCAGACCGCTACTAAAATTGAATGATAGGAAAAAACGGCTCGAGTTTATGTCCAGTTCGGGGGGGAGACGATTAGACGATGTTTGTTAGTTATTTTAAATCATTAAATAGGCCCGATGTTAATAACATCGGATGCACGTACCCGATTTGAATATTTAATTAATAAAATCAAAATAGTTCATTTGTTATTGTCACCAGACGTCATATACGCAAAGCCAGAAGCAATAGGTAATAAGCGTCTTATTATATATGTTAAGTGTATACGCATAAATACCATATTCGCGAAAAAGTCGCGAGCGTCATTCTAACATACGAACAGACAGACACACATACATAGAAATCCGTGATTATATATAGGGGATAGGGGATTGATGTTCGATTGTCAATAAAGTGTCGGATAATTAGTATGCATACCTATTTCGATATTGTCCGCTTGGAAACAAGCAATTTTTAAATCAAAGAAAAAATAGCACCGTAGACGAAAATTTTTTTCTAACGTCTTATTATTAGTCAATTAAACTATGTATATCACTATGAAACTATCAATTTACTTATTTTCTTTGGTTTATTTTTTAATATTTGTGCCAAATTTTTTTGTATATTAAGAAAATTAACTATATAAACTGGAAAAATAGGACAAATAAAAAAAAATACGAAAAAGATGGGACGAATGCAAGACATGACAAAAACGGGACTGTCCCGATGAAAACGGGACTGTCCCGATGAAAACGGGACTGTCCCGATGAAAACGGGACTGTCCCGATGAAAACGAGACTGTCCCGATGAAAACGGGACTGTCCCGATGAAAACGGGACGTATGGTCAGCCTAAACATAACGGACACCTTACTTTAATCATAAATATGTGTTGAAAATTT
Organism: Hydropsyche betteni; assembly: GCA_028571205.2. Classification (NCBI taxonomy): domain Eukaryota; kingdom Metazoa; phylum Arthropoda; class Insecta; order Trichoptera; family Hydropsychidae; genus Hydropsyche; species Hydropsyche betteni. Next base: position 917,116 of record JAOXNN020000013.1, read on the forward strand.
CATAGATTTATTATCTTTAATTTAAATTCGTTTTGTCATAATTGAATTTTCGGTCGAAACAAATGATCGAGTCACGTAGATAGCGTTCGGAAATAAAAATTAATAACGAGCATTCATATACGTGATGAGCAATACGTAATATAAATAATGAAACCGAACGTTCAACCGTTTCAAAATAAATATTTATTTAACTGTGCGTCTGTCGACCAAATTGGTTTTAAGTCGAAAGTAATTAGGTAGCTGTTAGCGCCTCATCATCGCCAAATAATGAAATCATCATGCAACTGATCTATCGATCGATTTTGTTGATATGTGAAAATAGTAATTTTTTAGAATGAATGAAAAAATTTAGTTATTATATTCGAATTCGACCTTTGAACTGGATGACTCATTTGATTAAATACCATCATTGATCATATCGATATTTTTATATATTTATTTGCATTCCTGCCATTATTTTTCTCAGCAATTTGTCGAATGAAAGCGTTCATAAGTCATCGTCGATTGGTGAGGATTTTTCTTGTCGACCGAGAAAAATGTGAAGACGTTTTCTATAGACTAAATACGTGTAACGAATTTCTCGCGTTATTTATTCACGTCAATAAATTATGCCGAACGCGTTATAAGCTCCTTATCGTACAATCACGATTCAAAAAAAAAAATGAGTGTGAATATAAAACCGAAATTGATTTTCAATTGAACGTAACGAATTTCCCTACACGTGAAATCTGAATGTATAATAATATACGCGTGTACCACGAAATGGTGTGTTAAAATTTATCACAAACGGTTTTCTTTATTATTACTACTATTTTTAGGTATTGAAATGATATATTTTTCATTCTGGTACCATCGGAAATTTCTAAAAAATAAATCTCATTATCAGAGTTGAAAATTGAAACGATTAAATTCACCTGCTGAATAAGGCCAGGCGCCTACTGCGATTTTATAATCGCGGCGATCGTTTAGTCGCGAAAATGGAACGCATTGTTTTAGGTTGAATTGTGTCCATATGGTATATGGGTGCACTTAACCTAAAAAAATGCGTTCCATTTTCGCGACTAAACGATCGCAGTGGGCGCCTGGCATTAGGGCCGATAAGGTTTTCCCGGCTATTTCAAACTGAAACCGCCCTACCTAATCTAATGCAAACAATTCTCACCTCTCAACACACGAACCTGCCGCTTCTTCGACACAATTTTCAAACTACCGGTTTTCGTATGTATGCCGATGACACTCTCGCGTCATTATCGGGCGCGTATTGAATATTCATCGTTTTTGGTACGAGATCAGAATTCACCGTGGAGTTTTTCAAACGTTTCGTTCGTTTTACACAACGCCGAACGGCCGGAATGCCAAAACGAAAAGCGAAAGGGCTCGGCAGGCTCTTTTTTACTATTTTCAGTCCGTTTATATTCTTCCTATTCGACGTTTCGTGCGGCCAACGGTACATCGACACGCATTGACCTCTGGTTTGTGAAGCGCGGCTCCTGACGGCGGGTACAAATTTCGAAAGAATCTTCCGTTTGGCGATTTTTCAAATCTGATATCTCCATGGCGATGCCTTTGATCCAGTCGATAAGTGGGTCGATTTGTTCACACAAATTTAGCCTTGCCCATGGCGTATGCGCGTAACGGTATGACAGAGCGACAGGTTGTGTCGTTCGTGCTACAAAAACGCACTTATAAGCGATTGTGGTTTTTTTTTATTCTCCTTTGATATCGCATAATATTCTCATATTTTTTGTACATGGTGCTTTAATCTAGAAAGTGCACTGGACAGTTGATTCTTTTTTGCCATGCGGTGCGGTGGCACATTTCTCGTACGTGCTTATATTATTCGTATACCATGTTGCGTGGTTTTGTGTATTTGTCACAGTTCAAGTGTTCACTTTTGTTTGTTTACACCCATACTAGTTTGAGTATATCCAAACTATCGATTTCAGTTTGAATGTCAACTGTCAAATTTTACCTACATTTAATTGCGTCTAAACTAAAAACAGACGTCATAAGTTTCATGCTTGGGTTAGGTTGAGTTAGCGTTTTATCTTGAGTTTTGAAAACGTGTTCAAAAAAAACTCTCGAAGTTCAAACTGACACTATGCGTATTTCTCAATCATTAGCTGACATACCAATATTCACTTTATTAATATTTAGCATAAGAGCGTTAACTGAGTGTAAACAACCTAAATAGTTGTATTACACTAACAATTGGACTAGAGCTGTTATATAAAACAGACTAGTTTGTTCGTGCATAAACGAAATGGACACTCAAACTGTAACATATTTATTCGTTAAATCGATACAGAATGATCAATTTGATATAGTTGATTTTCTTCGGAACATAACACTGGTTGTTTTTAGTTGGAAAGAATTCCGTGTGATTGTTATTCTTAGGAAAAAGGAATGATGAGTAATTCACAACATTTTTATGTGAAACTAATAAAATGAAGATATCTTTATTATAGGTACACAAATTCAAATATTTTCGTCGTTTTTAAACGTCATCATCAAATGCGTTTCATTGAATTCCTATAAACAAGTATAATACATCGGTATTCGATATCGATATTCTTCACAGACATCTCCATCGGTTTCGATTGCCTCGTACATTTTTTAAATCCAAAGGTATCTTTCTTTCGGTGTTAACCTCTATTTGTTCAACGATGGTTCACCTGTCTTATTGTTAGATGTCCGACTGCGATAAAATACGTCGCACTCCTTCGTCATACTGCATACCAAGACTTGGCACCTTAACGTAGTTGTTGCTTATGATTTTATTGAAATTTTAATTTTAAGGCCAGGCGCCCACAGGCGATTAGTCGCAGCGCGATTTATAATGGAACACATTGTTTTGGATTAAAGTGCGCCCATATAGTTTATTGGCGCACTTCAACCCAAAACAATGTGTTCCATTATAAATCGCGCCGCGACTAATCGCCTGTGGGCGCCTGGCCTAAATGTGGCAAATCTATCGCTGAACCTTTATCGATTGATAGATTATGTTTTCATTGTTGTATTTCGTGTTTCTTTGACAGAGGAAAAACGATGTTTTATACGATTATTGAGCATTGTTCTAAAGAATTTCAATGCGAATAAGCGAGTAAATATTGATTTTTATTTTAATCTTCGGTTATTATCGGAAAATTACGTATTTTAAAAAAATATTTTTCAATGACACCTCTTTACACAATGCACGAATGACGTAAATGTGGGTGCGTCCGAAGGAATGATAAATTTACACAAATAATTTTTTTTAAATGAAAGTCCATACGAATATGTACAAGTGAATGAATATAACGTATAATAAATGAAAACGTTTGCATAGTGTGGGATTCCATTTTCATAAAAATTCAGTGCACGTCTTCGTTAACATTTGGTTATATTGTTATATAACACTCTCGACGTTCATATTGAAGGTGTGAAAAATATTCGTCACGTTACGAACAATGAGATGATTTTTTCGAAAAACGTAAAATAATGAAAATGGAATCATTCAAATTCTAATGATTTTCACATGCTCGAAATTTACGAGCGAGGTTTCGAAATTATCGAATTTTCTTAGGTGGCTAATTAAACAATTCCACTTGACACGGTCTCTGCTCGTTCCATTATCATTTTCATATTGCGTAGATTGCGCACTAATCACTTATAATTGCGCAACAATTGTGCGAGACATTTTTGTGTAACGAATTTCGTTATTTTTATAGCGTAACTAACGGTGACCCGATTTGAACGAATCAAATCGTAATCAATTCCGAAATGTGCGAATTTGTAATTATTTAAATAATAATTTTGGACAAAAGTTTGCACTGATGCGACGAGTCAATGTTGATATATAGTATAGATTAGTTAGTTCAGCTGGAAGCACATCATCATAGCGGAATTTGATTTATTACTAAAGTCACTTTGTTAAATAATACGGTGGGTGTCATTGCACTTTACTTATATTGAATGTTAAACAATGACAGTGTTATAACTGTATATATTAATTGCTTTCAGCTTCTATTTTCGTTATATTTAATTGGCAAACGATGAGTTATTTTCTTTGAAACAAAATGAGGCTGTGTAACGTTGACACTATATTAATAGGCCTTTATATAAACTGTGACTCTTATTTTGCTATGATATTAAATAATATATTTCGTTAAAATAATTTTAATTTTTTCACGATCGAATTTGAAAGAAAATTTTTGTAATACACGACAAAAATATATGGAAAGTGAGTACATACATAGTTAATTCGCATGAATACGTTCATATTTTTTTTATAGAAATATAGAAAACAATCAAAACAAATAAATACACGTGTTATCTTGCAAGTGAAAACAGCTTTTTTCCCATACGCAGCTCAGAACCGCAACACGTACTGGTTTCCCGTTTCTTCGGAACACCATCGCGTTGATGATGATCATCTTCACATGTGAGGTCAATATTTTCGCATGATCTAGACACGATCGTTTGTGTCAAACGATTTGTTTTCGTATTATTTATTTCGATTCGATTCGTCGTACTCTCGGTCTATTTTCGATTTTTTGCTGATGAGTCTGTGCGGTTTCTGGTTTGACCGCGACCCACCCCGCCAGCTTTACAGTTAGGATTTTAATACTGCGATTATAAAAATGGGAATGCGTTTTGTACTCATTCAAAGAAAGCGTCAATACGAATATGATTGGTATAAAACGAAAAAAAAGAGGTAACAATGTGAAAAAGTTTTTGGTTAGCGGTGCGAATTGGTATTTTCGATAAAAATGGATGTTTGTTTGACGGCTTTTCACTCCAACACCGTTCGACTGATCGCCATGAAAATTGGCATGTATATGTATTTTTTTGTCGAGAAGTTTTTTGTAAAAATTCAGTTTGAACTGTCGTTTGTTGAATTTAGTTGCCTTGGTTACGGAATTCATAGAATCATATCAAGCTGTTATAATACAGACTGGCAGGACAACGTCTGCCGGGGTCAGATTGTATGTTATAAAAGTAATTTTACCAAAAATCGATTTTGATAATAGCGTTGACGGATTCGTCAATAAATGGATGGTTATTTTTACTCGCGTGTAGACGTAGAAAGAAAATATTTGAATACACAACCAGAACATTCTCAATGCAAACACTATTCGTGTTAGCAAATTTACATAAGGCATTATCCAATTTTTCTAACATTGTGAATTTTTATTTTATTTTCAATTTTAGAAATAGATTTTTTCGATATGGTACGTTCACATAGATCGATCGATATAGCTATTAATTAAAACCGCATATGTCGATCGGATTGAAAGACCATCCAGATAAACTGTTAACTTTAATCAAATTAAGTGATGTTTATCCCAGTATCTCGAATATTTGTAACTCGTTACTAGATTTTGAAACCTAATTGATCATATTTCGTTTGACCGAGCAAAATAATGAAAATGATCATATCCATTAACTTATCGAATGCATTGAACCTGAAACTTGAACTCATCTCGTTTCATTCACAGTTTATATTGAAAATAGTGCTTCGAAATCGAACGTGCTCAACCTTTCCTTGTTGGAAATCATTCCAATTAGTCATAGCCCAATTCTAAAGTTCGTAATGTCGTGTTGGCACAATATGGCCGTCTTGTGTTTATTTTGGGGTGCGTTAGGCGTATGACGACCTCGTCAGTATTTCAGAAGTGCATTCTTGATGCGTTTTTCTCGTATGCGTTGCGCATAAATATCACTATTGACTCATAAAAAAGAGCACACGTTTGCATGTGAATGAACGAACGCAAACTGAGATCGACGTTATTTGACATTGACAATTTAAATATTTTCGATTTTTAACTTTTAAAAGTATACATACTCACATATTTTGTATAAATGTATCTTTTTTTATTTATGACCTCATGAATTCGGCTCATACTCGAAAGTGACTATCGTATAATAGTTAGTATCTTCGCATTTGAATTTTCCTATCTTGCGACCGGGTAATAGAGGCTCGTTAGTACACGGTCGAAGATTGCAATATACCACGAGTGCAAGTCTCGTTGTTATCTGGGGATGCTCTCCTCGCATCGCAGTGTCCTTCTTCTAATCTTGTCCAATAAATATCTGACGATTGCCGTAATGTGAGTTCGAGTTAACGCGTCGACCTCACCGCGCCGTCTAGATAGTATTATATTATACATACTTGCACTGTTAGAAGCTTCCTTCTATCAGTGGCGGTGTTGCTTTGATGGTCAAAAAAAATGTCAACATAAACGTTCTATCGTGTCATAAATCGCGATTAGCTGTGATTAAGTGCAGCCAAACGTGGGAATCTGATGACAAGTGTCAAACGTCAAGTGAACGGCAGTAACTCCACCTGCAGGATGGTCGAAATAAACTGCAGCCCGAAGAGGGAATAAATACTCAAATTCTCGACGCATGTGTGTGAAAGAGAAGGATAGTATCTGCAGTTGCAATATGCGTCTTGCTCGCTCACATGCTGTAAATATCGTATCTCTTTCATCGTCTCTCCGGGCTGCGGCTGCTTTACCACAGATCGAGCTCGGTAGCACTGTCACCTTAGTTGTTAATAGTTCGCCCATCCAATTAATAAAAGGAATATCGTTAACAAATAAAATAAATGTAAAATCAGCCCGACAGCACATTAGGACGAGCCGCCACTGCCTTTTACGCATTGTTAAAGCTTACTGTCGGCGACTTATGACCCCGCGATGCTTTCTATTAACTAAACTGCCAATGTATTTTGAATTATGTTCGTGTTGTATAGCCACAATTTGATTTCTGTTTAGCATCAATTCGAAAAATCGATATATCAGTATATCATCGGTTTCGTTCATCTGCATATTTGCATTTTGAGATTGAACGAATCCTTAACGCATCCTTTCATCCGTCTTAACGAGATTCTTCAACATTTTAATTAATTTGATCCATCAATTATGTATCCCTCTCGGACGACGTCCATCATCCGAAAATCACTCTTCGTCAACGGTTTCGACGATCGCGCGTAAAATGCCGAAGGAAGTCGTCCATCATCGGCTACGCGAGTCACATTACCGATTCGTTCTCGAGGGCCTTTTTCTCTTTGGCTCGTTTGTTGGAACGCGTTGTTCGCTTTTCCGATTGCATGACAATATAAACAATATAAATGTTTCGACGGAGATATTTCCGATTCGAATGGTGGTAGACTCCCGCGCGCGCTTACGATCGTATCCAGATAAAACGGCTGAAATATGTGACGTGTCGCGTCGCTAACGAAAACGCTCCTTTGCTATGATATATTCGATAATAATTCGATTATCGCTGTATAAATTTACGGTTTTCGTTCATTTCAGGGGGAAGATTTTTGACGCCGATTGTAGACGTTGCGTAAAATCACTGTTTATTAACAATAGTCGATGCTGGTAATAGTACAATCATTTGGTTCTGAAAAAAGAGATTATCTGGAAAAAATTCCGGGGGTTTTGAAAATGGTTAATTTTATAGATTTCGATGTGTTATTTCCGAATTTCAACTTTTCCACTTGATCTACCTCAAGGTGGTGTAGAAATGAGTTTTTTTGCCTAAATGCGTGTTGAACTACACTTTACAGCACTCGTACGCCAAAACGGTTGATTTTGTGAAAAAAAGGTTATTACATAAACTGTAGGAAATTTTCACTAGTTTCATTTTGTATATAAATATTTTTATCATAAAATGAGTCGGAAAGGAGATATTTTCAAAAAACTGCTTTTAGGCGCCATTTTTCCAATATGGCGACGCGAGCCACAAAGATACGAGGTGGCAAAATTGATATTCGGAAAAAGAACATCGAAATTTATAAAATAACCCATTTTCAAAACTCCCGGAACGTTTTCTAACAATAAGTAAAACTACCAAATGACTGTATTATAATGTCAACGTGCGGTTATCTTCTAATGTATCCTGCAAATTCGTTAATTGTTGATTTTCATATGAAAACAATTTAGGGGAATCTCAACAATTTATTGAAATGTGTTTCGAACGAAAGTTTCGATTCAGCTATATTGAATTACTAAATTTTGTTTGCGACGAATGGATCGAATCATAGTTTGAAAAGTGTTGGATTCAATCACGTCGGATTTCCCAATCTTTATTGAGAAATTTCTTCATATAATCGAACGCTATAATGAAGCGCTATTGTGTGCGAATACGTACGCGTCCGCACAAAAGATTCATACATATTTATATTTGATCGATTGCAAAACCATCAAAGCTTTTACGATAATTTTGACGTTCACCAAAATCCCGACCCTTAAAACGAAAACGCGAACGATCACATTTTTCTCACGATTCCAAAATGGTACCGTCGCCTTGACGAAGCGTCGAAAAAATTCAATCATCATCATCAAGCAGGCGACCTTCCGCGGCCGGTCAGCGTTCAGCATTCAGCAATTCAGCAACGATACTTGACGAACGGACATTTCCCACAGTGCACAATGGCCTACCGTGGCACCGAATATGGACACGGGTCTCTCTTCGCTATCTCCGCGGATTAAATAAAATATGCGGCGCATGCGAAAGGTCGCATATTTGCGGTTTCACTATCGTTGCGAAACAATGGGCTCGTTTCGCTCTTTTTTCCCCTACTACTTGCGCCCGAGCCGGCATTATGGTTGTTTGTTGTTTGTTCGTTTTGTTTTCAGCTCGATCGGAAGTGTTTTTTGCGCAAACGGACTGTACTGTTGGAAAAAATGCACTCGTCTCGAAATTTCTTCATACTGCTCATATGACTAACGTGTTCGTGTTGCCGCGTATGTGATTAGAAAATCGGCGCGGTTGTTGCGAAAGTGTCTCTTGTTTTTATTCGGTTTTCATCGGAATGGAAAATTTTCGTATAATTATTCTGGCGAAGGTCTATGATGTGTGTTCTATGTGTCGGAGTTATATGTAGGACCAACGGTCTTGCCTCGTCTGTCAAACTGGTCTTAACTTAAACTTAACTTTAATAATCGATGATAATCGTGTATGTACATACAATATACTTTTGATTACATGTTAAAAAATAAAAAAAATCATTTGGATAACTTGTAATCGAAAGGTAAAGTTTCCAATTGGTTATAATTGATAATATCATATAATACATTGCGGTATTTATGTGCCCATCATTTTGTAACGTAAAAAATGTACAATTTACGACTTGGACACTATTAATCATCATCGATTATATACGTATGCTGAGATTCAGTCACATATACAGTAGAACCTCTTACCTCGATTATCCGGATTCATCAAGATAATTTTTTTTTTTACTTAACATGCGTCCAAAAATTTACGAGTACGTAACAAAGTTATGAGGGTGATCAAACTATAACCGAACAGTAATTTTATTTAAAAACAATTTGGAGTTAAAAATCTTCTCATAGAAAGCGTTAAAAATATGACTTAATTAATTATTATCTTGAGAACCAACAAATACAATACCACGGCAATTTTATGTTCAAAAACTTTGCCAGTATCAAATAACCAAAAATAGTTTGTAAACACGTTTAAAAAATACTAAAAGATTGTATACATAATAATACGTAACAAAAATATCTATAGATAATTTAATTTTTAACAAATTAGTTTTTTTTTCGATTATCCGGATTGTTTGCTATTCGAACCATCTCAATCCCCATTTAGTCCAGATAATTGAGCTTCTACTGTACATCGATAATAATCGCTCATATATAAACGCATACGATATGAAATATTGGACTAACGGTCCACATGACTAATGGATGAAACCGCGGATTAGCTTGACATACAAATTTTACATTTATTATATGATATTATATATGCACGAGAACGAAACGTCGATGTGTGCGAATGTCAAACAAGTCGAAGAATCTTACGGGGAGTGTTGTACCAGTTGACAGTTTCGTAAGGACGTCGTTAACCGTTTGACGGCCGATATCACATCCGACCACGTTTTAATTGCGATCGTTAATCTTTTTATCCTTGGCGTACTCGGTTTTGCACCGGACCGGTGTCTAGTCGGTTAATTAGGTTTATCGAGTCGTGACCTGCAATAAAAATGCGTATTTTACTATCGGATTTTCGCGGATCGGCTTTAATCCTTTGGCGTAAATTTGCAGATGTTCGAAATAAATTTTACGTACATTCTAGACGTTAAAAGTCAATTAAAAACAAAACACCTGTAATTGACATTCAATCAAGATCTAACAATAAGTATCTTATCAACTTACTTTACAAAGTTTCAGAATATGCTTTATTAATCCGTATTTTTTCAATTTGCATTATTTTATTAGTCAAGGCAACAAATTAATTTTGCCATCGATATAATTTGATATGTTACAGTTTGAGTGTTCACTTAGTTTGTGCACGAACAAACTAGTCTGTTTATTCATCTTCTAAACGCTCTAATCCAATTGTTAGTGTGGTACGACAATTTAAGTTGTTTGCACTCAGATAACGCTCTTATGCTAAATGTCAATAAGGTGGAAATTGGTATTTCAACTAATGATCGAGAAATACGCGTGGTGTCTACCCGTCGTGTCTGTTTGAACTTCGAGAGTTTGTTTTGAGCTCGTTTTCACAACTCAAGCTAAAACGCTAACCCAACCTAACTCAAGCATGATACTTATGGCGTTTGTTAGACGCAATTATATGTATGTAAAATTTGACAGTTGACATTCAAACTAAAATCGATAGTTTGGGTATACCCAAAATAATACGGGTATAAATAAACAAAATTGAACACTTGAACTGTGACAGATACAATAGTCAATCGAAAATTTCAGACAATTTTGAACCAAACGTTGTCGAGTATCAAATTTGTATTGCGGTTGCCAAACAAGGCAGTGGTCACTTTCGTCGCGAAGGACGTCTTTTTGTTTGTCTATCTATCTGCTTTGAATACGCCAACTAATTTATGTCGCAATCAAATCGATTTAGTTCAGAAGCGGTCCAGTTTATTTATTTTTTTCTGGTGTGTCGACTGATCCGAAAACCGGCGCGGTTGTCGATCATTGAGTCAACACTGGAATTACGCGGCGAAGATCTTAATGTTCGATTGTCGTATAACACCTACGTATATTTCTTAGCTGAGGTTTTTTTGTACGAAATTAAGATCATTGTCTTAGATTGTGTCTCTTATGTATAATAGTTTAAGGCGAGTGCTTATGTTTTTTCTCGTCCAGAGATACTCCTTCCTGTTGTCGTATATCATTTATTTTTGGAGTGCTCTAATTGACGGTTTTGTAATTTATTCTGTGGTCAATTAATTTTTCACGAGATAAAGGTCAACGAAAGTTAGCATGTTGCTCATTTTTGAGTGTTTCTATTTTTTAATAGCAAAGATTGCTTAGAGAAAGTTTACAAACGCGCCTACAATGTGTCGATCGAAGTACATCACGATTCGATAAATTGAATATTTAAATAGGTTCAGTTTCGGTATTCGCCAATTATATTTTCACACAATATTCAATGTTTTATATGAAAAGAAACCGTTATTTTTCGCATAATGAAAATTTCTCTTATTTGCTACGAGATATCCTGATTTTCTGGTTTATCGTCAATAAATCATCTCGATTCGTTTTTAACAATTAAATCGTCGCCGGTTTTACGCTTCCAGTAAACTACTCGATTGAATCGAATTAATTTGACCCAATTAATCGCATAGTTTGTACAGCACACCAACTACAAGTTTACATACACTTCACAGTGTGCGTGTACTCTCTGCGATAGTGATCGTCCCTATATGGAATTGTAAAAGCTGTTTTACAATTGTCCGTATAGGGATCATTGCCGCCGATGGAACATAACGGCCAAAGGACATCGATGAAGGTCTTCTTCGTCGAAAATCGTCGAAATTTCCATCTACCGACTAAAGCTTTTATATTTTGATTCTGTTAAGATTCAAACACGGACGATGAAGGATTTAATGCGTTTGGTGGGTGTCAACCGTTGACATTGTCGAAGCCGATGATGGATGTCGTTTGTGGTTCACTGCAACACAATAGCGGAGGCGTAAGAATGTCTTCCAGGTTCAGGAAGACATTATCTATCGATTTTGTATTCAGAAGAGATTGTTTTTCAGCCAACGATGATCGCTTGTAACAATCCTAATGGTTTCTTCGTGATTAATTCTCGATTATGAAGTAGTTAACTTCATGAAACTAAATAGTACACGAAGTGTAATCAGCGAATAAAATTACACTTATGTCCCTAGTATAATATTATTGATGGACTCACTATCTCGTTTCCCATCTATTCCAATGTAGTTTCAACGTTGAAGCGGGCTTCCGACGAGGGAAAAGTTCCGATCACGACGCTTACATAACTGCCCATTGATCGATACAAAACAGATCAGATCCAGATGGAACGGTTCGCGGAAGACGTCGAGGATCGCCAAATTAGGATTGGATCGTATCGCATCTTTGTGTTTGTTCTGTAATAACTGTATTGTTGTGGGTTCGATTGGCGCGATGTTCTCTCTCGCCGTGTAAAAAAATGGGCGCCATTCTTTAGTCATGCTGCTTTTTTATTTTTTCTAATCGAATTGTTACGAAAGTAATAGACCGAAACGATGCCTAGATGAATCTGGATCTATCGCATTTTGTTTCGTCGCCGTTTTTCGTACCATTTTTGTATTACGTTTGGGTTTTCCGATATGAATGTGTAGTTTTTCCGTGCAAAACTTCATCGTATTTCAGATCAAACTGTACCGCAAATTTTCGACAAGTCTTTTGCGTCAAATGAACTTAAACTGTTTATTTATTTATTTTTTATTCTTGTATACTTATATGATTATTTTTTTTCATTAATAAACAGATCATATTCATCGCTTGGTCAACTTCGATAACCTTTTTCCTATTAATACATCGTCTTGATTGCTAGCATGCGTCACTCGTATAAAATTCTGAGCATAATATTCATCACCATACAATAAATGGTTGAACTTTCGCAATCGATTTACGACCTCATTAATAACTTTATACATATTGAAAAGGATAACAGTTCACCCTGTCAAACTCTAAACTCGCTCAAGACAACGATCACTCTAAATATTCGTAATTTAGATTTACGATAATTCCTGTTCAAAGGATCCGCTCTATTGCAAATTAGCACGAGTCACATTCGTTTGCTATATACATACGTAAATATAATATTATATAATACGTAAATACATCACTTGAACGTTTCGCTATTAATACTGGGTACACGAACCGGAATGCAATTTTCCGATTTGATCCTTTGGCCCTGCTGCCTCCGATTCGCCATCTCGGATTTATATCTTCGAGATTCTTTTCTACATAATGCCTAGCGATCCTGCGGTTGTCGGATAACGGTTGTTGTTCGATTCACTATTAAACGCTCGATTTATGCGCGACGGAGTTATCTTCTTGTGTACAATGCGAGCTTTCATCGCGGTTTCGCCACTTTTTTAGCCTGTTCGCTTTAACGGTAAAACTTCTGATGGAAAGGACACCTTGCAACGGAGAGAAAAAATCAGTTAACGTTCTTCGAATTGTGCAGTCGATATGCTTTATACTAAACTCAACCCCTATATATATTTATAATAGAGGATTTCTGTGTGTTTGTTCATTTAATGATGCTCGCGACTTTTTCGCGAATATGGTCTTTATGCGTATACAGTTAACGTTTATAATATGATCCTTATTACTTATTTTATCTGGCTTTGCCTATATGTCGTAATTGTGACAATAATAAATGAACTGGTTTTATTAATTATATATTAAAGTAAATAGGCCCGATGTTAATAACAGCGGCTGTGATTTTGTTAAGAAACGGAAAATGTGAAAACCCGAAATGAGTACCATATTTGAATATTTAATTAATAAAATCAAAATAGTTCATTTGTTATTTGTTTGTGACATGTAGGCAAAGCAAGAGGCAGTAGGTAATAAACATCATATTATAGCCGTTAACTGTATACGCATAAAGACCATAGTCGGTAGCGTCATTCGAACAGACAGACACACAGAAATCCGCGATTATATATAGGGGATTATTCAAATCGAGTACGGGCATTGGGTAGCCGATGTTACTACTGGCTTTGCCATTCCAATTTAGCCTGTATGCCCATTAAAATATCGGCTATAATCACTATTTACATCAATCTCGAGCTCGAAAATCGTGACCTCCAAATTTAGTCTTTATGTTCAATATAATAACGGTTATAATCTTATATTCTGTAGAAATTTCGCAAGGGCACGGTTATAAAATATTTTTGCATAGATATAAATTCAATTTTATTTTATTACGTAATACTATGGTTATCAATTCACAGCCGATGTTATCAACATCGGGCCTATATATAATACTAGCAATTTAATAAAAAAAAATTTTCTTTCGTCGTTGAAAAGCATACCGCCGATATTGATTATAAAACCGGCATACTCTATATAAATGCACATGTTCGAAAACGTATTTATCCAGATGCAATCTTCGACGTGTCGATAATCCACTCGCTAATCGTTTGTCTTCCTTTATGGTGGAGTGGTCGCCGGGAGCCGAACGTGTTCGAAATGGAGTGCTGGTGCAACATTGTTGCACATCTTGTCGAAAATGTGCCGTTTTCGTATTTCATGTTGGCAAGGTCGGTTGATCTCGTTGCGTGCACTCCAAGGTCGATTGGCGGACGAGGTCCTTTGATGATGACCACTGAGATCTTAGCATTCTTCGGTATTAATATAATAAAATAGTTAAATGGTTACCCTGAGAAATTGTGTCTATGTTTATGGTTGTCACAAAATTTTTGTAACAACATTTTTTTTAAATCTTTTTGTGGTAGTTATTTTGAAAAAAAATTTAAAAAATGTAGAAACCGTATTTTTGAAACGAGGGGTTCGGTAGTAAATAGTGCTAAGTGCCAAAATTATAAAATTGAGTTTCTTTTATTTACTACAAAAATTAATAATTTTACAAAAGAAATCCCCATTGTATAATAGCAGATTTCTGTGTGTCTGTTCGATGATGTTCGTGACTTTTTCGCGAATATAGTCTTTATATGCGTATACAGTTAATATCTATAATATGATGCTAATTAACTACTGCCTGGATTAGCTTTGCCTATATGTCGTAATTGTGACAATAATAAATAAACTGGTTTTATTAATTAAATATATTCAAATCAAGTACGAGCATCGGGTAGCCTATATATCACAAACAAATAAATGAACTATTTTGATTTTATTAATTAAATATTAAATATTCAAATCGGATACACATTTCGGGTTCACACAATCGGG
>JAOXNN020000013.1:954672-972726 GCA_028571205.2 Hydropsyche betteni
CTATTTTGATTTTATTAATTAAATATTAAATATTCAAATCGGGTACACATTTCGGGTTTTCACATTTTATCGTTTTCAATTTCTTAACAAATACACAGCCGATGTTATTAGCATCGGGTCTATTTACTAGTAAATCATATTATTGCATACTCTTCAAATTTTATGCTAATGTGAAAAGATACTGTTTTGAGTTTTTGTCCGTATTTCGTATACGAAACATGCGTATAATTATAACCGTAATCGGACACGAATAAATAATTGGTCGAATCAGACGTACACGCACTCGGAAGGCTATTAATTGTTGAACTACTATAATTATACTAAAAAATTATGAATAATAACCTGTGACTAGTTAAAATACTCACAATCCTAAAACATATTTGCTGTTGAAAAATGTATACAATCGACCTTGAAAATTGTTATCAATTTACTTTTTTTTCGGAATTTCAAAATTTTTATTGTTACAGAGAAATCCGTATTAATATCATCGATTGATCTGTGTTTGAATGTGATCGCATTTCATTTAATATATTTACTAATTTGCTCGAAAATATTTTGGTTGAAATTGCATGAGATTGTTTTAATTTTTTTCGAAACGGAGAGGGTTTAAAGGTATTATTATCGCATAGGTACTTGTTCATTGTGCCGAGCAGACGTATTATTGTCTCGATAATAATGGAAACGTCAGAGGTTTGGCAATATCGAGAGAATTTTTCATAAACAGTAATCAAAAATTACAAAATTCAATCATTTCGGTTAATGATGCTTGATAATAATGCCGTGTTTTCGTTCGAGAAAATCTATAGTTCAGTATCACTTTAGTGATTCGTCCTATATTGAAAATGTGTAAAACGACTAAAATTAATATTATATTTTTCAATATGTACCTATCTTCTTGTATAATCTGGAATTTTTTTATGAGGAATTTTTCATTTTGAATTTTTAATTGAAAGAAAATTTTCCTGTCAATTACCTGCGTAGTAAAATTAATCATTTTTTAATTACCGTTATTTATGATTTTCCATTGTCCATTTTTTATTTCGTTTAAACGCATCGAATTTCGAAATCAATTTTATGCACATACATTTTTTCACATTTTCATGCATTTGAATTTTTAATCCTTCGCACAATGACGACACGTGCCACAAGCAATGTCACTGACACGATCAAAATACGTTCTTTCGGGATTCCATTGTCGGATGAGAGTCGGAAAAACGTACGAAGAATAAAACTCGGACACGAAAAGGTCCGTTTTTTCGTTTTGCTATAACAAAAGTCAACGAATTTGCGGCAGTTCACCTCTTCACCTTGTTTGCGGGACCACACGAACCGGAACGGCTCCGAAACACGACAATCGTAACAGATACTTTTGACATTGAACTTGGCGATCCTCGGACCGCGAAAAGTATTTTGACATTTTATGTAAATAGAAAAAAAGTGAGAGGAGACTCGTCTGATTTTGCGATGCGGCGCAAGGCTTGATCATAATTTTCAATTTATGCGAAATTTTAATCAAACGATCGATGCTGCCAAATTAGCCGGATTTCCCTTATAGAGTAAATAACACTGAAAGACAGATCGCATAAATATCGCGATGAAATGCCTTTTAATTAGCGGTTCGAAAAAAAGCAAACGTTCGTAATATTTCTCCAAGGTTTGCCTTTTTTTCTCTTAATTCGTTTTTTTTTGCTTTTTGTCCAGTTGCGTGCTCGATCGAAGGCAACAACGTTCCGAGTTTACATTACAAATAAGATTCTTTTGCCATTTGAAATAGTTTTTGTCGTCGGTCGTTGTTGAAATAGTCACTTGTCTCGAGAATAGATAGTAGTACTTTAAGTCTTATATAAAAATGGTCTTCGTGGTCAATCTTATTAACAATGCCTCTGACTGGTTTATTTAAACAATTTATATTCGTATCCTATGGAGCGTTTCGCTGTTTCGTTTATTTTTGTTTCGTTCCGTTTTTTCTTACATCTCTTATTTATTTTGTTAGTGTGCGAGTTTCGAATCGTATCGTTTGAATTTCTATTAATTATCGATAGCAGTTATCTAGAATGCTAATGAGACGTTCGATTTATTCGGACAATTTATTTTGATTAATACGTAGACCTTTTATTTATATGATATCTTATTTAACCTTTTCCGTTCCGAGGATTTTTTGCCGATTTCGAATCGAATATAATATGATGAACATCTCCGCAATATTTGAATATTATAATATTTAATCATTAGAGTAATCATTTTATAATTGACATATTGTTAATTATGAATATTTTTTATATTGTAAATACAATCGAAATTAAAAATTAAAAATTGTGAACCTTTACTCTCACAATCATACGTGAATCGATTGATTGTTCACATTAATTCAAAATTCATTGAAATTACGAATACTTCTCACGTTTCGTGCGCGTTTCGAATTCTCTCGAATTTAATAGATACTATTTCATTCGGTTAAATTGACTCTTGATCGAATCATAGTGAAATCCTTCGACCTTCGCGGATCTTTCGTCTTCAATCCATCACCAGAACCGAACCGAAGGTCGCCAGCATTCGTCACGTCGACTAAAGTCGTTGGACACCAACCGTCGTCTCAACTTTGCAAGAATCGCTTGAAAAGTTGGCGAGCAACCGTCTACTTTTGAAAATCATTTAACATATTATATTTTTTCTACAAGTAAACTATGAAAATATAGATACAATTAATGTTAGTTTTCCTCGCTCATTTTCCACTGAATACGATTATATTATAGATCGTTCGGTTTTGTTTATTCGATATCTCTTTCGAAGAAAGTCGGTTGGGTTGCTTTCCTTCTTTCTTCGTTTAATACAAGTAAAGCGAGTAAAAAAAGGCGACACCTTTCTATTGTTTGTTTCTGGGTACTTGGATTGTCATTACTTTTACTGGTTTTTGTGCCTGTGCAATTTAATAAATTGAATGTACATTAATAGAACGGTTTCGTGGTAATTTTGAAAAAAGCATTCCTGCGATTTTATTATGCAGGAAGAAATTCGCAAAATCTAATCGACGGTTTGTTCACGATTTTATGAACGCTCGAATTAGCAATTTTATTGTTATTAGTATTCCGTATTCTAATACATAAAATCTATTTTATGTTACTTTGATCGTTTTGGTCATGTTGCTTGTTGTATAATGCGATTTATTTACCCTGTCATTATCGGGTGGGAATTCAATAGTTACATTTTAATTTTTTCGTGCGACGATAACGTTTTATCATTACATGTTGAATATACGTTTTGTTCGCTTCTTAATGCTGTTAATATTTTTTGAAATAAAATTGTATTTTTAGTGAATATTACTACGATAGGAATTCCTTCGAATCGGTATTACATTATGCAATAAATTTGCAAACGTGTTTGAACAACCTACATAAATTCAATTAAATTTTTATTTTTATATTGAGTTGAGATAAAGATATTTCGACCCATTTTTCAACGACTTAAGCAGATAATCACAAGATAAAACAATGTCTCAACATTGACGAATATCGGACAAAATAAGGAAATATGTACGACAATGAACGGCCTATCGTAAATTGTCGTTTTGTACAATTTTTCCGGCATCATCAGTCAATAGTCACGCTATTTCGCAATTTTCAAAGCGTCAATGAATTATCTGCATATTTTACACACTCGCGCACTTCAAACACAATTTATAATCGCCTCATAAATATTAGAAAGTGCTCTCGTCCATTCAAACGCCAATTCTTTCCTATCGAACGATTGTCAGTACGTATTTTTTTCTTCCTTTCGTCCACTCTATTATTATATTTGCCTATTGTTATTATTGTAATAACCTTTGCGGTTAATGTTTGTCCCGTGTGTGCGTATTATGAAGATCATTTCCTTTCGACATCAACGAATATTTTCCATAAAAAATATTCGTTTCTATGCAATTTCTTCACAAGTAAATTACATCACCCACTAAAAGTCTCATGTTTCATCCGAAGACCCGCAACATTTTATACTCGCATTCCGATATGAGGCCGTCGAAGATAATACGTCGCGATTTTTCCTCGAGGCACAAGTTCCTCCCAACCCAGCGAACTATAATAAAACGCAAACTCGCACAAATGCATCTTCTTGCACTATTATCCTATGCACTGGCCGCGGTTCCAGTTTCAGGAAGTGTTCGCTAGGAATGCGGCTCTCAGATGACATACATGTACGTGCTCCCGCTCGTTTTATTTTCTTGTGTCGCGCACATGTTCTCTCTCTTCCAGAAGTCTCTAGGAACTCGTCATGGCACTGCAGTGCCCGATACTAGGTACCCACAGAGATGGGGTTTCTGCTTCTCGCACGCAATCGCGGCACTCGAACAGTCTTGCCTAATTAAATTCCGTTCGTATGGGAAAATTAGGGTGAGGAAGCTCACGATCGTGGGTGACCGCATAATGGTGCACTGTCGTCGGATGCATTTCGGTATTTATAATAGATCCTAATTAGACTTTCTAGATTTTCGTTTTGTCTATTGTGTCTACGTTTCTTCACTTTTTTTTAGAAAAATATTTAGTAATTTGTGTCGTAGAAACTTATTTCATTTAAATTTTGAGATCGATCAAATAAATTAATTTGGTAGTTTAAAGAAAATTACGTTGTAAAAGCCTTAAAATTTAAGCAGTATTTTATTGAAACGGCGAATTGTACTTATGAAATAGCTGTGATTGTATTATGTTACAAATTAGCATCAGTATTGTGGTGTTCGATCACTTTTTTCAACTGTTTCTCAGTGAGTTAAATCTAAATCGAGTACATGGTTATTTTCAATATTATATGCATATGGTATATGTTATATTTTCGCACCAATTATCCTTTATCGAATACGAGCAGCGGGCTTTCAAAGAAAATTGGCCAATTATTGATCCTTTGCGGACCGTGAAGCAAGTGCGCTAAATGATCGATTTTAATAGTTTAATTATAACCTTATTTTCGACTGATTAATCGTAAAATTCGAGTCGACTTTTCTAATTAAAATTCTAACAAAAAAATCTTATAATCACTATCCAATTTTAAACAATTTTCCTTCAAAAAAATAATTAAATTTCTTGATTCTTCAAATTGATTTATGTATCCAAATCATACATCATTCGGTTCATGTCTCTTACGCGTGACAACATCGATCCAGACAAGCTGGCCCTTGTGACAACGATCCTCTAGAAAGGGACTAATAAGCTCTCTGCAGTTGGATCTTCTTCAGCATGACAAACACTCTTGAATGCACCACGGTAAACGTCGATAAATTATTTATTGTGCCATTCCACGCTACGGAACTAGTTTATTTATAATAGTTCGAACGCGTGGAACTCTCGAGATGCAGTCTAGATTATAACAAATGTTTCGCGTGCCTGCAGTGGAAATCGATAATTTTTCACTTAGTAATTGGTTTAAATCTATAATTAATTAATTATATATTTGAAAGTGGTATGTTTATTAATTTTCGACATATAATCATCGAAGTAATTTAGTAGCAATTCTATCATGTTAAAAATTGGTCTTCATGAATCATGGACGTATCAAAGTGTGTCTTTTCTTCGGCGATGGCTTTCATCTCCGATTAACGTGTATCCGAATTAAGTGGTACGAGACGAATCGCATTCTCTACCGTTCGTTCGAGATTGAACAAAGATCGTGATCATTCTGGTCTAATTGGTATACTCTCGCGAGTGTGTACTATGTAAGGTGCAATGCTTGGGAGCGAATAGCGTCAATGACGAATCTCCGTATTGTGATTGTACATTTACATGAGAACGATATTGTCAGTATATTTTAGAAAATCGGATTATCGCTCATTCTATTTCTCGACTTTGTAACGGAGACGGGTTCTGGTTCCGAATTTCGAAACGCGGTAGCAAAATTTCAAAATGGTTATTTATTGTGCACGTATCGTCGCAGCGTGTGCTCTCCGATAAGGTCGGATGCATAAATTGTGTGGAATTTTGCACGATAATTTATTTCAAGTTTTTAGTTGTTGGATTAATTTTTATTCGGTGTTGATTTACAGTGATCCCTCGGCGATGCGGATTGTTTATTGTCGTTTTCAATTATACGCATGTACGTTCAGATCGGTCCTTCAGATTTTTCTACCCTAATAAAATATCATCGTTTCACGTCAACGAATTCAAAATCGCTTATAAATAAGAATTTCATTTTTTCACTTTTTTCACTGCGGTATGATATACCTGTTGAAAATTAAATTTTATTCCGATTGAATTTCAGACTGCATGAACATTTTCGAAAACGGATATTAATAATTAAATATGACATCTCACCTAAAAAAAATCCAATCTCAGCGATAGCGAAAAAACGACCGTTTACGCGGTCCATAAAACAAAACATAGAACGCTCAACGTACATCAAGTGTTATTATCGAAACGACGCGAAATTCGTCCGGCCGCAAAAGTGAAAATGCGAAAACGAAACGGCGCGAAAGTAAAATGCAAATTTGGATAATTGGCGAGCGGAGATTGCGCTTTTGGCCGCTGCACCGGCCACGACAAAAATTTGCATGCGGAGCGGACAACGCCGCCGCATGCAAATTGGACATAATTTTTGTGTCCACCTGCTACTTCGATGTCTTTCCTCGGCGTGGCAATCTCGAAGGAGAGTCGCATGTCGCCTCCGTTTCGATTAAACGAACGTATGTGGTCAATGAACGTCAGCGTTGATGGATGTTTCTGATGTCGCTTTTTTGCTTTGACGCAGATTGCTGGAAAATCGAATTGTTCATGATAAAAAATAAATTTAACGCGCGGTCGCAAAATTGGCAACTGATACGCGTTATCGCTTCTCCCACTTTTACCACTGAATCACCAGCATAGAGATCCGAGTTATTCCAGAGTCAATGTCGCTCCGACCTATAAAAGTACCGGGTGTGTTTTTAAATTTTTGTTATTCATTGATATTTGAGAATTTCCGTAAAAATTGCTCCAAAACGCGATGTTTGTATTTCATACGCACTGGAGAAAAAAATATCCTCAGTATCAAAGAAGTGTTATCGTTGCCAGTTCTTTATATGCAAGAAACATTCTGCAATTGAGATAATTAGCAACAATTGTAAGGATAAGAATATTGATTCTGACCAATAGGTCGATAAAATATATTTTTTTTATTAAAACAAGTGTTTTTTTCGTTTTTTTGTTTAGAAAATCAAATATGTTTTTTTAAAAGTACTGTAATTTATCATTTTTCATAATTATACAGCAATTTTAACATTTATATAAAGAAAACACCAAACTTGATGTTGTCGAATTTACGACACGCGCCCGCTCAAGTGAAATCATCGGGCGCGCCCGCTTGAAGGTTAATCACCGATATGTGAAAATTTGAATATCTGCTCGTTTTAAACGAACGTTCGTTTAGTATTACAATATTTTTTAAGAAACTAGACCGCAGTACCCACTTGTTTTTCACATTGTGCGGGTGGGTCGTCGTCCTCGAAATTAGTCTTTTGTCGATATCGCGTTCTGACAGCGATTGCGCTGACCCCATAATCAGATTCATGTGGTCCGCTTCTGCATGCTCTCAACATTGTGTTGTGCGTTATGCATTTGCGGGTAAAAGTGAGAAAATCCGATCTGCGATCCGCAATTGCATTTTGCAAGTTCGGTCCCGAAGCGCTCCGAGCACTTCACGACCTCAAAATGTCAACTTTACGAGGTACGAAGATAACGGACGACTTCGACGATCCACAACCACCCTGGAGCCGTCCGACGAATACCGGCGGTTGTGGTCGAGGTGTTTTGCTATTTGCTAGGTTCTAAGAAATTTGATATTCGGTTGAATTTAGTGTATTCTGTTGTAAAACAAGTTTATGCAATTCGTTTTTCGCTGAATGGTTTATTACGACCGATTACATTTATTTTATTGTTTTGGAGTAAATTTATCTTGAATTAATTGTTTTACAAAGATAACATTCGTAACTCGTTTAATCCTATTACTTATATAGGGTGTACCAATATGCTATTGAAATTGTTCAATAATGAAAACACGTTGTTGTATCATGTAGCACTCCATTTTTACTAACCCTAACCTCTCAGCTGTCCAATTGTTTTTTTTCAGTGTTGCTAGCAATTTACTGCACAAATTGAAATCTAGCGTAACATATTGGTACACCCTATATAAAAAAATCTCAATATATTTTGTTTTAATAAGCATGATGATTTTTCCTATATAAATATATTCGTAGTATAGTTTTATCTTTCTGTGGAATTTCTGCTTATGTACCAATTATTGATAATTTTTAATTACAACGAGTTTTTAGATACGTGTTATCTGTAAGTATTTTTTCTTCAAATCAAATAATCGATTTTTTTATTGTTTCGTATGAATTTCTACGTAATTCTATTTTTAAGCATACACGAGTAAGTCATTACGTCCTTCGTACGCATTGAAAAATATTTCAACACACATTAATAATGATTTCAACTTTATCCTCCACACATTGAAATCAGTTATTATACATTGAAAATCATCGGTTTATTTCAAACAAAATTTATCAATCTTTTCAACTCCAATATCTAAAGATGACATAATCTTATGCACGACCGTTCATCATCGCGACTTAGCGTCTAATCGGCGACCATTAAAGCTGACGATTCCTCGGGGCTAGTCGTTGCGATCATCATCATCCTCACAACTCACAACCATCCACTTTATTATCGTCACCGTCATATGGCGATCGATTGTGACGGCTTCGAGAACACGATAAGGTTTCGATTTTGCGAATCGATACACATATGAAAGCGTCGACCCGAGCTAATCCGTCAAAACCATCGATATCAATGATTTGAAATTAATTTTCGTTGTTAAAAAATCATCGAAAGGGTTGTATTATATGATAACTAGTAAATAGACCCGATGTTAATAACATCGGCTGTGGATTTGTTAAGAAACGGAAAACTCTAAAATGTGAAACCCCGATTGTGTGAACCCGAAATGTCTACCCGATTTGAATATTTCATATTTAATTAATAAAATCAAAATAGTTCATTTTGTATTTGTTTGTGACATATAGGCAAAGCCAATGTTAGTAGGTAATAAGCATAATATTATAGACGTTAAGATAAGACGATAAGATTATAGCCGTTATTATAATGACCATAAAGACTAAATTCGGAGTTCGCCTTATAGCCGTTCTCGTGTAGCGATTATAGTTGTTATATTTGAACAGCATATAGGCTAAATTGGAACGATAAGTCTAGAGCCTCACAAATAAACACAGACATCTGTCATCGGTGATTATATACATCTATAGGGGATTCAAATATTTTTTCCACTGCGTAATAATTGACGTATTGCATAAGTCAATAGAGACGCTTTCATAAACATGATATTATAGACGTTAAGTGTATACGCATAAAGACTATATATGCATGAAAAATAATTTTATAGACGCAAAAAAATAATCATATCGACGCGTCGTTTTAAAGTCGCGAGCGTCATCGAACAGACATACACACAGATACACAGACGGACACACAGAAATCCGCTATTATATATAGGGGATTAATAGACGTTTTATTATCTACTAGCGGCTTGTACCTGGAACGGCGGCGTGCTCGGAACTTTGTGATGTACTGGTTGTCTCTCTTATTATATGG
Source organism: Hydropsyche betteni (assembly GCA_028571205.2). Taxonomy (NCBI): domain Eukaryota; kingdom Metazoa; phylum Arthropoda; class Insecta; order Trichoptera; family Hydropsychidae; genus Hydropsyche; species Hydropsyche betteni. Next base: position 964,293 of record JAOXNN020000013.1, read on the forward strand.
AATCGTATCTGTCGTTGTCCAGGTGTCTCCAGTAATTTTTGTATCGGTATTCTTAGTTGCACTGGTCCGATTGTTATTTTCTTGCTTTTAGGAATTTTTCCCTGACGTAGGTGATCACTTTTCAGTGATTATCATATGAAATGATAACTTTTGTGGTTTCCCTTTGTCTTCTTGAATGATAGGATGTGTATAAGAAAGTGGATCGATTTAAATACGCGTTCTGCACACACCTGTGTAATTATTGTCGCTCTTGTACTAAAATTTTCTTTTCATCTTAAAATAGCATCAGAACGAGTTATAAAATGATTTATATTTTTTATTGATTTATAAATTTTTCTAAATGTGTAAACATAATATTTAAAAAATTTCGTTGTGATCAAATAAGCGATAAAGGTATGCATAACTTACATACACACCTACATTCGTTTTATTTACATAGATATACTAAAAATGCGATTTTCAAGAAAAATGTGCCATTATTAGATGTTAAAATAAATAAATCAGATTAAAATGCTCTTCGAAATATAAATTCTGTCCAAAAGTTTCAATTATGGGTATCATTGCCGGAAAACCAGTTTATTGATTTACCGATAAATGACCCAATAATAGTTTAGTAATTTACTGATGAATTTTTAATATTTACCGGTAAACAATGTTTTTTGTGTTTCGAATATTTTTAAAAAGTATATTTTTTTTTATCTATTGGAAAAAATCGATTTTTGTAAGTAGGCATTTTCTTAGATTTTTGTTTTTTAAGTAATTTTGGTTCTGTGACCTTTTTGACTTTTCATTATTTTTTCCGATGTTATTTATAATTTAATTTACCAATAAAACGGTGATTATCAAAAAAAAATAATGGATACCGGTAAATAAAAGTTACGATAAATCTGGCATCCCTAGTTTCAACGTGTTCAATCCTGAGAATTCAAAAAAAAATACTAAAACGAAAATTCAACTCATCTATTTTTAGTAACAGATGCGACGAAACTTTCAATCTATTCCAAATCGATTCAAACAGCACTCTTTTAAATTGATTTATATTTCAAGCATCATCAAAGGCGATAAAATACAAACACGAAACACAGCATCCACAGAATCTTACATAATTCCTGAACCCGCTACTGAATTACACCTACAACCACCCCCCGTCGGGACGACTGCACTCCAAACACACATACACACATCAAAACCAAATAATACAAAAAAAAAAAAACGAACAAAAATAAAAATAACCGAAACGTCAAAATATGAAAAATGCGCGCGCGGGAAAACCGCACGCGGCCGAATCGGAAAACGAGCGGCCGCAGATTTTATTCGAAAGCGAAAAACGAACGTTTGTACGACGAGCGTGTAACAACAACAACAACAACACCAAATCCGCTGATTATTACCGCGTTAGCAATGGCCGTGTAAATCGCGTGTTTGTGTGCGAAAAGTGTTCGCCGGTGTGCGGAAAAAGTGGTCGAGTTTGACGCGCGTTTCGCGAAATGTGACATGCGTATGTTTTTTTTTTGGATTTGATGGATAGTTGTTTCGGGTTTTGATGATCGTGTTTGGATGATGATTACGCGTGAGGGATTCGGGATTGTTTTGTGTGGTTTGTTTTATATTGATTTGACTTTTGGCTTGTTCTTTAAGGTCAATTTAGGGATGCAATTCTTATTCGAACATGATCCAAGATGAATGCCTAAAAAAAGATTTCATGTGATCAAATCATTCATTAAGTCATAAAGTAACGATACCGATAACGGTAAAAATTAAGGTGTTTAAAGACGATAATCTGTCGGAAAGGGTGAGATAGATAAGACGTAATAAACAGATAAACTACCCCATCCTTTTCGAAAGAATATTGTGTCTAAAAACCTCAATTTTTACGTTTTTCTGAGAAGCGGTCAATTACTGATAAAAGTTCAACCATTGGTGCATTTCATTATATAATAATATGAGCGATTTTAAAACATATAGTTTACTAACAGTATGAAAAAATTACTAACCCATTCCCATTTACTGAAATTGGATCTAATTTTTCCTGGGCAATTTTGAAACATGTAACTGATCATTTTATATCAATTTGGTTTTTAAAAAGACCCTAAGTCTTCTTTCAGTTCCTATATAAGTTTATAATTGTTGAGTTAGTCAAAAGCATCTAACCATTTTAGAAAATATTACATAAAAAAATAATTTCAATATCTGAGTTATAAATCATTTCGGTATCTGAGATTATGATTAATTCTAGTTGTTTTTATGAACTTTGTGTTTTTTTTTTCGTTATAATATAGCATTTTAAAAGGAAATTAAATTCGATGAAACTCATTAGATTATCTTCCGAATTTTAATTATCATTATACTCTTCAGGTGTAAAAAACCGATTCATCATAAACGTTGAGCATTTTAAAAATACGAAATGACGATACTGCTAGATTATCTACGTGTGAATTGGCGAGTATGGAACCGCCAAATATCACGAAAAAAAATTAATTAAAAATTAACAATTACCAACATTCCGTAAATTATAGACGTCGAAAATCGAAATGCCGAACCGATTAACTTGAAATTAAAATAAACAAAATCACTGTTAACAAAAAATAAATAGACAAATACGAAACGCGGCTGGTAGCGAAGGTTGCGAAATGTTATAATTGATTTTTTCGAAAACGTTACCAAGTCGCAACATTATTAAAACTTTTATCATAGATCAGCAGTTTTTAAATGATATGGGCGTGTAAGATGAAAAAACTATTTAATCCACATTAAACTAATATCAAATGAACGCGAACCCCATTAATTTTTATGTTCACTGGCACAATGTACGTACACAAACACGGGGCGACGAAATTAATTATAAATCTGACCGGTTTTTATAATTGCTTCGATTACTTAACATCGAATTATTATATAAATAATTCATATCGAAGTATCGCTCACCGAAAGCCCGTACAAAATAAAACTGTTATTTAAATTCGGGTACACTCGGGTGAAAAAAAAATCGTCCCGATAAACGAATTGTATTTTTCCCAGCAGATCCACTTAAAAAGTGTACGTTCGATCAATTTGTCGAAAATAAACGGTAGTGTGTTTCATCAGACAAAGGTAATCGAATCATCGAAACCGCACTTTATTTCATCAAAAATCATTTGACAATATCATGCAGCGTTATTCGCGATGTTTTTTGCGCGTCAAACGAACGCTCGAAATAGCAAAACAGCAAGGGGCACATTAAATCGAAATAAAATAATCATAATTCGTTTGAAAACCGCAGTTTTTCCGGCGATTCTCATTTTCCGATTGACACAACGCGAGCACGCAATTTTCACTGGTTAGCTCGCCGTTTTTCCCGCTTGTAAATAATCAACGAAACTTACAGGCGAATAATGATTGCGTATGGTTTTGCAAAAGTAGTTAAAAATCGCATGGAATTCGCGCGATCAGATTGGGAAACGGATCTCAAAAATGCGAGAAACCTCGAATGGAAAGTTGTCCGCTGATTGTTTTATCTAATCACTTAATTAAGCATTTATCGTTTTTTTTAATGCATTTATTTCGTCGAATGTGCTTTACTGATTAAATCAAAATGACATTTTAATCATTGAATTATCTTGATTTTTTTTTTTAATTACTCTTTTTATCGAAGTGGAATTTTAAATTTGTTTTTCGAATTCGAATGAAATTAATATCAATATTTGAAAATGAAAACATGATTACTCACCCTCAATGGATATAGGGTGGTGTATATATGGAAATATTATATTATTTTTATTTTTGTGTATAGTATAAAAAAAAGTCATTTGAATCTCATATAACATGGTTCTATTGGATAACATGTACACCAAAAACTTATTAAGAAACGGTTAAAAATTGATAAATAAATAAAACTGCCAAACTATTATACATATCAAATTTGTTAAAAGAAATATAAATAATTAACATGAATTACGCGTAAAATTCATTAATAATCTCAACTCAAGCACTTACAGTGCATTTTTATTCATATTAAAATGAAAATTTGTCGAAAATTAATTTATGCACTCTAGTAAAGCATTACCTAATTTATTTTTAATTTTTTAAACCGTGTAGTGCAAAAATAGGTTTCAATAAATTAACCGTGCTATACAAGGTCCGAGTGTATATAATTCAATATCTCAAAATATGAATATCGACATAATATAATATGGAAATATTTCGACCACCATCGATCCACTCCGAGATACGCACACCACAAGAGAAGTCCATAAAATACGAGCGTAAACGGCGCAAAAAACCTATAAATAATTAATTGATACGGCAAAACATCGCTCACAGATATATATTTCACATTAGAACAACCCGAAAATCTCCAAAGCCAAGCACATCGCAATTATCGTCCGAATCACATATCGACATTATCATACTTACACGCCCGCGAGATTGCTTCCTTTACGAAATACGTATAATTTTCTCGCGTGATAAATGCGACGCACATCCCACCTACATCAACCAGCTTCTTTTTACGATTATGATCCGCCGAGATTTATTTTTTTCATTCGTATACCTTTTTTCCAGCGTCCGTATTGATACATAATTAAATCGTAAACAGATAGAAGCCGGCCGCGGTGAAATAGTGCCCGGCCGACAATAATTAACCGGTAGGTATTATAAGGAGCGAGACCTGATAATTATATATGGTAATGAGGAATTAATTTATTTATGGTAATGAACCGTGTCCGAGAGATGCCTGGGACCGATACGTGGCTCTCGAAGAAGACTCGGTGATTTTTTTTTTGGGTTTTCGTTTTTTAATTTACGCCGGGCGCATTATATATACGCGGGGCCCCGAATTGATCAGATCAATTAGACCAAATCATTCTTGTCAGAGTTTAATTAAAAATTTATATACGCCGCGTTCGGCGGGTGCTTTTAGTGGGTGATTTCACTTGTGTTTGTATGTATGAGGGGTTTTGATTCAAAATTCACGATATTTATCTATGCGAATTGCGAGGATATTGCGGAAAAGTTGATCGTTCATCGTGAAATCATTTTACTCTCACATATTGAATACTTTTTTTAAAGTGGACGATATTCAGATATCTCATAAACTTTTTTTTAACACTTATTGACATAATTGTTCAGTATACTGATTTAATTATTTAGATAAAATTGTTATTAAAATTTTTAGTATTTTATATTGAATGCTATATAGGCTAAGTATGATGATGATATTATATATATATAAATAATAATCTTCTTCAGTTTGTTTTTTTTAGAATGAAATTGAGAGTTTTGATTCTTCGCCGCTTTCATATTATATTACGCGTACTTTGTATGTAAAGTAATTGAATCAACCGAAATGAAGATTGCTCTTTACATGATCGATTGATTCGCACGAGACAATAGTCGAATGATGACAATTCAAGGTACAAATGCAGACATAGATAATTATATTTATCTTATTTATTATAAATCAATTAATCATACTCTAAAATCCACCCAACTTAATATTATATAAAAATTGAGTTACTAAATTCGCTCCATTCACGAAACCAAATAAAATTTCCAGCTTTTCATATTGTTAAGTCGAGCTTTCAGACTAAAAAAGTCGATCGAACGAATACGTTTCAGCGCTTTCACGCGAGTAATACGTCACAAGTTTTGAGAGAGCAATCAAAATAATGAACGTAATTAAAAATGTTAAAAGTTCGAAACGAACTATTACCGTGCATTTTGACATTTCGCGCGGAATTATTTATATAGGACACTCAATTGTATGCGGCTTAGAAATTTAGCGGAATTTTGCATTATTTCAAAATGCATTTTTGTCCACAGAAACTTCGAGGTGTGTCCGGTTCAATTATTGATTTGAGTATCTCGACAACGTAATGCAAAGTAAAACACAGTATTAATTACGAGTCGCGGAATCCAGTTTCATTAAGTTTCCGATTGCATTCGTTCCCCAACAATCAGTGTTGTTTAATAAGCAATAGCAGATAATCAGTGGCTGCTGTCCCTTTTGTAAGACAATTATTTGCATAAAATATAAGTGAAGTAGTTTTGCCACTAATAATAATCTAAGTATATTTTATTTCTATCGATAAATAATTTGAATATATTGAGTAGGTTATTTTTGTATGAATTATATTGAAAATTGTAAATTTGAAAGTTCAAAAAGCTTTGGGAAAATATCTTCAATGATTTTGCTTTGTAAAACTTATTTGTTCCCATTTTAGATGAGCGCGATTAATTGATGGATATATCGGCATTTAAGTATTTGACACATTGAGATATCTTTTTATTGCACATGTATAATACAAAAAAACAACAAAATTTATGATTTTATTAGAAGAAGTAAGACTGATAATGATTATATTTAAAAATAACAGTTTCTATCAAAAAATTGTTTTCAAATCAAATCAATAGGATTGTTTGATTTACAAAATTAATTTATTTTATTAATTTTCAATCTAAAAACAAGACATAATTCCTCTCTATAATAGGGAAAAAATCGAAAATAATTACAATAAATCAACGAAAAGTGGTAGCTTGCTAATATCGCCTACAGTAGCATGCGTATTTTACATTATTTTTTCATACAACGAAATTTATAATATCTTCGTTTATATAATAAAATAATACAATCGATTATAATAAATCGTATAGACGTCTAGGAATTTATGATATAAAATTTAATTAAAATCCAACTGAGGAATTTTAATGCGACTCTCCGATGATGCATTAGGATTCTTAAATTTTATTACACGTCTTGTTTAGAATATAGTTATTACGCGGTTGTAATGATTTTTAATAATCAAAAGCGGTAACTGACCAAAAAAAGGTAAACCTTAATTAAGGCCCTGTCGCGGTTAATGTTACAACCTCTCACACAATTCCGAAACACGATGAAATTACTGTACCGAAATCTTTCGATCGATTGAATATTTATACAATATTACTGTTTTATATATAAATGTATACAAAAGTATTAAATATACAAATCAGATGCAAAGTATCATTAGGAAAACATTGCATTAAATCGAATGATAAGTGACTTGTATTATACGTCGAACATTCTTCGATAAACAGAAAATATATAAAACAAAATTGTTGGAAATTTATGTTCTTTTCATAAGATGTTAATTCGATAATCGTAATCATTATATGTTGAATATATAATTCCATTACAAGATAATTCTTTTTGAAAACAATATTTTTTCGGTACAATAATTGAAACGTTATTGAATGATATAATACATTTAATTATATCGGTCAAAAAAAAATACAAGGTAAGAAAAAAAAAACTACTCTTATTCTAAAGATATTAAATATACAAAGAAACGAGACCATATTTAAATATAACAATCATTAATTACGACAAATACAAAAATCGTATGCTCCACATAGTGAGCGAGGACGCGCGCGTCGGAAAAATTTGAATATCGCAATTAATCCGTCGAAACACAGCAATTATTTCAGCGACCCGTTCGAGCCGTTGCGATTATTATTTTGTGTTTTTTTCATAATAATTTTCACATTATTATTTATGCGATTACCGATGAATTATGCATTCGATTTCGCGGCAGTTCGGCCGTTTTCACGGACACACTCTCAAAACGGCGGCATAATTACGTTGGAATTACAAGAAATCAGAGTAAGATAATTGCGGTGTCGAGATTGGTCAATAAATAAAATTCGATGGGCCAGGGTATGGGGCATGGAATTGATGACATCGATAAATCAGCGAATGCACCGGTTGCGAATACGCGAGGGTAAATTGCATATGTTCTTCGCGCGTTCTTCTATTCAAATTGGAAGGTTGTGGTGTGATTTGTTGGGTTAAATTGGTATCGAAAATTTATTAAGTACTTTGGAATTAATTTGATCGTATCTTAGAATTACCTTGATAATTTTTTTTAATAAATTATTGTACGCTCGAGTCTCTATCTATACGATTCTGAAATAGCACGGTCCAAAGCAGAACTGATTTTTTCGCTTTAACGCGGTATAAAAAAAATGTATTATTATGCCCAATTACAAATATAGTTATTAAATTAAAAAAATAGATGTTTTTTGATGATTTCATGTTGTGAAATTTTTCCATATTGCATATAAGTATATTTGTATGGAAGTTCCTTCCAAATATTATATATTGATAGAACCTATCTTCAATTTATATGGTTACCATACTTTTTTTCCACAGTTGTCTCTAAAACGTATTCCACGTGTAAAAAGAGGACTGGGTGTATTTGCTTATTTTTTTAATTGTGACCTCATACAGTTTTTATAACGTTTTACACTTCAAATTAAATATCGCAAATTTATTTTCTTCATTTGTTAATTTCTGTATTAAAAATTTATATAGAGAAATAACTTTAACCCTTTCCACTCGAGGAGCTTTTCCGCAGTAGATATGTTGATGATCATTTTCCAAGGTTTTATCTACAATATTCATTCAATTCAGCGTAAA
>JAOXNN020000013.1:995178-1009911 GCA_028571205.2 Hydropsyche betteni
AACGCAAGACACGACAAAAACGGGACAGTCCCGGCGAAAACGGGACGTATGGTCAGCTTAGTTTTAGCAAGACTAACAAACAGGGTTTGTAGATGATACGACGTTCACCTAGTCAGCTAGTGTTAACTAATTTCCTATCGTAAATTTAACCCAAATTATTTCGGATAGTTATTGTTTCTTTTTTTCATTTTTAATCCAAATACGATCTCACTAATTTATACCACGGAGATAAGCAAATTCGACAGACACCCACCCAATGTTAATTTATTCGAAATCGGCGCGTATCAAGTCGGATTTTTTTCGCGCGAATTCGTCCCGATCTGTATCACAGCAGCAGACCTCCGCATTTTCGCGTCCTTTTTTCTCGATTTCAACATTTCGCGAAAATAATTCACGCGTTTGTGGAGGAAGACAGACGGTCCGCCGAGATTCGCCTCTCGATCGGAAGCGCAATTAAAATTTCTTCGAAAGCGAAATTGCTTTCGCGTTCCCTTTCTCGGGCGCGGGCGCATTTTTACGCGCCACCCTGTATTTAAAGGCGACGCGTCCTTTTTTGCTTTCGCGTTACGACAATTAGCACTTTGCGTAACGTGTACGAGCGCGGTTTTTTTGCGATCCCGCGAAATTTTCGAAATGGTTGCTCGCACGCATGTGGCGAGTAGTCGTTTCGCGTGTCGTGTTTTTTTTTTTTGCGTTTCGATGTTAATTTTTTCAGTGCTTTGTCGATTTTGACGTCTTTTATTGGTAATTTGTAAGAATTATGATGTTCTTGTAAGGTCGTCTGGATATTAAACGTGTCACTTGCCGTTTGATAAAGCAATTATTTTTTTGAAAAACAATGACATTTAGGCACTTTTTAAAAGGATTGAATTATCAGTATCATAATCATTATACGCCTACATGTGAGGTTATTTTATTATGTGGGTGATTAACATTAAATAAGCTAATTAATTAGAAAATCTGACATGCGATACGGAAAATCGTAATAGAATTTGATTTTTTTTAATTAACGTATTTTATCTTTGCGTATGCAAATTTTCATTCAAATGGTTAATTTTGAGAACTTACTAGGAACATTTTTTCAATAGATTTTTATTTTTAATTTATTTATTTGTACATACACATACACACAAATAATACTGAGACATGATGGGTTTTCCCCAATTCTGTCTTCCTTAAAGGAAAATTATCCTTCTTTTTTCGACTCTAAAAAAATTATCCTTCCTCAATTAACTTAAAAGTAAAATTGACACCGCGCACCTTTGACATGAGGCAAAATTTTGTCAAATGGAAAGATATGTATTATATAAAATGTAACGAAGTTTGCGCTTATTTTTCAACTTGAACTTTTGAATAACTATTTTTAGATCTAATAGTTTTAACCGACTTCTCTCCTTCCTTTTTTTGGCTGTGCTTTCCTTTGATATTCTCATAATTTGCTCGCCTTAATAAAAAAGATATATTTTAATATTCGCGCGCTTGTTCAATTCAAGAGATCATTTATTTCCACTGAATGATTATAAGGTTCGTTATCCGAATAGAAAGCTTTTAATCGAATTAGTTACGCTCACGTTTTCATTTTATATTTTATATATCCGCACCGTAGGCGCTAAATAAATCTTTCGACGATTAAAAGAGTCAATCCCGAACCAAATTCGTATTATTTCGCGTGGGCTCACAGCAACATTGTCTCTAGTTGCAGCTTTATTTATTACCGAAAGTGAACGCCCATGAATGCAAGTCGTCGTTCTTGTAAAATTTATGCTTAAATCTTAAATAAAAGACTATTAAAAATTAAGCTTTTTGTTTTCACATTTAGGCATTCGCGACGGTCATCGAACTCGAACTTCCGTCGGACAAATGCATCCGTCTACTTACGTTCTCGTTTGAATATGAAAATGTTCCGATTTTTTTGCATTAGTCTGTTTTTTTTTTATAAGATGGCACGCGTTCGCCCGCTCTGTAATCTCCGGACAATTCCGGAGCGAAATAAACATAATAAATCGGCGAAAAAAACGTACATAATAATAAATAACTCACACGGAACGCTCTCTCATTCGTATCGATATACCTAATTCAATTGACCGTAAACACGTTTAATAGATTGAAACGGCGATATAATAGACGCCCCTACATATCATTTCTTAACGATTCTCAGATTTTTTTACTATCTATACATACATTTATTGTTGTTGGAGATTATTCTGAACTGTGTGTAGATTGCTTTCGGTGCTTTTGAGCGTGAAATATTCGATATTAGACGACGGAGACCTTGGATTGTGGCCATTTCTGCTCGGTAATGCCCGAGTTAAATAACAGTGGTTATCTGTAATATATCGTCGTATCGAAAAAAGATCGTGAAAAATCTTTAGAGTCAACGTCACGCAGTTAGATCATACATAGCGAACACGCGAATCTCGATCGTGTCATTAGTTCGATGTACAGATAACTCTGCTGATCCCATCTAATATTATACAAAATTATGGTTAGAATCATAGAAACGTCTAATTATTTCTAGCATTAACCTATGTTTTGAAAATTTAACAGTAATTAAGAATTATATAAAGTGGATCTTCTATAATATTGTACATGCCTCGATCATCGGTTCGTTTGAATTTTTTTCAGAATTCGATCCGTTCAAGTCTTCTGACTTTACGGAAACGAATTGAATTTCTCGCCAGTTGTTGGCTTACTTTTGACGCGTTTTCATATCGAATTTCAGAGCAGCATCGGTCATCGATCTCACACTTATAAGGAGTTTGAAATGTGAGTCAATAGTCGTCAAGTAACGGCAAAATTTGTCATATCATATTGCGAAGAAAACTTCTATTAACCACGTGGATGGTCAATTTTTAATATGTGATATTTCTAGCCTTGCATTGGTTTATTTGGAAATTTAATTTCATAAGGTTTATAGAATTTTCATAAAATTTAATAATGGTTTATTGGAATTCTAAGTAAAATTTTCAAATATTATCGAAATTTTTTGAATCATCTGTTTTTTTTTTTATTGTTCTCAAATATTTTAATAGGTAACTTATTTTTTCGTACACTCGAATACATATTATGTTTAAATTTGCAAAATATGCATATAGATTTTGATTTACGTTCAATTTTCAACACAATATATTGTGAATTAAATTGCAAACATCCAACAGAAGCTATTGTAAAAACACGTAAATCATCCACAGCGTTGCGCATAGCTTCATAATGTATTCGAAACCACCGCAAAATTAATCACAATTCAAAAAACGAAACGATTTCGTGAAATTCGTTATATCTATCTATAATATTATATTATATGAGCGGTACGTTGTATTTTTATAATAATCGTATTTGTAAATGTTAAATAAATATTTTTTTTTAATTAAAAAAATATTCATATAAAATTATGTTTAACGTTTACCCTTTGAATTATTTTACAATTTGATCACGTATGACAGCAGTAATCGCATGACAACTAGATCGTCGTGTGTTCTACTTTTACCATTAAGTTCTTAGAAAGTTATTCCTTCTTTGTACGTATGCACGTATTTATTTAGGTTCTATTCGTGACTTTTTTAAAATTGAATTGACAACTATTAATTTCTCCAACTTTTTCGTAATTTCCACTCGAACGGTTTAATAAAGTTATCAATCAAGTTTTATACAAATAAGCCATTTTATCGTCGAATCTATGGACAAGCGATAGATATTCGATTACAGATGTATCAGATTTATACGAAATATCAATTTCTCACCGTTTGATGGTTTTTATGAATATTTTTACATATTTTATTATACATTCGTAACGGTGTAATATTATACAAACGCGACTGCTTTCGTATTGATATAATACATTAAACAGTGTATCAATTTCGAATCAATTAAAATGATTTATGTGACCTTGCCGGTCGTGTACACATCATTGAAATCGACGTCGAGGCCAATACAAATTTGCTAATTATTATCAAAACCGATTTTTAATTAGTCGAACTTCCGTGCGGCACGTCATAATGACAATTATAATCGTATCAAAACCGAATATTTTGATTGATGAATTCGTGTTCGTACAACAAACAGGAAACGGCGTGTTTTTCGAAAACGCTTGAATGAATTCGAATACTTGTACGTACACGTTTTTTAATTTATTTCGCACACGGTGTTTTTCTAAAAAACTATTTTATTGGTGCAATAAATAGATTTCATTCAATCCGTTTTTGCTCGGGAATAATACGGTTTTTTTTTTCATTGGTTGTCCGCTAAATCTATCCATCATGCAGAATGGCCGCACTCTCGATTTTATTTTCCCACACGTTTTTTCGTCGCTGGATGGAGTCGTTAAAAATCGAGTGGACCGATTTGTGTGCCTTATTTTTGTAGAAATTTCGTGTCTTTTTTTCGATTTTGCAATAAACGTTGACAAGTAGCCGCTATTAACGGTACGATGCGCGCACGTGCATGGCTAACGTCGCCGGACAAAAACCGTCGTTTCTATTTCAGGTTTTATACGTTTTTTTCGGCTTATTTATTTATTTCGCTGATATTTCTTTTGTTAGAGTCTCGGATTTCGCGTGGAGTCCGTCATAAATTATGTCGGATTTGCATATTTCGCCTATTGTTTTCGCATTTTTGCATGAGAATAATGTGTGTACCTTTTTTATATGGAACCTTTGTACACATTCTCCCGGTGAAATTGTTGCGTGTTTTCTGTTGTTTTTTTTGTCATTCATTTACTTATCGGTTTTTATTGTATGGTTTCTAGGTCTGACATTCGCCTTGTGCGTTTTATATAGTGTCGTTTCAATGTCGAACCGCTAGTTTTATTGTATCGATAGTATTATCGATAAGTGCTTGTTTTATTACGTTTTCGCAAATCAATTGAAGTACAGCTCAATGTCCAACAAAAGTACGAACATACCTTGACAAATTATAATATGATATCGTATATTTAATGTACATGTATATTTAATGATACAAAGTCATCTATTTTCATATTATCTTTATCTATCTTCTATCTATCCCCTATATATAATCACGGATTTTTGTGTGTCTGTGTGTTCGAATGACGCTCGCAACTGGCTTTTCCCATACGACGCCTGGTGACAATAACAAATGAACTATTTTGATTTTATTAACTAAATATTTAATATTCAAATCAGGTTTTCACATTTTATCGATTTCCGTTTCTTAAAAAATCCACAGTCGATGTTACTAACATCGGGCCTATTTACTAGTTCTATCAATGTGTCGCTATATTTCACACTCATTCACGTCATGCATTCAATCGTAGACCCACAAACGCAATCTCCAACCATTAAAACCAATACTGCAGAATCCCAGAATCCCGCTCTCTATATCAGTGCTTCGTAACCGGTGTGCCGCGGCACACTGGTATGCCGCAAGACGATGTTTGCTGTGCCGTGATGCATTTCCAAATAAATACAAGAATAAAGTCTAATAATTTGCGAATAATATTATATAAAATTAATATAATTTCTATACAGAAAAGCACATTTTTATAAATATATTTTATTTTTGGTGTGCTTTAGGATGACCAGACGTTTAATTTTGTCTGGAATAGTCCCACCTTTTTTGTGTGTTTGCGTTTGTTTTGTTGTTTTCGCAAAATTACAATTTACTATACTTATTGTTTAAAAAAAAAATCTGTTACTTTGTATAAGAAGAAACGAAAGTAAAAAAAAATGAAAAATTTAGTAGCGCATTACTTTTGTGATCAAAAGAAACTGAAAACACCTTTTGAAATATTGCATCTAATTTATTGTTCACTTACAGATTTCATAAAAAAATCTCCTGCGGCGCTATACTGTTTTTATAAATACATTAAATGAAATTTTAGTTTTTTTTTTAATTGTATACAATTGTGCGTCCTGAAAAGAAATTTCAATGACGTTAACAGTTCTTCGAGGCAAAAATTATAAAATTATTGGATGTATAAAACATTTTTTCATATTTTTCATTTTTTCAAGAGGAAGGGTACAACTTTTATTTGTTCTGTTTTAAGTTCCAAGAAAATTCGATCATCCTGTTAGGTGTGCCGCGAAGTTTTGGAAATATGGTTAGCGTGCCGCGGAAGGAAAAAGGTTGCGTATCACTGCTCCATATGACGCGTATGGAACTCAAACAGGCTGCGTCCGATCGACGGCCACCTCCTCGACGTTGAACCGAGAGTTGTCGATCGTCCGCAAAAGTAGCGGTCCACCTGTGCCTCCGTGGTGTGGTTAGGTTAGAAACAGCGAGGCCGGCTTACACCTGTGCACCGGAGAAAGTTGCCGACGCGCCATTCATCAGTTTTCCCATCCGAGAGAGAACGTTGAACTTTCTGCGTTGGTCAGATGTCGCGTTTCGTAATGCCGCGGTGCGATTTTTTCGCCCGAGGAACGTTTTGTTTTTGAATCGACGAGGTTTCGCGGATCCGCCGATCGAGACCGGCATGGGAAAATTGCGTAATGAGAAAATGGTGTTTAGCGTGTTTGTGTAATCGTCGCGTTGAACTTGTCGTGAAAAATTGCCGGTTTTACGCTGTGGTGTTAAATGATGAATGTTATGATTTGTCACGTTTCGAACTTCCTATAAAATATGATGATCGATCGGTCGAAACTCGCGAAACGATAATCCAACGGTTTTCACTGTTCGTAAACAACGACGTTTCGATCATATTAAAATCCGACGATATCGAATGGGAAGCTTACTTACATTATAAAAAATTAACCAACATTGAATATGAATATCTTAACGTGGATATTTCGCTTGTTTAATCATTCGACGCACAGAAGAGCTTCTTTTAAGAAGACGTTATCCGTTCGATGCCGAATTGAAAAAAGAAGCTTAAATCTTACGATACACATGTTAATGTTACAAGCTTTTTGCTTCTGTTTTGGTTGCCACCTGTCTCAGTGATCGATCGATAACAAATCGAACCGTAATGGTTTCGCACAATACGAAACGTACAGTCACGCGTTTAAATTGATCGGAGATTTAATGTGCTCTTAAAAAATATATTTCGAGGGTTGAAACGGTCCAATTTGACATGAAATTCAATAAAATGATCATTTAAACACGCGTATGATGCGATAAACTGAAAATGGACGTGTGTCTAAATTTGCATATGATCGTAGGTGTCGTGTACAGTTATGATAAAATTTATATTCCTAATTTTAATTTTAATAAAATGTGTATACAAGCGTAATACGACCGTAATGAACGTCGTAAAACTGAAGCAATAAACGTTATCGTGTTTGTTTTAATCTCCCTCTCTAAAATGAACACACACTATCGAATCGTGTGTAATTAAAATAATTTGGGCTCGCTCGAAAAAGTATCTATCGTAAAATATTAACGAATAAATAGATATGTGCAATTCGAACGAGATGAATGGCACATACAATTCTCGGAAGTCGAAAATGCATAAATCAAAACGCGTCATAATAACGCATCGAATTTTCCTCATGATACCTGGCCGATGATTCTTTCATAGCGACCAAATACATATTCTTAGAAATGTTTCACCGATATGGTTTTTCCGATTTGCATTTATGGTATTCGAACCCACGTAATTTCGCAACTATGTTCGTGATTTTTCGACAAGTCGAGAATGAAATCGCCAAATATTTTATATTCGGCCATTCGAGGATGCCCGATTGCGGGGGATTACCGAAATTATTTTTATTTCGTATTCAAATGTGTTTTTTTTTTAATTATGTAATGTGACATTCATTCAGTATATATTTCACTGTCGTAAATTTGTTGGTAATAGTATGAAAATTTAAAAGCTTTATTATTTTACTGCGGAATCCCCAATTTGGAATATGAAATAAATAATGAATTTCCCTATGAAATAAGCTTGGTTATTTTCGATATGACAGTTAAGTTCAAAAATGAAAACGGCACATCCATCCCATTCATTCTATGTCAAAAAGCCATCGAAAGTTCGACGACACCGAACATACACCATACTAAAAGTCACAGCCGCATCTAAGGCCACCGATAAAAATGCGATTACTTCAAAATCGGCGACAAATTATCGCACTGCGGGACGCCAAACTCTGAACAGTTCTATCCGAAATCGGTTCCGTCGCTCCGGGCTCGATTTTTCCAATTTTGATTTTTTTTCTGCTCGCACGAAAGACGAGTTCAAACGGCTCAACAGCGGTTCTTAATATTATATTTCATAATAGCTTTTTACAAATCGTCTAGACCTCCGGGCCGTCGGCGGCTGAGAAAGCCAGCCGGTTGAGTATTATTATAACCTGCCCATTGACATTTTTTTCATCGAAAAACACCTGTGTATGTGTTCGTTGTCGGACCTTTTAACGCTCCATCGACTGGACGAGTGGGTTTCGATTTTGCCGCGTTCAGCTCACTTTCCCGGTTTTCCGCGTCGTTCCGTTATTTTGATTGAACCTGATTTTCAGTGATTTTGATTTTTTGTCGCGGATAATATAAGATTGTGTCAAAACGATAAAGCAATGCAGTGTTGATTAATCGTAAATATGTTACAATCGATCGAGTTGCAGTTTTGAGCTTCGGTTTAATTATATCCCCGCTGCGCAGTTTCACATGTTTATTTATTATTAATATTTTAATTTTACGCCACGCACGGCGATCGTAATAATTTTCTTCGGCGGACACGCGTACATAATAGGCTTTGACAAGCAATCGAATTTCGCAAGAGGCGGGCATGTGTTCGTATGCTGTATGTTCAATTTTCGACTCGGTAATATTACCCGAAGCCGAGAAAAACAGATAACAATCTCGAAAGCTTTATGACCGATACTAATTTATCGGTTCGTATCGGCAGAAATCACGGAGCGCGTTCCACTTTGTCGTAGATGAGCGGCGATCATTTTCTCCTGTCAGCTCGGAAATTCCGAATCGAGACTGGAATCGAATATATAAGTCGTATACAAATACGTGTTGTGTTGTCGTATGCTCTTTGGGTGGTATTTTCATTGCATTCAATTTTAAAATGTTATTTTTTTCGTCACTGAACATAAATTTGATATCGCTTTATATTTCAAAGATTATTATATATCATTGAAAATGTTCTGATATATACCCTAGTGCTATACTTTTAAATTAAAAAATATTCCGAGTATGTTATAGAGAAACATTTCATTTATTCATTCCAAAACATTCTCGAATACATAACGCGTAATTTTCCGATTGTTAGTCATTTGGGATTCTTTTCACATTCAAAACTAATTGTAAGAATTTTTCAAAAGTATGCCGCTGCTTTGCGGTTTTTGCCCTCAGCGAATGCGAACGATGGTTACCTTGTATATCGTAATTATATTCATAACACAATCCTCGATTCGCAAAACAGTTAAGTAAATAATACTTTAGCGAAAATTATCACATAATGCTAAACCGCAGACAGTGTTTCCTGGTAAATCTAGTTAACTCTTAATTAACCTTCGGGTAACTGCCGCTCGTTCCGTTGAACTGCTTCGATTTTGCGGAAAATTTGATTTAAATAGAATTCCAATCTTCATATTTGTACGTTTTTGAGGTCAACACTAAGTGTCGTAGTTTATTTTACGAATAGCACAGTCGATTGTAAGGCCGAAAGTTTTTTTTTTGCGTTTGTGTTTAAAAGTTAATTCACAGGTGTATACCGATAATTGAAGTGTCGTAATTTCCAGCTACCGAGTTTGCTTTTGGCATTTTTTCTTCCGTTTCGGGGTCAATTATTCGTGCATATTCTCGATTTAATAAGATAAATGAGACCTTGTGTTCATTTTAGCGAACTAGTGGTCAGAAATTATATTGTTTTAAATGCGACATTGGACTATTTTTTTGCGTTTTATATGCAAAGTCGACGATGACAATTTTGGTCATGTGTTAATGAGTTTTTTCCTATTAACTTATTTGTGTATTGCGGTTTTGAGTACTAAACAAATGTAATTTATTCGTATCACTCGTCACGATTAGCATTGCTCTAATTTATTTTGTGTTTGTTTTTGATTAATTTTCGATGATAAAATCTGTCAATATAACAAGATTAGTTCGGAAATGTACTACGCATTTTCATAACGTACATTTTTCATTTTGAAACATTTCTTGATTATATCTTTGTAATGCGACATTTTTATTTGTTATCGCAATAATGTTTCGTTGACGAAATTTTTCAATTTGACAAGTGTTTATTGCATTAAATATATCGCAAAAACGATCTTTACGATTGCAATTCAGACCAATTTTTGTACTCAAATTATTACGCATAGAAAAACTTGCAAGTTGTGCAAATTTACCAATCGACAGTGAAGTTGTCAAATTAATTCGACTTTCAATTACCGTTTGACATGAGGTATTTATCAAAAATATCAGTAGATGAAACATAAAATATCTTTTAACGTATATTACATTTGTGTCGCTTACCGCCGTTCAAGATATTATTAAATTGTTGTTCTGCTACCGTTTAATCAAAAGTCCGTAATTCAAAATTTTTATCTAGATCGAAAATTCATTCGCAAAACAATATTAAGCAATATGAATCAAACGTCAGTTACAAGAAGTGTTATCTATGATTCTGGTTATAAATTTTCGATATTATTGTATCGAAAAAAATCTAACATAGAAACTGATCTAGACTTTTCAATGTCAAACGCGTGTTAATTGTGTCTGCCTTTTATCTTTTTTGAAATAATGAAAGTCGTCCTGAATACGTCTCGCACTTGTCCATTTATGAACGCCAATTAGTTTCGGTGTTACTCATTGAACGACCGAATGTTAATTTTTTAACATATTTTATTTCAGGCGCTCAAATTAATTATATTATTATAATTTTTTTTTCAAATTAAAATATACACTAAACCCCCATATAACGTTGAGATAGGTTCGACGTTATAGGGGGAAATTTGGGGAAATCAATAAATGAAACATTTTCATTTTCCTTTTTTTTTTGACATTTTTACGTGTTAATTGCTTGTTTTAAATATATTTAAAAAAAATTGAATCTAAATGCATTTGAAATAAATGACGTTATTGGGGGGATGTCGCAAACGGTAAAAATCGCTTTCCGCCCATGAACGTATCAACCTCCCAAGCGGTGAAACGAATACATATACAAATCCAGTAATAAGTTTTGAGTTGGTATCCTGCATTCACACACATTCGCAACCAAATTTTGACGTTAAACGTCAGTTGTTATTTCTATATGAAATAGAACCCAACCCAACCTAACGAACTAAATTGGGTTTTGTGTTGATGGATTGATCGTGGTGTTGAATACTCTAATGATACTGCTTCGATACCTGAACAAAAAGTTTCGTACGACCAACTGTCAAACGGCGAATGAGTATAAGTGCATGTACGTGCATAAACGTAATGCCGGGCGAATACTTAAAAACTAAGCACGCTAATCTCTGTATATGTAGGTGCATGTACGTGTATAAACGCGTTTCGCCGCTTGGGAGGTTGGTACGTTCATGGGCTATAAACGACTTTTGCCCCGCAAACGTTATAAGGGGTTTACTGTAGTTTATAAATTTTAACATTAAAATAAACTACTTTATTATGAGCGATAAACTATACAGATGCCTCACTGGCACGTTCCCAGTTTAATATTATATAATACAAATAATCCGCGCTTCTCAAAAGTACTACGGTGGTCCGTCCCGAAATCATCTACCGGGGGCGGTACACCTCTTTCATAAGCGTGACCGTGGTCACGACGCTCGATGACGGTCACGATGGCCGATGATGGATAGCGCCCCAGGCCATCTCCTATTTCTGCGATTTTCAAATTCCAAACCACTTCAGAATAGTCCAAATCTATTCCACTAAATACTATTTTTGCTAACACCAAAAAATGAGAAACATTATTTATATTTTTGGTGCTAATACAAACGGACGGACGCCAATGTATCGCTCGGTAACCAACAGCTTGTGATTTAAAAAAAGTATCGCGATCGCTCGATAGATGGACTAAATGTCAAGCTGACAGATCGTATTCGCGTATATATCTCAGCGGTTACGATACGTGATTACGAACCACGCGATTAAGGAAAATTATGGAAACATCAAATTTCTATTGAAGTGACAGATTTTATTCGCGTCCATCAGTAATGTATAACCTCAAATGTCAAAGTTGCGCGAAATAAGGTGTTTGTTTATGATGTGTTGATGTACACGTGATGATCTCATTGATGACAGATCGTAACTCGCGTGTAAAATATACAAATATTATGTCTGAAATCCCTTCGAGACCATTCTCAACGACATATCTATAAGTTAAATAGAACAAATCAAAAAAGTGATTCCAATTTCAAATATCGTAACCACCGAGATATAATATATACGAGCTGTCACTTAGGCAGTCCATCTATCAAGCGATTGCGATACTTATTTTAAATCACAAACTGTTGGTTTTCGAGCGATACGTTGGCGTCCGTCCGTTGTATTAGCACCATATTTTTCATTAAATCGTTCGGATCATTTGAGAATCTCTGCCCTATTCCTTCCCGTCTGTTTAACCCTAAACGAGTGCGTTCTTTTGGCGGGTCACGTCACAGTGTACCATTGGAAGCAACCCGTCCGTTTTGTCAATCAAACTCGTCCGGATTCCTCGGGCGGAGTCACGACCATGGCTCGTCATGTGAGACGATGATTCAAAACGGTCTGGTTGACTGTCGAGTGGTAGATTTGACGTTGGCATGGCCATAATGGCTCTATCTGTTGTGTGTAATTCGTGTACTTCGATTCAAATGGTACGCACCGATATTGCTGTCGATATGACAGTGCTTATTATTATCGGTTTTCAATAAAATCCATAAATCGTCATTCATAAGACGTAGTGGATTTGCAGTACAGTAAACGTCCCTATAACGTCCCCCCCCCCTCCTATATCGTTCAAATGCATTCAAATTCAATTTTTTTTTTCAAATGCATTTTAAACGAGCAGTTAAGACGGAAAAATGTCAAAAAAATTAAAATTAAAAAACCTCAACCCCCTATAACGTGGAATCTATCTTGACTTTATAGGAAGATTTACTGTATTTAAACAGAAGTATAAAATATGTCTTTATTTTTTGTTTTCTTATTAATCATTTGCGATCGTTATTATTAATATTAACGAATAACTTGTTTTGTCAATGGATAGTGCGACGGTAAGCTACAATTAATTAATTATTTATTGCTGCTTTGAAAAAATCAAATAGAGTAATTATTCGATAGTTCAAATGTAATATCGATAGCGATAACAATACGAGACCATTATTACCATTAAGTAATATTGGAATTTGTAGGATATCCTGTTTAGATAATATGTTATGTTCCAAACATGACTATGTCTCTGATAAATGTGCAGATATTATATATTTTTTATAGGTCGTGTTTACTAATTTATTATTAATTTACGATTATTTTAAGAAAGTTATCTGATATTTGTGCGAGAATATCGAAGTTTTATTAATATTCCCACACGCATAGTAGTGAATGTATCGAGGTTAATGGCCAAAACTAAAAGTGGAATCAATCAAGTAGGAAACGTTCTTATGTTTGTTTTTTCGATAAGATTTTTACGGTATTGTTTTAAAATCGTAGCCTCAATAAACGCACGAACGTTCCAGAATAAATATCGACAGCGTTGAGCAACTTTTTGAGTTGGATTTAGCTGTAGTATTTAAAGAGTAATAAAAAAATGTTTGTATATAATATAAAAGAATCAGAACGGAAAAAGGTTAATACGCGTTTCACCAGACGATTGTCAATCAGCTATGTTGAGTACGTAACACATTGTTGTCCAATTGACAAATATCCAATTTGGAATCAAGAAAGCGTATCGATTTATTTTGAGACTTTGTATACGCTCTACAATCTTCCTTAGATCTCTCCACCGAATCGGATGAATCGTTTGGTTTTATAAAAAATTTCATGTTGAAAATTTTTACAACATTAAAATAGTCGTAAAGTTTAATAATTTATCTAGTGTAGAATTTCAAGTATAATACATTCAGTAAATAATTGGCGCATGATAAGCAAGTTTTTTTCTTGATTCTAAAACTAGATTTGCTTTTATAAACTCGATCCCGATCTGTTAAATGCTGCTTAAATATTAAAAAATCGGGCCCTTCACATATGCTGGCGCCTTTCACAACATTTCCATACTTGTCGTGGAAAATCTTCGCTTGGAATCCGTTTGAAGTAGATTTTGCAATACTTTGACATATTGGTGCAGCTGTCGTTTACATTCGAGGACGTTTATTGATGTCGTTACCCGAAACGGCGTTGAATTTGTCTTTCATGAGCACCATTTTATGCACAATTAAATGGTTTTGAATTTAATGCGCGAACTAAATCCAGTCGATTTGAAAACCTTTCAAGAGTTCGATCGCGGTTGCCATTGATTCGTAGTCATGATCGTTCACATTCGATCATTATTGTAACGAGTATGTTAAATATAAAATATATTATGTATTTATTATCACTTTATGTCTTATAAATAATTTATATTTTATTCGTGTTATGGTCCATACAATTTTTGAATAAGATAATTCAATGAATTCGTACACATAACATTTTGTCATTAATACATGTATATTAGATAATAAAAGATGTCATGAAAAATTTAATACGATTTTCCTTAAATTATTAAGGAAGAGTACAGTAAACCCCCCTATAACGTCTAGATATATTTGACGTTATTGGGGGGATTTAAGGGAATTAATGAACGAAACATTTTCATTTTTTTTTTTTGGAAATTTTTGAAAATGACGTTATGGGGGGGGAAAT
>JAOXNN020000013.1:1024975-1035959 GCA_028571205.2 Hydropsyche betteni
ACATTGCAATGTGCACTGGGTTTAATATTTAGTTTTTATAATTAGCTCACTTCTTACTAAAAATTTATTTTTATTAGCAACAAATTAATGCCTGGCGAAAAGGATTTCGTGTTAGGTTTTAGAAGTCCAGTTTACATTATCCCAATTTTAACGTCCTCGAAAGCATTTAACTTCGCACAATCCGTTAACGGTACCAGCAGTCGGTGCCAATTCAGGACCGCGCCCGGTCCCCGTATCAGGGTCAAGCGGACGTGCACTTAGTCAACTGTCCGTAGTTAGTCACTTAACCATAGCGTAGTTAGTTAGTTAGTTATAGTTGGCTAAATCGCGGTAATGACGTCTGTGTACGCCGCCGCTGAAAACGGAGCCCCGGCTAAGTAATGACCGCGACCCCGCTTTCTTCCTGCGGGCCCCCATTATGCCGTTTAGACATTGTTGTTGTTGTTGTTGTTGCTGGTTTCGTGTGCCGTTGCTGTTGCGGTGAGTTAAGTGGAATCATCTCGTGCCGATTTGCCGGCTCTTTGATGGTCGGTGCTCCCTCTAATTAGAAAGGGTCGCGATTTTTGTCGGACGCTCGTTTGCTAGTTCGGTATTGGAAACGGTTAGATGGATTCGTTTTGATGTTGCGGAAATTGTTGGAAATGTTCTTGGAATTTTTTTAGGTTTTGTTTCTATTCTATTATTTGCCGACGGTTTTTTCTCGTTTAGTTCTACTCAGCAGCATTTTCGAAGCATTATTTTATAAACATAAATGAAATTGAAGTAGAACATAATATATGTATTTAGCAATATATATTATTTTCCGTAGTTATTTCTAGAATTAAAGAAACAGTACCTTTACAATTTCATGATTACTTCGGTTTTAAAATGCCCTTTTCGTATTAGTATTCGATAAACATTATCAATAGAAATCAAAATCATATTAATAGCATATACAGTAAGTTCTCGACTTACGTGATTAATTCGTTCCGAAGATTTTTGCGTAAATCAAAAAATCGCGTAAGTCGAAAAAATCTTAAATTTAATTTTTTTTTTTAAATAATATGTACAATTGCAATATTCGGTGCGATTGCATTCTTTCTCTTTATAGGCCCATTCAAAGCTACACGTGTATCGCGCATTTTTACGCAAAAAATCGTGATATTTTCAAAAGTTCGGAGGCGGGCCCTTTGCAAAAGTAAATTTATGATTGTTTTCGAGCATTTTACGATTTTTTTTTAATAATTGGTATGGGCAAAGTTATGCAAACGCCGCAGAAAAACAAAACGCAATTAAATAAAAATAATAATAATAAATTAATCAAATAAATTACGATTTTTCCAAAATCTCATAAGTATGGACTGAAGTAAGTCGAATTCGCGTAACTCGAAAACTTACTGTGTAGATAGGCAATCATAATACTTTGAAACGTATGAGATACTTCGATCGACCATTATTTCCACATTCATTCCTATCTACCTAATTCAAAACCAACGATAACAACGAACCAATTCTTTCAAAGCATCTTACACAATTCGGAACAATCGTAATCCTAGATAAATTCGACAATAATTATTACGACGTTTGCAATAATCGCGGCTACACGAGGTCATGTCGTCGCGTGCTCCGCGACTATCCGTCATCGTCATGCGAGATCGCTCGTGACGCGAATATCTCGACAATGACTAAATATTCATGGACGATAAAAAGAGACAAGTACCACCACGTTACAGTGATACATATTTTGTTCGCTCGAATTCACGTTAGCGCTTTGTTCGCTTCCTATTTGCGGCGAAAAGACGCCCACGCACCGTTGCGGTCTGAAATTGCATTATAAACATATCGGCCGCGGAACTCTAGGAAGCCTTTATCCGATTTCTATTTCGAGTTTGCGGTTTTCGAACGTTTCTGCATCTGTATTTTTTCATTCGTGGATTGTTGTTATTTATTTTTTTCATCTCGTTCTGTGTAAATAATAATAAATGTGCGTTTCCGCGGTTTGACGTTCGGAGCTGTGCCGCGGTTGTCGGAGGTTTATCTGAGTAGACAACGCTGATCGAAATGAATCTTATGTTTGTTATAAATATCAGAAGTACGATACAATTGTATACTGCGCGAGATTATTCGGAGAGGGATGGTGTAATATTCAATTTTATAATTGAACATCGTTTTTTTCATCACTGTTTAATGAAAAACATTTAAACTTCTAAAAAGTTTTATTCTTAACTAAATATTCAATGATAAAATAAGAATTTTAAATATAACTAGTATCGATCGCATCTATTACATTATACTTTTAAGAAAAAGCTAATGGTAAAGGCCTATGTCGTGTATTTTACCGGGGCCTAAGCCACGTAGGATCAATGGTCTCGCCTTGTCTGTCAAACTGGTGGTCAGTGAGGGCGCAGTTTGCTCAGTCTTTACCTCGTTGCCCCCCGGGTGGTTATTGTGATTTGCTTCGTGGAGAATCAGCGAGCAAAAAGTCTAGCACATAACGCAAGTTTATAGGTTAGGTTAGGTTAGAATATATATATTAATTGTTTATTAATATATTTACTTAGCTTTATTTATTTAGCTCAAGTATGTACACATTAAATTGTACACTATTTTGAAAACGTTCGCTGGTCAGTTGTCCGCTGTCCACTTGGTACCTGTCCAGTTGGAAGCTGTCCACTTGGTGCCTGGCCAGTTGGAAGCTGTCCACTTGGCACCTGTCCACTTGGTACCTGTCCACCTGACGCGTACCCAACTTGCGTATCGGTCTGAGAGCCTCCTCCGTTAACATGGGCGATTTGGCTCTTATGGTACATGTCCCTTACCGATACGAGGCTAACTCTCGGATAAGGTATATATCCTAGACCCCCAATATTTGATGGGAAGACCTTGTCCTGCAGCGGACACAAAACGGGTCGACAACGATGATAAGAAAAAGCAGTACAGTCATCTCACCATCTCTGCGCTCAATTTTTTCGGAAACGACGCATTTCATACGCACATCTCTTCTCGCACACGCAAAAAAGCCAGTCGGGTTGTTCTTTGGAACAGGTGGGCCAGGTCGGGTAATTTATGCGGTGACCGGTCGCACCCACTGACCCACTTTGCGAAACTCGACCTCAACCTCGGGGGCCGGAAGTCAACGTCGAAGACGAAGCACGCGACCTGATGCAGAACCCTCGACCTTGACATTGGCGATTGTGCAGTGCTTCGGAGGGGCTATGAACTCTCCCTCTCTGCAGAGGACGTGTGTGTGTGTTGTGTCGGAGAAAGTGTCGAAGGGTGTGCGAAGGTTGGTGGTTGAATAAAGATTTTTGTTTTAAATTTTCGTTTAGATACTTGGTTGTTCTCAAAAAACAATTTGATGGTCGAATGTTATGTTGTGGAGAAAAGTTTCTCTCGGAATTTTCCTTATTTGATAAATTCTGGTTGAGGAAAATTTATTTTCGTGTATAAAAATATCGTTAGATGAATGTGCGAAATATCGAATAGCAAATCAAATTTGATCGGTTCATAATATAAAATTGGAAAAGCATTCCAAATAGCTTTGTATTTTAATTATGTTATTAATGTACTGTTACATTTTATATACATGATTGAAAATTATTCTGAGTCTCGTTGTCGAGTGATTGTAATTTCACTTGTTATAATATTATTATATATGCAAGAAAATTGTACAAATAACGTTCGTTGAACCCAATATAGTTATTCTTCTATTTACAAAATGTGGAGCGTCTCGTCTAGACACCTCTATTGATTTTCACTACGAACTCTATTTACCCAAGCTTCTCTAACAAATACTGAAATTTATATTATCATTTTGAAAAATACAAAACATGAAATGTTACACTAATTAATACTGATTACTTCCTTCGGATATAATATAATTATGAATGTGAAATCATTATTGAATAAACGCACAATAATGACTCGGGACGTACATACACACACTGGCTATAAATTAGAAATAATTTCACGTGTGTCTTCTCAGCACTGCGAGGGTTAATCGAATTCCCTGGGCAAGTTCCGGTTTTTTTTTAATTGAAAATAGCAGCAGTCTCAAAACGTTCCAACCGCATTTTTATTAAAACATAATAATAATATAATTTGTGCTTATATGTGTGTAATCATCGTACCGCTATGTTCGATCGGATCTCGCGTAGCTGTTTATTAATCAAATGTATACACGCTTTGGCCTACTTGACTATAGGAATAACACCTTTTTTTGCTTCTTATTGATTTGAAAATTCAAGTATTCCTAAAGAAGAAAAAAATGACTAAAAACGAGTGTGGATTTTCTAGTCTTGTGGGTTTTTCATAGAGTGACATACATGACGCGGACGTTTTGTTGTTTTTTTTTCGTATGTTTATTAATATTGTTTTGTTTGGTCGTATGAAAAAAAAATGGTGCAACCTCGCCGAAAGCGATCGCTCGTATGAGTTTTTGGTTTGGGACGCCTACGTTTGTGTATAAAATAAATATCGGCTGCAATCAAGGTTTGTGTTTGCAATCGTTGAAGTATATATTTCTTAACAATTTGTATCGAACGCAATTTGTCTTTGGAGTATCTTTATTTTTTGAATTGCAATTAGCAGGCGTATATTTTTTTCGATTTCGTTACATAATATAGTGAATTCTCGATTTTTTACATATAAAAAAAATAATGTTGCAAATTCGCGAGTCGACTTTTAACACGATATAAACGAATTGATAAATCATCGAATTACAAGCGATACACGATGATGTTATAATCTTGGTGGCACATCTTAGAAACGTCGAACGGCCCACCTAAGGAATGATCAATCGAATCGCACATGGCCTGCTATGATCTCCGACACCGCAACAATGTTAATTGGCGATGATTTTGGTTCAACAACAACACCATCAACGGCACCAACCCCATAGCAATTAATCAATGTCGAGGCGTCGTCGCGGTCGCCGTAATGGTCCGCATAATTTGCCCGTAAATCGTTAGACGATTGGAAACATTCGAAAACATCGTTCGAATTATCGTTTAATAACGTGTTTCTTTCTGCCGCTTTTTTACGCTCTTCATAAAAGCACGTATAAAACGGTTTTTTTCTTTCCGCGGCCAACGCCATTACAATCGTAGAAATTATGAGCGTCGAGTTCGCGGGTTCAAATGCGCCAGACAAGAACATTCATCAAATTCGAATCGTATCCATTGTTCGGCGCGCTTCGATCAATCTTTGTCTCGTATGATAAAATTGTGGTTTAAAATAATTGGTCTGATCTTGGACATGTGATGTTTTTATGGGTAAACGCAAGGTTGGTTTTTTTGCTATTCGATAGAAATCGGCGGATTTGTTGAACTTTCAATTGTACATACATGTTGATATTTGTAGTCATATTACGATAAGGTTTATTATAATAATAATATTAACACTTTACCGACTGACTATTGAAACTACTAGACTTACGCCAACGACCGCACGTTTTTGCGCAAAATTGCATTTTTCAACGCAACCTACTAAAATCGTGACAACTTTTTTATTTATCAATAAATTTTCCCAAAACTTTTAGAAATTATTCAATACGAATGTATTCAAATGTTGATGAAAAGAAATTTATGTTTTTTTAAATTAATTCAATCAAGAAACACATACAAATAATTATATAGAAAAAAATATTTGAAAAAAGTTGAAAACCATTGACAATAGGATTCATTTTATCTTACAATTAGGTCTAATAAGTTACATTGAATTGACACATGGATCAGATCATTTTACAAAAGCTAATATCAAAAAAAAATACGAAGTTTTAAAATGGTCGCTATCTCTTGAAAATAAAAAAAAGATTAATATATTTTATCACCAATTAATTTTTCATCTATTTGTCCTGCCATTTTTTGCCGAAATTCCGAAGTATAAAAGAAACGTAATCTTATATTGAAGAGCAAAGTCGGATATATTTGAGGACGCGACGTTCATATCCGCGGTCGTTTGTGCAAATAATCGGAGGACACGACGTTAGCGTCTGCGGTCGGTAAAGTGTTAATATTGAATATCCAGATCATAACAAAACATCAAATCTTCAAACTATTCCCATTTTAAACATCATCAATCCTCATCTTTTCTTCCGGCCGTTAGTACATCGAGCAATATTCATATACAAATCAAAATTACAGGTACCGAACCTCGATCGAGCGGCCATCCCACACCAAAACGACATTATGAGAGACATAATACACACATTACGTTACGAGTTCGACGTGTCGTATTACACACTGCAAGTGCTTTGTGTCGGACGTGTTATGTCACGGCACGGTTGCGTCCATCATGCACTGGCCCGACCATATGATTTATGTAACGGAATAGTCGTCGATGGTATATGCACAATAGACATATCGTGGCGTTAGTTGCATGGCGTGTATTCATGAAAAATAAATAGTCATGGATGTGTGCTGGTGCACGTTCGGCATGGACACGAAACAAACTCAAATTGGATACTACCGAGCGTTGCAATCGCGTTGGGTAACGTTCCGTTTTTTGTTGTGTTTCGTTATGCAAATTGCGATTTTCGGACGCGTGCGAAATTCGGTCGATGTCCTTTTGTTTCGGGACAGTTTTGAAATTTGGATGACGCGGTGTAAAAATACACTTCGCATCAGTGGCGTAGCTAGAAATTTTGGGCCGAGATGCAAGAATTACATAAGGGTTCCTTGACAATTTTTTTTAATATGAAATTCAATAATTTTACATATATGTTACAATCTGAGTGTTCACTTCATTTGTGCACGAACAAACTAGTCTGTTTATACACTTTGTAACAGGTCTAGTCCAATTGTTAATTTGGTACGGTACATACTAGAAAAATACTCGAGAACAATGAAAAATAAGAACACTTTACAATAAAATGACTCACATTAGTTAAAGTTACGGAATACATACATATAAAAAAAAAAAAAAACGCAACGAATCGGACTTCTTGGTGATTAATAAAATTTCATATGTCGAATATTTTGTTATTTTGTTTACTGCTCTGTTTCAACACTCGATATTTTTAGATGGATAATAATTGATCGTTTAAATATTTGGGCCCTTTCGCAGCTTGGGCCTGGACGCTTTGCTTCCCCATGCTGTTAAGTAGCCACGCCACTGCTTCGCATACACACAATCGAAATCTGATTTCGAATCACGACACTCTTTATCTCATTCGACTTCCCACCTTCGTTTATCACCGATCCCCTCCG
Organism: Hydropsyche betteni; assembly: GCA_028571205.2. NCBI lineage: Eukaryota > Metazoa > Arthropoda > Insecta > Trichoptera > Hydropsychidae > Hydropsyche > Hydropsyche betteni. The sequence goes on from JAOXNN020000013.1 coordinate 1,032,163, forward strand.
CATCATCGATTTCATCGCGAAACCATCAAAATTCCCATTCAATCATTCGATCCAACTCCTACAAATCACATCAGCGTCGATTTCCAGAGACACCTCATGCATGATTCGCTCCTCAGCCGATCGGGTCATCAGATAAAAATCGGCAACCGGATCGCGTTAGAGAGGCGTTCGTGAGTCATTCGCCGAACGACCACCTCGACCGGCCAGCAACGGGGTATTTCGTGCCTCGTCGGCTCATGCACTTGGACTTCCTGCGGCGTCGATAACGGGTCTCGAGGTGGATGGCGCCAATCCGACCACGTTTTGAATTCGAACGCGATTTTCAGCGACGCCCACCGTGCGTAACCCAGAAAGCGCAGGTTCGAGGCGACGAGTTAATTATTGCCGCGCTTTCTGGGTCGTAGGCTTCGCTGCGCGGTCGTCGGTGTTGGTACGCACAATGAAAAGTGATCGGAAGCTGGTTTAGATCTGGCTGGATTAGGATTAATTGATTCGATTTCCTTTTACGGGCCGTGGCGGATTGTTTGATCGTTGTTGGAATAATTTGTAAGACTGTTTTGAACTTTTCAACGCATCGTATGATGCGCGCCACGTTCCGACCGACAACATTTGAATGCATCCGAGCTTGACGAAAATATAACGAATCTTGTTTATTTCTTCAGCAAATATGGAAGAACGTATTCCAATTCATATTTCCTCATATTTTTTAAAGGAAAATTGCAGTAAAACGTGTGAACAGATCACTCTACCAAAAAAAATTTTTTCGTAAAAAAAAAAACTAGCCGCGTACAAGTGCATATTCCCTATATATAATAGTGGATTTCGGTGTGTATGTGTGTGTGTCCGTTCGATGACGCTCGCGACTTATTCGTGAATATGGTCTTTATATGCATATACAGTTAACGACTATAATATGATACTTATTACCTACTGCCTCTAGCTTTGCCTATATGTCGTAATTGTGCCAATAATAAATGAACTGGTTTTATTAATTAAATATTCCAATCGAGTAGCCTCTGCCTCTACCTATATGTTACAAACAAATAAAAAATAAACTATTTTGATTTTATGAATTAAATATTATATTCAAATCGGGTTCACACAATCGGGTTTTCACATTTTATCGTTTTTCGTTTCTTAACAAAACCACAGCCGATATTATTAACATAGGGCCTATTTACTAGTTGAGAAATAATACTATTGCAGTCACAAAGGGTTAAGAACTTTATATTCATTCTAAGACTTGGATGCTTAATATTTTTAATAGACATATTGTTGTTTATAAAATAAAAATAAAAAAACGAAGGGGTTCCATGTTACGAAAGGAGAATTCGTCGGTTGGTCAATAGTTGCGAGACCGGACGCACCGGCACGTCTGCTCTTGATTTCGTTATAATTACCGAACGATATTAACGTGTCGGATAAGAATCTACTCACAATAACGATAATACGCAGTCATGAGACTTTTGTCAACGTCTTTCGAGGGTCCATTAAGCCGTCAGTCACGCACGTGGGCCGGGAAGGTTCTCGGTCTCTCGTTACTCAACAGGTGAACTCTCCTAAGCTCGATACACGCCCACGAACGTGAAGAAATTCGAACGATCTGATGTCATCGACGTAAGGACCTTAAATTTCAATCGATCCAATTTCCGTTTGGAGGCCGCTTCTGATGTTACGAAAGCCCAGCCAAAAAGTCGTAACGTTGAGCAATGCTTAAGATCTGGGACCTATTATATATTTTTACCCCCTGGCTGAAAGTAGTTGTAGTACCAGTTTGTTGCCATTGCTTTCTGATGTCACAAATTTCTAGAAATTGTTTTAACGTTGTTATTTTTTTCTTATTTATACTTTCGTGTTTTTGCTCTAGATTTAAATTATTATTTAGTTCGATTTTTTATTGGAGTATATTGACCGCTCAAATTTTCGAATGGGTGTACATTGAAATCGTGTATTTCTCATTGTTTGAATCGTAACTCGAGCGATCCCACGTGTTCGATAGCCTCATTATAAAATTGAATAAAGCGTCCTTTTATGTTGTGTCGGCATAATAAAATGGACTAATAAAAAAAAAAACACATGTAAGGAGATTCTTTCGAGTGTGCGTATAATCATGTCGTAAATTATCATAACAAATTTGATTTGATTATGGCCCCGTCGCATTTTTTCCGTAATAAAATCACAGATTACCATCTCGGAGCGCGTTGTGTTGTTCTATCGGTGAACATCGAGCCGTGTGATCTCGACGAGAATTCTCGACGGTATTTCAAAATTTCGGCGACGAAAAGAGCCACTCTCGAGATCAACGTCGGCGGACCTATCGTAATTTATGCAAATTTCGCCGTTTCGTGGCACGTCCGTCGTCGGAATGCAGTTTTCGGGATTTTCTAGAAACGACGTTAATTAGAGGTTTGTGGGTTTCGAAACGCAGATGCGACTCGCGAGTTTTTGGAATTCGAAACGGTCCTAGTGGTGTTCGCGCCGACGTCATCCTTGACCGTGGATTTCGGCCGTTTCGCGAACACCCTGTAGTAGTTGTATGGGATGTCCGAGAGCACGTGTACATGCATAATCGAATTCTGATTGATGAACCGAAGCGACTCGTGAGCACGTCTTCTTGCATAATACGCAGTGCGGTAATTAGCGTTTGACCAATTGGCACGTTTCGGGTTGGTCACGTTGTTTCGCAAGTATATTCTATGTTTGTTTATGTTCATATTTTTAGATGCGTAACTTCTTTGACGGCGTCTAGTACGCGTTGTCATCTCGTACAAGTATATTCAAAAAATAAATCATTATTTTATTTTCAAAAATTTACAAATTGATTTTTTTCATTTTAAAATCCGTATATAAACATTTAGAATTTATTATCAATCATCCTATCCAATATATCTTATTAATACCACCAAAACGTGTACGCCTCAAAGAAATTTCACTCGCAACTAGAACATGCGGCATTTTTTCATCACTTTAACTCACATAGCATTACACACGTATTGAATTAACGAATATGTATTATACCTTCCTGTCGATCCGTCATGTGCGATAGCGATTTCAATTTGGAGCTTCGAACGTGTTCAGCTCAATTCGTATCCTAGTAGATCATCTGAGAATAATTTCATCATCGTATTGGTGTTTTACGATTTTGTCGATCACGACGTTTCTTTTTTTCGCAAACCCATATTGTTCGTAATCACTATCGTTTGAGTTTAGCGCAGGTCGGTCGTCTTCCTCATTGCGATTTGTGCCACGATTCGACATCACGCATCTTTCGTTTTTCATGAGTTAATGATGCTTTAGTATTTTATTGCGGTAATACACGCTGGACATACAAATAATTATATTTTTTTATGTATTATATTTTTTTCCTGCTTCGTTGCCTTGTAATTCTATCAGAAAAAATATCGTCCATATTAACGTTTTAATTAAAAATGCTTATTAATATGACATTAATCGTCGTATTCGCTAAAATGGAATGTCGACACGACTCGGATGTGGATTAGAAAAAAAAAAACAATAATAATAAAACTCGTTAAACCGCCCATTTTATACTTGTACGTAAACGTACTTTGGCCGTAATAGTGGGCATTTAACGATTGTCTTGGGTTGATAATAAGCCGAACAATTTAATTTCATTGCGTCGAATTTGTACATAATTACATACGTTAGCCAAATAAAATTACATAGGTCGTCCTTTAATGCCGCAATCTTTTTACCTATTGTATTTTTTATACGAGATCAATTTCGATCGAGTTCGATCTCGTACTTTTACGTAATACAATCACGTATTCGGAAGTAAA
>JAOXNN020000013.1:1036059-1061354 GCA_028571205.2 Hydropsyche betteni
AACTATCTGAGGCCCACCAGCCTCGAAATATTCACTGACACCAATCTTTAATCTATCTGCATTGTCTTCCCCTTACTTAAGTTTAATTTTCGGAGACCCTCCAGTCTCCCGACAACCGTCGTGATATCCCATTCCTGTTGTTCCTCTGTGTTACTCTATTTCTACCGACTTGCAATCCCTCCGCTTGCTGGAGGATCACTGCCATCGTTCCCGACATTTCCTTCGGGATTTTCTTGCTAATTGTTATCAGCTCCCCCTGTCTTTTTCTACAGTAAAGGTAGCCATACAAATCAAATTGCATTTACCAAACAGCAGCGCCGCATCCATTACTGTCGCAAGCTTGAACTACAGCTTCAGTGGCCAAGGCATGTCGACTTATTGTCTCTTTCCGAATAACTGGTCGAGTATGAGGATACGAATACTAAGAATGACCAAGCATCATATGAGAGGAATGGGTTTGCGTCTGTTGAGGGTTTTTATTCTGATTGAACCTGGTTTCCATAATCTGCTTTGGCCTCGCCTGCCCAGCTAATTCGCTAAAAGTATTCCAATGGTCTATTTCTTTATTCTACTGAAGGAGTTTTTCAGATCTTCTAGCCAAAAAGTTGAACTATGTGCAGTAGAAGAATAAAATACAGCCAGCCTGGTTGAAGGAGAAGCAGAAGTAGGATAGAGCGTAATTGAATATCTTTAGTCGATAGGAGAAAGTTGATCAAACTACGCAACAAAGATTTCTTAGAAGCGAAGTATTGAAGTATCGCACAAAGAATCTGTATTTTAGGCTGTTCTTTTGAGTACTCGCTTATTGTAAGATAACCTCTTTGGTAGCAAGTGAATTTATAAGAGAAGTACACTCTTCAGAGGTAGGATAGCGGTTTGATTGTATTTGTGCCAAAACAGCTTAACTCAATTCAGTCTGCCTTAGATGAGACCGATGCACTGACAACTATTATTTTCTGCTTTTCGCATCAACCTTAAGGATTTCTAATCAATTTGAATCAGAGGTTTGATTTCCAGAGTTGGAACAGAGTGTCTCAGTCGTCTTCCAAAACAGAACGTTCTATTTTGGGTTTGAGCTTCTTTAGCACTTAGGATCTTCAAATGTATTAGACATATTATTTCAATTCAGTATGAAAACATAATACAATAAACTCTCCTAGACTCATCACTTGATTCGTATTGTACTCTTTGCCACCTCTCTTTGCCACCTTTCTTTTTAACACTCCTGAAGTTGTTCTGCCAATTATCAATAAAAAGTAGTACAGTTAAATGCAAGTGATTAAACCCGAATGCTATTTTGTTATGGGGTCTATGTACGCATTTAAGGGATTGGCTGCAGGTAAATAATATGCTGGCATGGATTAATAAATTGAATAATAAATAAAGGGATAAAAAGTTAAAAGGCGAAGACCAAGAGGATAGATTCAGGAGTGGGGATAGCAGGCGGAGGGCTTGGACAGGTGGAGTATAAAGCCGGAATAATATTGCCAGAATATTAATTTAAAATAATTGAGGCGAGTGGGTTATGACAAATACCCTGGAGACCACCATTCTGAAGAAGCAAAACTCTGAGCTGGCCATGAAAATCCAGCACTACAGGAGCAGAAACAAGCAATTAGAGAGTAAAAACTAGGAACTGGAGACCTGGGTGAACAACTTTGCGGCCATCGTAAGTGCACTCTAGGCGGCTATGAGAGTGTTCATTCAGAACGAAGAAAAGTTTTATACATTGATGAGCAAGTCGGACGCCAAGGACAAGACCTTCCTGAGCGCATACACACAACATTTCAAGACCTTCAATGACATTTTGACCAGCTTGCCAGCCAAGCTTAAGGACAGCGAGCGGTCCAACCAGATCACCCAGGACATCACCACTCGCATTGATGCTTTTGTTAAGGCCTACGAGGTATTTTTTGGCAAGTTTGTTGAACAATATTTCAAGTTCAATGCAGAGCACCTTCGTTGGCTCAACGAAGTCAACTAAAAGCGAGACCTCGCCGACGTATTTCGTAAGCTGGTCGGCAAGGATCTCGACCTCCGCAACAAGCTCGAATCCTTTTAGAAGCTTATGGATGAACAACGAGGCATGTTTGCTACCTTGAAGTCTCATAATTAATCCCTTCTCCTTGGTGAGCTTCTTCGCAAGGAACAGCAAGAAGTTACCAGCCTCCAGAAACAGAACTTCAACCTAAGCCGTAGGTTACGCCTTGTAATGGACTATAATTCTGAATCCGTCGACAGCACCCTCACTTTCGATTAGTCCTATTTCTAATGTAATTGTGGCGGCGCTCAACTTTCCTACTTTAAAAAGGAGTGGGAGAGTAAAATCCAGAAGGAACTGGAGATCTAACAGTTCAAAGCCAATCAGGCATCAAATGGGAACGGGCAAATTGCTGTCACCAGTACCGAAGAAGTTTTGATGCTTCAATCAGAGATCGAGGAGCTCAAAAGGAACAACATATCTTACCTACAGAAGAATGAAAAGCTAAAGGTCGAGAGGAACACTGAAGAAGTCATCCTAAAGTCTCATGCTTTCAAAGATCTGGTCGGCCAGTTTCAGGATCTCTTTAAGTACACCATCGGCCTCCAAGATAAACTCACCCAGTCTCAGTAAATGTTGGTCAATATCGAAAAAGCAAGAGAGAATGAGCTTTACTAAATCAAGAAAAAGTACTAAATGGAAAAACTTGCAGTAAACCCTTTGACTGTAAGCCAGAACCCCCACTCTAAAATCCTCGGCAAAGATCTCAATGAGTTTAAGGCCGATCTGCACAAGATAATGGTACCAATAAGAGAGTTGTTAGAGAAGTCTGCTAGAAACGAATAGACTCACTTATCTATCATCAAGGGAATGCAACCAGAAGCACTAAAAAGCTAAAATGAGGAGCTCAGAAAGCGAATTTTGGAGATGGAAGAATATTTGAAGTTGCCCAAAATGGACTTTAAACACGAAGCCCACCGCAAACTGATGGAGGACATCGTAAGCTCACTACCCAAAGACAACCCGAAGCTCGCAGAGGAGTTTATGAAATTTGTCAAAAACCGGTAAAGTAAAGCCAACAACTTGGAGGGCGAGCTCAAAAAACGGGACAAAGATTTGCAGATGAAAATTAGTCTGAATGATACATTAACGAAGGCATACCAGTAGACATAACAGTTATTCCTGCAGAGCAAGCAGAAGGTCGAGAAGCTCACATAGGCAAACAAAATGCTACAGGAAGAAACCGCAAAACTCGCCGAATAGAACCTGAATCTTCGGGAAGAGTACGAAAAGGAGAAAATAATTCTGCAGATGCGAGTCAAGTCGGAGTCAGAAACCAACTGTAAACTTGGACTCAAGATTAGCACTCTGACCACTCTCAAGGAAGAGCTGGAGGCAACCGAGCAGCTTTCATCCTAACTAGTAAGCCTGGGTTGATTTAGAGGGGTCATCAGGAGCACAACCTGAAATAATTAAAGGAGAAGTACGAAGCTTTGGAACTAGAATACAAAAACTTGCTGGATGAGCGTAACCTTCTGAACTCGAAGCTACTCGAATATGATAAAACCGAACACAGATACTTGGTTGACAACGAGGAACTCAGGACTAAGCTTAATGCCATCCGAAAAACAGAGGCTAAGAAGTAGATGGTATTTATTACTGCTATTCAGATGACCATATAAGACTAAAGATTCGATATTCTGCGAAAGGAAGTCGAGATGCTCCGATCAAAGCTGTACTGCTCATGCCAGAAGGACAGGATAATTGAGGTGAGTTTGAAGTCGTGCCCTCACGTTTTCTGTAAGCGATGCGTGGACGACCAGACAACGACACGCGCTCGAAACTGCCCATTGTGCAAGGCCAAGTTCTCGAAGACAGATATAAATATCATAAAGTGGAATTGATCTGAATATTCGTTAATACAGAAACATGAGAAGAAACATCTTCCACGACCGAGAGGAAAGATCGGTTTCGAAATACTCGGGCGTGTTCAGGCCAAGCCACGATCTTAGTCGGAATGACACCAGTTCCTTCTTCGACTCGGAAACAGGAGCCCCAAATAAACGGTATAGCTTCCTCGTTAAGGCAAGCAACTCGCAGGAACGCCGTCCTCTCACCAGCAAAAATACCTTCACGAATGCCCCGCAACCAGATACCGCCAAGCACGAAGAGTCCCGAAAGTGTATGCCGCTATGATTATGCAGTTGCCTTCTAGGACAAAAACGACGAGAACATTTAGAAAAAGTACATCTCGATGACCCCTACCAATATTCGCAAACCCCAGAACGTCCCCTCAGGCAAAAAGCACTCCTTCGTGACCGCCAGTAAATCAAACATCTAAGAACTCTCTCGTCCTAACCACCACAAGGCTAACTCCTTCAGAGCCGACCCTAAAATCTAATCAAGAAAGCTTGAGGTCACCTCAGGACACAAGAATGAGAAGACGCCACCGCATAACAGTCAACAGCAGCGTCGGCCAGAAGACTCAACTGCTAATAAAAGCGTTCGAGAATTCGAAATAGCAGAGCCCAAAAAGACCGACAAATACTTCTAATACATAATGAGGTACTCGTACCGTAGCAAGAAGGGGTTTATCCCAAACACCCAAAAGTTCAACCAGGATGCCTACATAGTGGCTCCCAACATCAATAAGAAATCCTGGCAGCACTACTTCGGTATCTGTGATGGCCACGGTAACTTCGGCCATCATGTATCTGCCTTCATCAAAAACAATATTACTCAGATGGTCGCCTCTACGCCTAACCTCGACAAAAATCCCTGTGAAAGCCTGTTTAAGATATACAAAAGCACAGTTGATAAGCTCGTTAATGAGTCCAAAATTGATCTGAGTTACTCGGGGTCTACAGTCATTGGGTGTTATATGGTGCACGATAAGATATTCTGTTGTAATGTGGGGGATTCCAGAGCTATCATTGGAGCGAAGGATAAAGCTGGTGGGTGGATGGTGCAGCCACTCTCCAATGACCACAAGCCCAGTATTCCCAGCGAAGCCGACAGAATCCTCAAGTGTAAAGGACGAGTAGATACCTTTAAAGATCCTTAGGGTACTTGTTTACTAATGCAGGTAATTCCGTTGGACCGTTGAGAGTATGGTTGAGAGACTCTTCCGGGCCTGGTCTCGCCATGACACGAAGCTTCGGAGACCTGGTAGCAGCGTCCGTAGGAGTATGCTGGTAACCAGAGATAATCTGTAAGTATGGATCTACTCAGCCTACACCATGAGTGAGAACGACAAGATAATACTGATAGCTTCCGACGGTGTGTGGTAGTTTTTAGAGAACGATGTGATCATCAGCAAGCTGGTGCCCTACTACGAGGCCAATAAAATAGAAGAGGCATGTGATTTTCTGTTAGAGTACGCCAACTCAGCCTGGAATAAGGAGTGTACGATCATAGACGATATCAGTTTTGTGCTGATCTTCATGAACTATGGCTGCTGATGGTGCATCGGTATGTACTAATATTTATGATTTTGCACTTGGAAGAGGAGGGTGTATTCTAGGGGGAGGAGGTAAGGTCGACACTCTACAATGAGCATAAGATATTCGCCAAGCAGTTAGGATCTTTCAGGTCATCACGGGCAAGCTCTAATAAGCAGTTGTTTCTTATTGATAGATTCTCTCTGGCATATGTGCAACAGAATCATATCCTACCCATAAAAAGTGATCATCTGGGGGCATTTGAGATGGTGATTAGTTCCGCCGAGTATAAGGTGTACTGCCAGTTAAGACCCCACTACTATCTGCTAAATGGAAGTAAATTCGGAGGGTTGTTCCTCGCCTACAAGTAGAACCCCAGTGATTCCCATGCCGAAGCCATCGTCTTTACCAAAGGAGGAGTAATTTATGCATCTCGATTAGCTGAGTCTGCAAAAAAGAAGTGTTTATATGTGGATTCAGGCTCCTTATAAATGATTTAGATATAGCGAATACTCGAATGACCTCCTCTTCTTATTGTTTTTCCAATCCACTTCAGTATCCCGACTTCTTAGTTTGGTTAACTTCTCAACACTCAGAATTTACTATCTAATTTATTATGATCTGGATTTTACTCCTTTCAGTTGCTGTCGCACAGGTACCTCAGCTGACCCCCAGCAACTTCCAGCAGGTCCTCTCCTCTCACGATAACGTGATGGTATACTTTTATTCGCCCTCATGTCCCCATTGCAACTAATTGACACCCAAATATACCAAAGTAGCCCGATAGCTAAAAGAATACTGTCTCCTCACGAAGATTGATGGAGTAATGTACAAAGATCTATCCACCAAATATAAGGTGACTTCGTTTCCAACTCTCATGCTGTTTATGTCGGGTATTGATCTACCAATAGTACACGTGGGTGAGAGAAGCGAAAAGACTCTCAAGGAATGGGCCCTACAGACGATTGGCTATGTGCTTCCTACTCAACCCTCCCCCTAAAATCCTCAGATTTAGTTCAGAGGACAGAAAAATAGTTTCGGATATAACTTGACTAAGGTGCTAGCATTGAGAGATAGATTTAGAAGCTACTATTGGACGGAGGGTAAGCCTGAGTCTTTGATCTTCGGTAAGCAAGCCACTGATAATTTTAATATCTCAGTAGAACCAGCTATCCGTAGGGAATTTGCCAAACTATTAGCATTTGGATAGCAGGCCTGGATTGAGATGTACGTCGGAAGTAATGATTCTAATAAATATAGAGCGAGACACAGTGTACTATATAAATAAGAATAACAGTCGACCTATCTTATAAACCCTAAAGAAATTAGCGTAAAAATACCCGGAGGTGGTGTTTTCTCATATTTCGGTATAAATCTTTAGATGTAGCCGTCTGACGATCAATATGGGGAGCTTCTCAAATACTTCGGTATTTTTGATGAAGAGTCTCTAGTGGCGTTTCGACCGACAACTGGACTAACCTACCGTTCTGGTTATCCTTTGAGTTAACAAAACACACTGGAATTTGTTGATGACTTCATTAACAATAGCAGTAAACTGCTTCCTCACCGAAAAACCTAAAGAGCCACTAGCCCTAACATGCTAACTCTTGAAAACGTGCATTTAATAGAAGAGCTTCCCAAAGATATCATATTATTTCTATTCGATGAGGACGATCCTAGCACCCCAAGCATCTTAAAAGTGATAATGGCAACCATTCACCTTCTAAAATTCAATCCTAACATCCACATTTTCGCATGCAATCTTCGCCGTAACGATGTTATCCTGGAAGTAGCTATGGACCCCCTGCCAAAGGTCTATTATTACAGGCATAGACAGAAAAGTCGGCCTATTTAGTTCTCAGAAGAAGTCATTTCTCCAACAGCAATAATAGAGTTTGCCAGAGAAAACACAGTTTTCGATTGGACTTACGACGAATTATGATAGATATCATGCTATTATTTAATTGTAATTCTCCTCATGCCATCAGTTCTGGTTCTGTTCCTTACCCTCGCCTGCACTGTCTTCTCTTTAGACTGCAACGAAACAGCAGCAAACTATCTTTCCCCTTACTCCCTAGGCAAACAAGATGAAGTCAATGATGCTATGCCTAACATATGCGCACAGATAAGACCAGCTGTAACACAATACAACTCGGGGTTCGGTAACTACACTCTCTTCAACTTTAGCGTAAAGTGTTTATACATCGATGGGAAACAATAAACTAAAATTATTGATCGGGATATTGTAGAGATAGGAGGAGGGATTATTTAGTTCGCTGTGAACTTTAACTATACTCTAATGAGAACTGGACAGAACAAAACGGGCTGGGGATATGCTTCTATCAAAACCAATCCGATCAGCTTCAAAAAGGAGATATGGCTCGACCTAGATTCAGGTCTCCCTATTTGGTTAATAGTTAAGGGGAGTAATATTAGTGTGACAACGAAATAAGATCTCGTTCTACGTCGGTTGTAGCCGAACCCTTCAACTTTGGAGCTCGAGTCAGTTGGAACCATACTCTCCAACGCCACTGCCAACGTCACCCCCTCCAGCGTCAAGCAGCAGATCCTTCAAGCAGTAAACCTAAATTTTACAGGCATTCTGAATAAGACTTTGAATGAAGAGAGGATTATTCTGCCCCTCATAAACTACACCTACAATGACCCTTACAAAGGAAAGCTCCAGATTAACATCTCCAACTAACTTTTTACTTACAACCTCACTCAGGAAGAGGGGTTTGATCTCTATTACCAGGCCAGAGTGTAAGGATGGCCGGAAGATGACTGTGCGTATCCTCATATCCCTCAAGAACATGCTGATTTCTCTACTTTCGGAGGTATTCAGACGACAATTAGCTTCGACATCTTCAGACAGATGGGCCTGTCGGCAATCAGCAAAGGTTGGCTCAATACGATTCTTAACCAGGAGTGGGAGACCAATGCGATGCAGTTTTATGCTGGGGATCTCTACGAAATTATTCCTGCTACGATCACGAACTTGGTTCCCAGGAGCAAGCTGATGGGAGAGTGCGTTGCACTCAACGACTCCTACTTCAACATTAAGAAGCACGATTAAAGCAGAGTGCAAATGAATATTGACTATGCATGTAAACTCAAAACCAACCAGACTACGCCTATTGTCATCGCAGACTTCACCGTGTCAACAAATATTCGGTTGTAAATCGTACCTCTCTACGACTCTCTCGATCTCAAAATTTCTGAGGTGGTTGCTATTGCAGTATTTAAAGACGTTGGAGAGTATGTAGTAAAGGAGCCCAAGCTTGCGGAGTTCAAAATTAACATGGCATTGCGTTCACTAATCGGGTCTAAAACCTTTGGAAGTGGTCTACCAATCTGGCGAAGGGACATGCCTTAAGTAATAGTCAAGGATGATCACATACTTATTTACGACCAAACACAAATACCTCACAAACTCAACTATTGAGATGATTATGCAATAAATTTTAAAAAGAAAGTACAAATAAGTAATAATTGATTTACTAGGTTATCTATTAGCTCACAATAGAATTGATGAAAAATAGCAGCATGCTTTTTTTACAACTGGGGAAGGGAGGGGAGGCACTAAGTACGATGCACAGCGCAGATTAAGTTGAACCACTTTCTTGCCTAACCAACTGTACACCAATTGGTGCAGCACAGCTTAAGATCAAATCAATTGCAGATAAATCGATACGTTTACGTTTAAACTTAATGCTATGAAAGGAAAAGTGCGTATGCTTCACAATCAGATCAGGATCATTTTTTTTTTGCGTTCGGTGATGGATTAATTATGCCAGGGATCAATTACAGCAGGGTATTGAGGGTTCAATTGAATCAGATGGCATTTTGTTCATTCCTTATTTATATTTACATACTTTCGCAACCCACACACTTATATAATACTATAAAAACTGGCTGGCCAATTGGAGCGGTCATGGGGTTGAAATTGCTCGTCAAGAGTAGATCCCTGACTTAACCTTTTGGTCAGTTGGTTAGTCAGTGTGGTATTTTCTACTAAGAGTAACTTACATCAATATTTACAAGTGCCCAAGTCTATAATAATAATGCAGAAGGTTTACAATTTAAAAACACCAGTATATAGATATTTAGAGTAGTGGCAGATTAATATTAGTCCATTTTAAACTCCTTTAAATACCGATTTTATGTCTTAAATAATTGCAAATTATGGAACCAGATGTTGAACCTCCCAAACCCACTTCCAAGTAACTCTCCGATTCCTTCTTGACCTGCTTCACCTATTCCCCTAACTGGTATGTAGAGCAGAGTGTTGCAGTAGATCCTAATTCACCAAACATCCTATTTTACGCTTCCAACCATCTACTTTACCTCTTCGATAGAAAGCAACGCAGGGTGGTAAAATAAATACCCGTCAAGTCTTTGCTCAAAGAGTGGCTATCCAAACACAAATCAAAAGAAAACGACAACATCACATAAAACTAACTCAAGACACTGAAACTATTCTGCATTTCCCTGGTAATACCAGGGACAATTGTCCTTGGGTTCAACGATGGAATATTCTCTGTATTTGACAGGCAATTTTAATGTTTGTTTGTCCAGCGCATCAAAATGCGAAACATCAACTATGCATTCCCTTTAAATAGATCCAATGAAGAGACTCTAACTATGGAAATAGTGTTATTTGACGAGTTTGGATCGTGCGCTAAGTGCACAATAATGAATGGATTTCTGGCTAAGTTGGATGCTCGAATACAAAGCGAAGGAGATAAGAAAGACAGACTGAAAAAACTAGTGTCTATCCATGGTAAGCATTTCTGTTTTTACCAAAAGGGTGTAGTGTATGTCTTCGATGAGAAATTCGATAATTTGCCAAGACGACTAACTCAAAGCACTACATAGATAACTTTATCTGTGGACATACTGGGGAATAACGTCATTTACTTAAGTAGGGATAAGGACCAGCTCATACTTAACCTTTTTAACTTTGAGTAAGGACGAAAGTTTCCTCTTGAGCAAACTAAAACCATTAATGAGGTGACTGAGAGTATTAAGAAATGCAAGATATAGATGTAGTATCCCAAGAAGTACAACTATAGAAAGGATTAAATGAAGAAGGCCTCTCTGTGTGTTCAATGGATTAGTCCTTCCAAATTTATTCTCACAGGAAAGCTTGCATAGATCTATGTGTTCGATATTACGAAACCTCCCACTAAACCCTCAATTCTTCTCAAGCCATTCTCAATAGAGGAGAGCGCCTAAACTTATTAAATTCTCCCAGAGTCGCACCATTACAATTAAATCTACTATGCTCATAGAGTCTATTAAAACACTCTCGTCACAATAGGGACCGATCGTAATCTGAGCTATTGGAATATAAAGCCAGACGGCATATTAGCGTTTGATTACTCCATCAAATTTCTAGCCACCCCTGTAAGGTAAATTATGCTATCTCAATGCTAAAAGTCTACTGTATGGTTCTTGATGTAAGATTCAGTTGTCAGAGCTTGGGATTCGAGCAGATAAACAAAAGAATAGGGAAGCAAATTGGATGAATTTTGGCGGGGAGGCCAGAAGATACACATTCGAACTGCATGTTGCCATCCAAACGAAGAAGGGGTAATGAGCTTAGTGACTGACGATAAAAGGCACATATTCTACGATTTCTACTAATAAAGAGCAGTCAGAAGTCAATAATTACAGACATTATAACAGGTGTCATTAAAATATGTGGAGCCTAGCCTACTACCCAAGATAGCTACAATGTTCTAGAGTGAGATAAAGGAACTTAAATTAGAAAGCAAATAACTATCTAAGAAGAAACTGTCTGATAAGTCTTACACAATAATTGAGTTGGCAAATTCCTTTATATTTGTAAATCCTACCAATGGGAATAGTTTCGGTTGTGGGAAGTACTTCAAGAATATGGATAAGGACGAAAGAGTTCAAGATTTGCATTTTGGCAAGCACAACTTTTTCTGTTGGGTCAAATCCTCCACTAAATTAACCATCAAGGCCTTTTCTCTAGAAACATCCAAAATTGTAGATCTTGCAGTATAGCCTACCCATGCTAAACACGCTTTCTCCTACAAAGTTACCTAATAATAACCAGATAAAGCCTTAATATTTGCCAGCTTCTTCGATAAAAAGAGTCATCATTTGGTAATCTACCAATTAAGCAATGGGCAAATCACTATCGTCAAACAACTCTCCTGTACTCTTTCCTTCTTGATAAATTTCACATAGTTTAATGCAGACGGCACGAGACTCCTAGTCTTTTCTAAGGGATCCCCTGATATTTTAGTGTGGGAAGTCAATCCTAAACTCCCAACTAAGTAGCCTATAGAGTTGGTAAGCAAATGCATTAAAGCTCACAACGGTAACGTAATAACTGCAAGGTTTTTCAATAAGGACCATCTGGTATCTTGTAGTCAAGACCACAATATCAAAATCTGGGACTTAAAACTCTGTAAATAAAGAAACCTAACTAAAAACAAGAAGACCAAAAAGAAAAATAAACCTCATAAACAAAACAAACAATTAGGACAGTCGCAAACCGATACCAAGATCGTAAAATAATAAATCTCTTCTGAGTCCGAACCGTAAGCAGACATTTAGTAAGCTAATTGATTTATTCTCTTAGATTTATGCTAAATTATAATTGTTGTTTTCACTGTTTTTGCTTAAACCAATCTGAATTTATCCAGCATCTTAATTTACTGTTAATTAATTACGACTATTTGTTGAGCGTCTCAGAATGGGAGGCATATCCTAATTATAAAATAACAACCTCAATTGTTTGTAATTGTATTCATATCTCGACTAATTATCAATACGAGACATCCCAGTCGTCTTTTGAAAGGCTCTTTCCCTTGCCATTACGACGACGGCGACGATTGCGGCGTCTTCGAGCATTGGCTCCCTGTCCAGATTGACCGTTCCCTTGTGAATTCCATGAATTGGTTCCCCGACCTCCGAAATTGATTGGTGGCTGTCGGCCATTAGTGTTGGGTACTCTAGCATTCCAAGCTGCGGATCCCTGACCTTGACCACCCCATCCAGCAGGGTTGTTCTGGGTGTTCCATGCTGGCCTTGGGCCATTAGCATTTGAATTCCATGCGCTAGGCGTTGCAGCATTGGCATTCCAAGCTGATCCTTGACCATTTTGACCATTGGAGTTTGAATTCCAAGCTGGCACGCCAGCAACTCCATTAGGGCTGGAGGAGTTCCAATCTCCTACCTGATGGTAAGTGATCTGGCGACTCACAGCTATGCAGCTGAGGAGTGCAAAGGTCACAATTAGGAATTTCATAAGTTTTATAACATATCTCAGGGCCCAGATTTAAATGAGGTTCGGCAGTTATATGAGGTTTAAGGTTTTTAAGACATAAATTAAGAGGCTATAGAGGGATGTCTCAAAAACACTTACAAACAATTATTATCGAACCACCAGTAAAGATTTATCTGCTTGTCAGATTCAGACTTCATTTATTTTAGGTATGATGCCTGCAAGAGTAAGAGTGTACCTCCAAACATCTACCAAGTTAATACATTTGATTTTAATTCTCTCGCATTTTTTAATCAAACAGTTTTTAAATAACTATGTATTTCCTAAGCATTTTTTGATTATAAACAACCTCCAGTTTAATATTGTGCTTCGTAATTAAAGTATTGTCATCTTTAAAGAGATACAAGCTTAGTTTTCTATACTAGGTGTATGAATCAGACATAAGACGCCGAAAGACGCCGATTGAGATAAATTGGGGGAGTCAATAATTCAAACTAACATATATACCCTGAATAACATCGATGGCATGGGTATTTGGTTCTTAGAAATCAAGAAAAGTTAAATTAATGGCCTAAAGCATAGCCCACATTAAGCAGTTAAAAAAGATAGCCAAGAGAATGCCTCGTTTAACTGCCTACGAGCAGTTCACAAATATTGAGTCAATTGAAATAAAATAAAAATGTCAGGAGTTAAGGTAAAGATGTCCTTACTCAGCTTCCCAAATAAATAAAAGGTAGCCAGAAGTAAGAACCTGGCGTTGTCTTTAACATCAAGAAGACAGACACAACTACAGATAAACTCAAAATGAGAGGAAGTGCAACTCTGAGCAAATCTCCCGAAAAAATCACTCCTAAAAGCGGTCCTGATGGCTTTCAATTACCGTAAGTTAATCTTGACTCAGAAGGACAGGCAGGTAGAACCCATAATGGTTGGACAAAGACTACGTTTGGCTCAAAAAAGATCTATTGAGGGGGAAAAAATACAACCAATAAAAGTATGAGCACGAACATCTGTATGACTATGACCCTTCCATTCCCACCATTCACGCTAGCGGTGTTACTTATAATTACTCAGCCAGAAGATAGGCGAATTAAAGGCCTGATAGCAAAAGGAGCGAGGGCTCAAGGTCTAAATCAAGTGAAACAGATCATTTCCACAGTCTTCGACTCAAACTAACTGGTTTCCACTATTAATTTGACTCGCAAGTGACACCAAAGATCGGTTCTGTGGAGAGGCGAGACTATTCTAAGAAGAACACAATAATAAAAATCGGACACTCCTTCTGTGTGAACACAAATGAAATCAGATGAAAGAGTGTGTTGTGATGGTATGCTAATAATAATCTTAATTATTAATTCCCTATTTATACATAAAAAGAGTTACTTTAATTATAATATGCAAAATACACAGATATTAAATAGCCTTAGTCTTTCCGTGAGTCTTCGGTAATGTCAGAATCCAATTACTATGTTGGCAAATGGTTGACAGGGGACTGAGATCAAACACAAGCAAAAAGTAATTTACTTATTACATTCAATAATTAAAAGGTATGATATGAATTAGTTATGAAAACTTTACTCCTGTTTCTTGTTATTACTTAGACGTACCTCGCCCACTGCTAAATAGCCTTTGGAGGTTTCCAATAACCTAAAGCACTCATTCGGCCTACAGCTATCCCCTTACAGAAGTTCGCACCGACTTGTTCGCCTCTCCAAAGACTCATAACGCCTTCCAATGAGCATAATTTCTACCCTAAGGTAACCAACTGCATGGAGCTCGATCCAGACGATGACACTTGCATTCGCTGCAATGAGAACTTTGCCAGAAACCTCGATGGAACAGTCTGCGAGTAGATTTACGCACCAATTGGGCGCTTTCCAGCCGTTTAAATTTGCAAAGAGTCTGAGTACTTGAATAATAAGAGCTGTATCACTCTAGGCTGGAACTGCCTTACTTATACAACATGTGGGTTTTGCTTGAAGTGTCCTCCTGGAAGCCAGAATATTATGGGCACTTGCCGACCCTATTACTTAACCTCTCCTGTGTATTCGAACACAATCCCCACATCAGAAACGACACAGCACACACAGACCTACAATAAAACAAACGATGCGATACAAGAGACGTTTTCACAAAACCGAACCGCTCACCTAATGGCGTACAAGACTTTTCACTCAGACGATATATCATCGTGACACTGGGGATAAACAAATGGCACGCCCATTCATCGCCGTGAAAAAGATATACCAACCAACACACGCTTAACGGGCAAGAACTAGCGTCTCTAGCCCGAACGTGTCATATGCTATTTATTCGCAATATTCCAATTGTTCTTGGCCGGCTTTTGAGTCGAGCGCATGTTGTGTTGTCGTGTTGTTTGTATGAGCGGTTCCGTTACCGCTGCGAGTGTTTGTACAATTAGTGGATCGATGTCGTTCCGAGAAAATGGCGAATACTCATTAGGATGTGATTAATGGATATAGGAACTGTTCGCATTGTCTGTTTTTACGAGCCGCTTCCTATTTTTTCGTGATCGTTTTTAGGTGGAAGTTGCGAATCATCGATTGCGTTAGTCAAGTTGGATGATTCATATCATACTTTGTATAATATTATATTATACATGAAACTAAAAACGTTTTCTAAATTTATGCTTAAAACAATGGTGAATTAAATCCATCCAATATATAATACCACCTGATTATAATTTACAACTCGAGAGATATAAAACATTATAAGAATCGACTGCTGTCTTCATATTATTATAATCTTTAAAAAATATCGTTCGCATTCTTAATCAATTCGTTCACAAACACTATATAATTTAATGGTGAGATGTGTATTAAAATATGTATGTGTTTTTTTTTCATCGAGTTACACTTCGATTAATATCAATCGATCATTACACGCCGAAAAATGTTCTATATTATAATACATACGTTGCCTTATAAATATAATATGTTTTAACAAGTATTCGCTCCCAAATGACTCAGTTATTACAACAAGCTTATTTGCCGTATCTATTTTTGCACATGTTTTACGCTGAATCAAAACGACTTTCGTTTCATTCAGTCGTTTTTTCTTCGGAATTTAATTGTTCGTTTTATATCGTGCGAAATTCATTTATTTTCGAGCGAATTCAACTCGTGTCAATTCTGCAACAGATGGTCGGTTGTAAAATTCACCTGTTATCGCGTGTTCAAAAGATTCATGTGACTTAATGTGAAAAATCGATATCGATTGAGAGTTATTCGAAATCGATAATAGATCTCTTCGTTTCGAATTTCTATTTAAGGTCGATGTGTAAATCGAAACATTTTGCCCGATAGCTACGCACGGCCTCGATTTATTTTAAACGCACATTAATTATTATCGTTTTTCAATTTTTCTCGTAATGAGTTTCATATATTTTACGTTTGTTCTTTATTACGTGCATTAGTTTATTGTCTATTGTATTTTGTGAATTTTCTTCCGAATCGATATAAGAAATATCACGATTAAATTAACTTGTCAGAAATTAATTAAAGTTCTTATTGGTCATTCCGTCGCTTGAAAAAAAAATCTTATTGTCTATTGTGTTTTTTATGACAAATTGGTTCGTGCCGCTGTTTCGTATTGAATCGATTTAACACGTTAACTATAAATCATTTACAATATTTTAACATTATAACATATTTAAAACACCGCTGGACACATGTTTTCTTTTCATTTTCGTAGAATATAATATTATATACCTACCATTCTGATTTTGTATTTTGTTATGTAGCTCTCTTTCAAAATACAAGTAGTCCTCGACTTAATATCAAGATACGTTCCTGAACCTCGGTCATAAGTCGAATCTTTATAATAATTATTTTTTTCGGTAGTTAAATAAATAATATTTGAAAATCTTTCACTGTTTTGAGTCCGTCGTTTCAAATTTTTGCATTCCTCGATTAATTAAATTTAAAAAAGCAGCCATTTCTTTCAATACGAATTTTTTTGACGTTTTTACATTCCTCCGTATTTATTTCTCACACCCGCTTGAGATTTATCATTCAATTTTTTGAAAATAATAAAAAAAATATATATATTATTTTTTTTCGGTCATAAGTGCGAACCGTCGTAAGTCTAGGACTACCTATATTCTCATACGATTCTCATTAATTTTAAACCCTCTGAATATGTTCGTATCATCATCATCAATACGAATATAAACCCCTGCTGGGTTTACGTCTTGACCACGCGTCGAAATCACCCCAAAACACCTAATATAATAACTCCCGCCTTGGAATCTGCTGACGTTCCAATCGAAAAGTCCTCGGAATGTGACCCTTCTATGCATCGGACAAGTTTTATCGACCTACATTACACGGGAATCTTCTCTACCCACGAACTGACAACGCGAGAATTCCTCGTCGTCCTCTCGCCCCCATATATGGCCGTCGGGTACTTCTGAGGGCCTTCGAGATGTGCATCCTTGACTCCGACAACCGTATCGGAATCGTGTGCAACTTATGATATTTACAGTTAGAAAATCTTATCGTGCATATTGCGAGCAACAAACGTCGGAATGTGTAATGTGGAGTTGTGTGATATTAGAGGTGCATTTACGAAACTATAAATATTAGATACTAGTGTATAGGCCCGATGTTTATAACATCGGCTGTGAATTGAATAACCATACTATTGCGTAATAAAATAAAAATTAAATGTATGTATGCAAAATTATTTTATAACCGTGCCGTTGCAAAATGTAATAAAACAAAAATTAAATGTATCTATGCAAAAATATTTTATAACTGTGCGCTTGCTAAATGTCTCCAGAATATAAGATTATAGCCATTATTTTAATGACCATAAAGACTAAATTTAGAGCTCGCGATTCTATAGAAATTCAAAATATTCAGAAATTCAAAATATTTTATTTGTTATTATCACAAGACGTCATATTGGCAAAACCAGTAGTTAGTAGGTAATAAACATCATATTATAGACATTAACTGTATACGCATAAAGACCATATTACTATAAAGAAGACGCGAGCGTCATTCAAACTAACAGACACACAGATATCCGTGATTATATATAGGGGATTTCTGTTCGAAGGAGATCGAACGTTTTTATAAAATAATGTTTATGCGTACAGTTGAAAAAATATTGACACTATCTACGAGTATAGCGGATGAATTGAGATTGTATATTTTATAAATCAAATCGATCGTTTATTTAACATCTTGATTTAATTTTGGCAAGCAAAGTAAAGATTGAGTTTATATAAATATTTGATTTTTGGTCAGTGGTGTAGTGTATTTTTAATCTATACCCCTTTCGTAATCGCGCATGTATTGCGCAATTGCCGCGTACGTCGAACGTTACGGTTTTTTACCCTACGAAAGCAAATATTATGAAAATTAGTGATATTACGTATACGAAAATGGCGCACATACGCTGCTGGCGAATGTATGTAATTTATGCATGCACTTGACTTTTAAATTTTTACACTCTAATACGCGCTCGTGCTCTTGACCTGTTATTACCTCAAAAAATTAGATTTTTTTCCCGTGTACGAATACGCCGTACCGTGTTCGGCAATATAACGTAACATTCCGTTCACCTTTTCTCGAACGCGTAATTTCTCAATCGCATAGTATGTCGGTTGTTTATTTTATGTGTCCATATTGTATTTCATATTGTCTTGCGAAAATTATTTAAGAGTCGTCGACGTTTTTCAAACACCTGTGTGCTTCGTTAGCTGCAAACTCAATTTACGACGTCGCATATTTCGCAATGTTGCATAGACGTTCATGTATTATATTTTCATCTAATAATACAATCTAATCAAGTGTCATAATGCAAGAATTTATATCGACACCTGTCACACACGATATTTATTAATTGAAAAATTCCTCGATTTATAATTTCCTATCAATTTTCGTTATAAATCTAAAGATTTTCCGTAGTAATACTAAAGTGGAATTACACGATATTAAAGACATCTATGTTAAGTTGCCATTGACACTTTTACGGCACATAAGTACGTTCTCGAACATCGAAATGGATGTAGATTTTTCCAGCTATCGCCATTTAGTCTACGCCCATTATTTGAACCCACATAGAGTTGCGTATAGGCGATTTGGAATAGCGAACGAGAATCGTGCAGATTCCACGAAGCCGCCGATTGAGAAGCACTCCACAATAAACAACCCCACCGACATACGTTGTAAGCAATCAGCATACATTTTCAACATATCCTCTCGGGCGAAAAACCTATTTACCTTACGTATTTATCCTAAATACGTTACACTCTCATCTGCCTACACGCAGAGGAAACTTGCACAATTCCATTATACAAACTATGTATGTACTCTAATATAATTTAAATTTATTCGAATTTCAATGTGATTCATCTATATATTTTTTTAGATATGAATAGAATGAGTTTATGTTTAATATTCATTTACTTAAATTAAAATATTTTGAGGATTTTTATTTTTAAAATTGTACTTTTATTATTTGATCTTATTTAACCAAGTCTCCCCCAAGTATGTGTAATGTGTGCGCGTTACCACGGAATGCGAGAATTGATTGTTTTCGCCGTTTATTCTGTTTGTCTAGCCGACGTCCATAAAAATGCCTCGAGTGTGGTGTTTGCTCACGATTTTTAAACATTTTTTTATTTTTGATTTTTTGCAGAGATGGCAGAGGAGGTGGTTCGTGCTCTACGACGATGGCGAACTGACTTACTCGTTGGACGAACACGTAAGTCGATTATTACTTCACGTGTTATATATATAATATATTACATTGTGTGTTGTTTTAACGAGTCGCAGTTTTAATTGCGAGCCGTTCTTCTTTTGTGTATATATGCCGATTAATTGGAAATTTACAGCCAGTTCGTTTTTATCATATTGAAAATTTATATACGACCCTTATTTACATTTATATCGACAGAACCGTTTCTCTATTTTTAATTGGACGCATGTTGTTTCTTTAATCGATGTTCATTTTTAATTAATTCAACATAATATGCAAGCAATCTTTATGACATTCACTGCAGAGTAAGTCTTTTCCGATATCATCGAAAATTCCGGGCGCTTTTCTTTATATGATAAGGAAAATATAATTCATGCAGAGAAATTTTTGAATATTTCTTCACTAATTGGTTTCAGCCAACGGTATGCGATTAAGTTTATTTTTTGACCGTATCATATTTCACTTGACTTCAGTTATCGGTATTATTGGATGTATCCAAAAAGAAAGTCCTGAGTTTTAATTTATTATATTAATCGATTAACCCTTATATATAACGAAATAAACATATTAGGTCCATTCGACCAATTAAATGATATAAATCGAGCGAATCTATCAGCAAAACATATTATCACCCCTGATTTTCATAAATATTATCGGCTATTCAACTAGCATGTTCAAAAACTCGTCCATCAGCAGCAGTGTCATAACATAATATACGCATGCGATAATATATTCATTTGAATGAACTCGTCCCATACAAACGAGCTTTTCATGGTTCTCGTTAAAGCGCAACCGCTTGTTTATACATAAAAATATAATACGTTTCTCTGGACGTAGTCTTTTCACGCAGTTTCCATTCAAATCTACGCAAGATGTGAATCTGCCTTTTATTTCGATTCAATCGGTTGCCGGTTCGTTTTTTGAAAACGTGTATTATCCCTATGTGTTTTTTTCTCCATTTAATGATATACATATCATAAAATACGAATTCTACAATAATATCCATTTAAATATTATACCATCATTTATGTTTTATAACTGCTATGAAATAGTTTTAAAAATTATTTCTACTTATTTTTACGTTAATTTCTGCTAATTTATCTTGTAACGAGATCCCTCCTTACTACCTGATCGTCTAATCTTTTTTATTGGTTTTTTAATATTTCACGCTTCATTTTAACATATAATTTGATATGCCCCGAAACAAACATAATCCCATTTTATTACTTTTTAATGTGTAATTTATTAATCTATTGTCGTTGCGCGCGTAATATATGAGATTTACACATTTACACATTTTATTCATATATTTGCGATTAAAAGAATATATTTCGCGATTATAGAAAACTTTCCGACGTTTATCGTTTATGAAACGACATTTTATAATAATAAAATCTCAAAATTTCTTTCGACTTGCTACATAAGAAAATTCTTTTTTCTTTGGTTCGACATTCTCACAATAAAATAGCCGTTTTAACGCACCGCTTAATCGTGCGTGCGATTGTTTTAAATTTTCCATTTCGAGAAATTTTCACATGGTCAGTTTCAACGAGATAAATCCAATTTACGACTCGTCCTTTAGAAAGCTCGCATCCTCGCCGTAAAAAAGTTCTTCGACTTTATACGCGCACAGAAGAAGGCAAAAAATAACACATTTATTGCACGGTAACACATTTATCGTTTATTGCACCGTAAATCCGTTTGGATATCGCTTTCTATGCGGGATTCGTTAAAACCTTATAGTAATACCGGTAATCGTTTCGATGTGGGTCCATTCAAATCCTATTATATTATAACTAACTGTAATTTTAACATATTTTACACTTTTCTTTCCTGTGGCGTATAATTGATTAGAGATATAACGGAATTTTCTGATTTTCATACTTGAAAATTGGTTTCGGAACGAATTTTAATAAGCTAGATTTTTTCTGAATCTATTGAAATTTCTAAGAATCTTACTTTTTATAATTATACGTGTTCAAATATTTACTATTTGAAGAATAAATAACTTCGTAATAATTTGGAATCTGAAACTTCTTATATATACTTTTATATGTTGATACATAATCGATTCTGTTCGCTATAATTCATCTAGTTTAAAATGCTATGAAGTGGCTATTTATTAGCGTAGTCTCTGTTCTACTAGCACTTGTACAATTTCGATATCGATCGTAAAACCATGTAAATCCGAACCGATCGCCCAATTTACAAGAACATCATGCGAACGTCGCGTAAATTCCCATATCGTTATCGAATCTCGTCATTTCCTAACCCATAACGCTTGCACCATAAATCGCATTATATTTAATGCTAGATGTATAATATTCTTTTATATCGTGAATATTCGCCGATTCGTCCCGGCTATTAAAAGGTTGGATATTATCGGGACTCATGTGTCTCTCCGGCCGGAGGAGCCCACTCGTATATTTTTATCCTAATTTTATGCTAACAAGACGTATTAAGTTCTTATCTGTTAAGTATATCAAATTACATCCTGGCCATTCAGGTTCGACGTTCCGTTTTGTTGATGTCGTATTTTCGGCGAATCTTTTCGACTTTTTTTTTTCATTTAGAATCATTCTCAAGACGATATATCAGTTTGCCACAAACGAACCGCTTTTCAACAATCTGTTCGTGTAGTTTTATTGCAGTTTTTATTATATTTAATTCAAATTAATATGTACAATTTTTTTTAGACATTCGAAGTGTATAATGCACTTTTATTCAAAATTAATTTATTATTTTAGAATCATAGATCATATTTCACTTGAAAAATCATCGTTTTAGATCTCCATTTTCATTTCATAAATATATTTTGATTTTCACGTATTATTTTTATTTTAGTTTGAATACTGCACAAGTTTCCGCTCGTTCGATTCCTTCGTTGGCGCCACACTGCTTCGTTTTCGAAACTTGGCAATTTTGAAATAATTCATAATTACGCTCCTACAAGCGTCCAGCGCACACGTATAATACACATTACACATATTTCGTGTATATATTTACTGGACCGTTCGCGATCTGGTTACACGAGTTGTTCGTTCTTGGGACACGAAAAGGTTCATTAGCATCTGAATGGTGTCTAATGGCCGGGGCGTTAGAAATGAACGCTGGAAACGGAACCGACTGCAATTGCCGAAGACACTAACGTGTGTACGTAAAACCGATAATTTGTCTCGGAGACACTTTTTTAACACCTCTTAGATCGGAATTCATACGTTACTGTATTGTGAAACGGCCGATTCATTGAGCATGCTGGAGGACGTTATTTTAGTATGGAGAAGTTAGACTGGATGCACCTGTTTCGCCGAGATCACGAAGTCCTTATTCACGTCAATGCTCGGTTTAATAATGTAGATGTCTAGATTTAGTGGTTTACGGACTCGGAGATCTCGTTAAGTTGCAATCTATCCGAATTTATAACGCGAGCGAGAAAATTATCATAATTTCAAATCGAATCTTTCTTAATGTCTTTCGCGAAAAAAATGAATCGTTTCACAGAGCGTATTCACACGTCATCGAATAATATTCGTTCTCGATCATTACGCGCAATAAAGCAATTTTTTAAATTCATACCGCCATAAAAAGTGTATACGCATCGTAAAGAAAGACTATTCTGAAATATTCCAAGTGTTAAACGCCATATCGATCGAAGAATATTTGCAAATACGGTGTTTTTTTTCTGCGATCGACGCCGCGAGGATATTTCAAGTCATCTTTTCCTATGATTTTTTTTAGTACATGTACTATTGTAATAACTGTTAAAATTGTAAATATTTCAGTGTATAATTTTTTTTCGCGCCGTAACGGGAATGTGTTATTCGTGATTTGCAACTTTTGTTTATACCGAGAGCCTCGCATGTAAATATCAGATTCGATTGTAAACCTTTGTGATTTTTTTATCGTATGAAATTATTATTCACAAGAATGCCATCTACTATATCTAAAAAGCTACCGCTTTACAATTATAATAAAAAATAGGCAAAAGCAATTATTTACACTTAAAATTATACAGCCTGCGGAATGAGTTTTTCAATCAATTTCAACACGTGAAAATAATATTTTTTAAGTATAAAGATTGAGATTGTGTTTTTCGAGTTTTTGCCAATTACAAACATCGAGAAATTGATTGGTTTTCGTATGATCATCACCAATCATTCTATCAATATTGCACAATTTTGGCTTATATTTATGTTTCAGTTTGAGTGTCCACTTCGTTTGTGCCCAAAAAAACTAATCTGTTTATTCACCTTCTAAACGCTATAGTCCAACTGTTAGTGCGGTACGACAATTTAAGTTCCTTGCACTTAGATAACGCTCTTATTTCTAAATATTAATAAGGTGGAAATTAGTATGTCAATTAATGATCGAGAAATACGCATAGGGTCTACGCTTCGTGTCAGTTTGAACTTCGAAAGTTTGTTAAGAACACGTTTTCACAATTCAGGCTAAAACGCTAACCCAAGCATGATACTTATGACATCTGTTTTAGTTGAGACGCAATTATATGTAGGTGTCACAGTTCAATTGTTCACTTTTGTTTATTTATACTTATACCACTTTGGGTATACCCAAACTATCGATTTTAGTTTGAATGTTAACTGTCAAATTTTACCTACAAATAATTGCGTTTAAACTAAAAACAGATGTCATAAGTATCATGCTTGGGTTAGCGTTTTAGCCTGAAAATGTGTTCAAAACAAACTCTCGATGTTCAAACTGACACAACGGGCAGACACTACGCGTATTTCTCGATCATTAGTTGACATACCAATTTGATATTTACCATAAGAGCGTTATCTGAGTGCAAACAACTTAAATTGTCATACCACACTAAAAATCGGACTAGATCTATCTAGAAGGTGAATAAACAAACTAGTTTATTCGTGCACAAACGAAATGGACACTCAAACTGTAACATATATAGAATTTGACTGTTGACATTCAAACTAAAATCGATAATTTGGTTACACCCAAACTAGTATAAGTATAAATAAACTAAAGTGAACACTCGAACTGTGAAATTTATATATTGATTCCACTATTTCGATATAAACACATCACACGATATACCAATACACGAATCGAATGCGGAATTAGAGGAGCGTCGAACGATTTGCGACTCACTGTCTCGAATGCCGTTAGTTGTGGCGGGCGAACGACACCATCCCGGCTCACTAATACGGAACAAGAAGCAGTCTCATAGAGGGGCTTAGAAGTTAAACGACCCCGCGGCCGCCGCGACCAACGTTTCATGTCCGTTTTTAAAGAACAACGACGACAACGGACCGGTGAATCCTTACAAATCGCCGAGAGGAGGCCGTAATTGGATTTGGCGACCCCTGGCAGCCGTACAAGGGAGGACCGCCGACCGGTACCCGGAACGGAACACTGTTGTGCTATTATAATATAATATAATGCGGGTTTCGCCATGTGAATTTCGCTATGGTGTCGTGTGGCGTGGCGAGGTGGAGAGGACACGTGCGCGAAGATTAGCCATTGTGTGGAAATGTGTCGGTTTTGGGATCGACGAGTCAGAGTGCTGAAATAATGCGATTAATGTGGTTAATGTTTGCTGGAAATAATTTTATTGTAGTGTATTGAAAAAATATTCTAATACACACGTTGAAACGCAAACTGTAATAGAAAGTTGCCGGAAACGATGTGCGTATTTGTTCTTGATAAATTTATAGCAAAGTGGTACAAATATAATATCGTTTCTTTAGTCATTGAATTTTCGTGATTGGATTCATTATTCATTGATCCCCTATTCCGGATTTCTGTGTTTGAGTCCGTGTCTCTCTGTTCGATGACGCTCGCGACTTTTTCGCGAATATGATCTTTATATGCGTATACAGTTAACGTCTATAATATGATG
>JAOXNN020000013.1:1061454-1077104 GCA_028571205.2 Hydropsyche betteni
GGGCATCGGGTAGCCTATATGTCACAAACAAGTAACAAATGAATTATTTTGATTTTATTAATTAAATATTAAATATTTAAATCGGGTACGGGCATCGACTTTAAAATAGACACATTCACGTCCCGATGTTATTATAATAACATCGGGCCTATATACTATGATCTTATATTCTGGAGACATTTCGCAAGGGCACGGTTATAACATAATTTTGCATAGATATATTTATTTTTCATCTTATTGCGTAATAGTATGGTTATCAATACACAACCGATGTTATTAACATCGGGCCTATATACTAGTAGTATAGAATATTAAAAAATGAACCAAAGAAAACAAGTAAATTGATAATTTTATGGTGATACAGTTTGATCGAGATAAATCATTTGGAAGAAATTTTTGCACTGTCTGTCCTTTACACGGGGGGAGGAGACTAAACTTTCATGCATTACTTTTTGGAGATTGCGTGTCGGGGTGGGGGGGGGATCAAGAAAATTTGCCACTACCTATATATTTTAGCTTTTGGTGTGCCGCAGAATTCTAAGAAGAATTTTGGTTTACCGTGGGTGAAAAAAGGTTGCGGAGCACTGCTATACACCACTCGCAACGCTGATGCACAGCGAACTTCCGCACACACACCGAACCCCCATCCATCACACCTTCCACGGAAGATGGTCGTGTTTCCAGCTTCGGCATCTGGTTGCATTAGCAGCCGACGACCATGCGAGAAGTGCAAAAGAGCCTCGCACATATATATTTACTGCCGACAAGTCAGCTCGCCACTTCTCTCGGCGCTACAACGCGATTTACCACCACGACAATGATTCATCTGCAATCGGAGCGGTGTTATTGCCGCGGGATTATGTCCGCACGGGAGGATGGATCGGTTATGGGATGTGGGTCGATCGGTGCCTTTGAAACCTGATAATCATGTGTTTTTTATACTAATATATGTTCGGGTTGTCGCGTTTTTCGTGAAAAACTCGAAAAATGTTGTATTTGAAATCATCTGTCGAATATGACAGTTGACGTGTTTCACGATGTATCTGTTATAGGCCGTTTCTGGCGTCAAAAAAGGCTAGTATGCAATATCATGCTTTATGACGTAGGACTTAACGCTCATATTTAAATCCGCGGATACGCGTTTATGTAACGTCCTGGGTTTGAGCAGCGTTAAAAACGCTATTAGTGAGTGAGATTGCGTCTGCACGTTTGACGTTTTGTACAATCGATGGTCACATGTGAAATTACTAACGATCACGATAAAACGTCGGAAACATTTTGATCAAGAAAAAATATCAGAAACAACGCATGTCAATAATACGGTTTTGACGTTTGGAGAGCTGTCAAAAGTCCACGAACACACATGCACATATGCTCACCGACGCGACATTCAGAAACCAAAACAAGCCTTAAATCGTTGTACATAAAGCTCAATATGGCAGATATGGGAGCTAGAATCGGATTATAACATATCCATGGAAGGCTTTAAAAGACTTGTACTTGAATTTTACCCAGCCCGTGGTGCAGCGGTAATGGTGCATGGATAGCCATTTATAAAAATAATAGTTCAAGCCGCGGGATGGCGAGGGTAGTTTCCGTTTTTAACCCTTTCAACGCGGCGCGTATCATATGATGCGCAAACAAGTTGAATCTGGAACGCGGCACGCATCATATGATGCGTGCTGTGTTCCGACTGACAATATTTGAATACATCTTAGCTTGACGAAAAAAAACGGATCTAGTTTATTTCTTCAGCAAATATGGAAGAACGTACTCCAATTCACATTTCCCCATCGTTTTTTGTAGGAAAATGGCAGTAAAACGTATGGAGAGATCACTCTACCAAAAAAAAAGCCGCGTACAGGTGCATATCAGGAAATAATACTATGGCAGTCAAAGGGTTAATAAATACTCGATTGTCTCATATTGGGTATTTAACCCATTTGGATATATGGGTATTAAGTATTTAACAAGTTGCTAATTGAAAAATAAATTTAAATACGAATGTTTAAATTTCACAAAAAATACAGGATTGTTTTACGTTTTTCATAGAAAGCGCTTATCAACATGGTCTTAATGTGGTCCTTAACGCCCTTTTTAACCATATCGCGACACTTTGTGTCAGCAATGCAAGTCTTTTACAATCTTTCATAGATACATCTTAAGACACGTCAACCGTCCTATTTTACAGTTGACGTCAATCATTCATTTTTTTACAGAAAAAAACAACACAATATACGACATTAAATTTAACAAAAAAAATTTTTTTTTCATATTTTCCATATAAAATGTGATAATACAAACCTTGCATAAAATGTACATTATAGAAAACACATGTTCGATATCATCAAGGATTTTCCGCCTTCGAAAAGAAAACCATTAATTAAAACAAAAACACTTTTTTTTCAATCCTTCAATCATACACATTCACAAACACAATCGCGCCAGCCACTATTAACCATAATAGAATTTGGGTCGACTTTTTTCAACGCAAACCCGAACAATCACTTAACCGGCACAATAATAAAACCATTCGATCGCTGATTGCACATTTGAAATATTACCCGTAAAAACGTCGATCCGAAACTTTACAGCCCGAACGGGCCCGTTAACGGCCCCAGAACTGACCTCGTCTTCGAAGGCTCACCATTTCGCGGCCGGGAACTTTGGAAAATTCAAATTTAAGCCGTTATGCGAAACAACCTTTGCAATTTGACGTGGCGAAATGTCAACCGGCTAGTACTTTCGGTCCGCGAGATATTCCCGGATAACGAACATCGCAAAGCGCCTGGTTTGCGGTTCTTAAACGCGAATAAATCAAACGTTGAAGCGAAAGGCTCCGAGGCGAGAGCGATAAATTTTAAATTTTATTATTATAAACGAATTTATTGTTTATGATAAATTGAATTTGACGCTGAACTCGGTTAGGATTACGAAATGTTATCTATATGTGAAATTCGAACGGATTCGCTTAATAATTATACAAATTTTTTATTGAAAATTATCTTGTTTTTGGCAAATAATCGAATTATCGTTTAAAATATATGTGGCGTCAATCAAATTTGCTGTTTTTCGAGACGACCTTGCGTTTCAACCTGTCGATCAATATCTGCGGAGTTGTTAAAAAATTTAATTGGGTTTGTGCGATACGAATAATTCGAAAATTACACTTAATGACTTTTTGATAATATCAGCCATATAATAAAAATTTAAATTATTATTTAAAAATATCGCGGTAGTTTATTTTGATAAAACCGATTTTCTCACATCGATTTCTGCCATTCAAGCGAACGCGTTTTATATTATTTATTTTTATTAATACATAATAGTTTTTTTATTCAAACATAAAAAATACGTATAAAAATTAACTGATCGAACTCACTTTTCCTTTTGCCGATCATCAAACATGTTCGAATAACAACTTCTGACACTTCCCCAAACCACTCGAAGCACAAAAATCTCACACAAATCGAATTCCTCGAAGGACATCCTCACACATGAATCCTCGAGATCTTCGAGTTCAGAGCCATTACGTCGCATTCGAGACTGCTCAGGTAGCCAAACCAATTATCAATTACAAACAATGACTGCGCACAAATCGGAACGATTTCGGCTTCTGAAGCTGAAATGGTGCCTCCTCTACGTTTTTTTTTTGTGGCGTTACAACTCGTCGTCTTCAAATTGATAAGCAGACGAGACGACGACATGAATCGTCAACGTTTTCGGTTAAATTTTCGTTTTTTTTATTTTAAAAAGTCGTATATCAAACATTGGAGAGATTCGATGAAATTTTTGATTCGTTTTGATTTTATTATGTATTTGTTTTATGTGAAATTAATTATTTTTATATAAAGGTTGGTGATCTCTTTTCTATTGAAGGACACCTGCTTTGCGTACGCATAGGTGTTAAATCGTCATCAAATTACGCGTTGACGGTTGATGTACCTTTTTTTCTTTGAATTCCGACAATGGGTCGGTGCCGAACAATCGTGTTTAACTAACCGATGCATGATTTGAGCTTTACATATTATAATAACAATAAAAGATGAAAAAAAATTCAGGTAATTGTTAATGAATTTCGGCTACGTTTGCTCCGAATGTGTTACTACCTTTTGTTATCAAATCGTGAGGTTTATATGCTTAAAATTTCAAATTGACACTGTTTTAAATGAACTCTGAATATTTTTTTTTTATATTCAAAGAATATTTTATTTCATATTTTAATTGGAATTCTAAGATAGGTCCTGGTTCAAGGAGCCTCCGAAAGGCTCTCGTGAGAATCCCGAATCATCGTGAATAATTTGTATCGGGGCGTCGCTGACAAATTATCCTCGATACAAATTATACACTTGTAGACAAATTAAATTGCACTGTCGAGAGTCGACATTCTCGAATCATCGAGAATGATCCGGATTGGCTTTTTTATTGTAGCAAAAAAACCTTCGTAAGAGTTTCAAATTAACATTTTCCCATTATTTTCAGATATCGACGAATGCGCTTCAGCACCATGCCAAAACGGAGGAACTTGCGTCGATCTCGTGAACGGATTCCAATGTTCTTGTCCTCCGGCTTGGAAAGGAGAATTGTGTCAATTAGGTATGACAAAATATAATCTTGAGACTCTTAATGAAAATTCGATCACTAAAATATTTTTTCATCATTTCAGACGTTGACGAATGTGCTTCTGAGCCTTGCATAAATGCCTTATCTTGCGTCAACGTAGCTGGAAGTTATAGATGCAGATGCAGAATAGGATGGACTGGTCTTCATTGTGATGTTAACATCAACGATTGTACCGGACAATGTCTACATGGTGCAACTTGTATAGACCTCGTCAACAATTATCATTGCGCTTGCCAACCTGGATACACTGGTAATTATTTTTAACAACAATATCACTCCTTATATTCCCCAGAACGCAGTCTTTGATTGCTCATAATTAGTTAAAAACTAAATGTAAATTTGGCGCCCGTAGTTTCGCTGGTATCCAATTCAGCCGACTCAAGATACTTACATAGAGTAAGGTGCATGTAACATAGTGGACTTTCGTTCGATATATAATATTTTATATGGTATTCCATATGCACCTGGAAAACATTCCTACACGATTGCTTACGATAAGATAAAAATTAAAAATAGAGTTCCCATTAAATGTAAATTTGTTGGTGGTATCTGAAACTGGCATGTAACAGGCTGTATATTGGGCTCTTCTTCGATTTATAAAATGTAAAATTTTCATGATTGTTTCAGGAAAAGATTGTGCAGTAGACATCGACGACTGTGCTTCGAACCCGTGCATGAACGGAGGAGAATGCGTCGACCAGGTCAATGGATACCGCTGCATTTGTCCCGTAGGATTCACTGGATACCAATGCGAGGTGAGTTTCGTTGTGATGTATTTCGAGAACGATCCGAGTGTTAAATATGCGCATCGACAGAAAACGCGCTTTTGATCTGTGCCGGATTAATCCTCGTCGATTGTTGGTCAATCAGCGATCTTATCGCCGCAGCATTTTGGTGGTTCCGACGACATGACAATTGAGAACAATGGATACCAACAGTTACACCAACCAAGTGTATATGCTTAGGGTTGTCGGAATGTTTTCAAATGTTTTCAAGAGTAAAACCGATCTGATATTTTAAGCATTGTCTCAATTTTATGTTTCATTGTTGAAACATGTTCGATACTTTAAAAATCCTTGCATCTTTCTAATAATGAATAGTACGTTTTTTTTCAATTTAATTTTATTTCTGATAATTTTTGACACAATTTGTCATGCCAATTATTTTACATTAGTTCATTTTTTTACTCTGTCGTAATGTAATCTATTTTGTCGTGCAAATAAATTATACCAATCATGTATACCAATCGAATTACTAAATGCGTTCATTTGATGAGTTTAGCTACGTCTTACATATTTTCATGAAAAATGCAAAAAATCTCACGTTTTTAATGAAATTTAACATCATCTGTTGGTATGTTATCTCTCCTTGTTGATGTCATTGAAAAATTAAATAAATTAACTGTCATTTGTCAAATATGACAGTTGACGTATCTCACGATACACTCATAAAAGGTAGAAGACTTATTACTGGCTCTAAATTGTTGCAATGTGGTTAAAAAGAACGTTGAAAACTAAAAAGCAAGGCTCAGCTTTGTGATTCATAAAAAAACTTATTTCAAAAATAATAATCGGAAAATCACCAGTTGAAAAAATCATTTTGATACAGATGTCAAAAAAGTTAGCCTTTCGTCCTTTAAAATGGGCTCATATATCATTTACAATGCCATAGCCTTGGATTTTCGAACCTCAACGCTTTTTCAACAACATCATCACACACTCACAACTCTTTCCCGGCCTTCCTAAAACACATCAACCGTCACATTTGACAGTTGACGTCAAACATGCAATTTTTTAATAACCCCAAGAGACTTCATCAAAAACCCGGCATTTTTCGCGTTTTTAATAAAAAAAACTCCAACATCATATGAGGAGCTCGGCAGTAAATAATGGTAAGCGACATTTGTCACTTTTGGAAATACGATCTTTCCCCAAAAATAAGACCTACCCCGAAAATAAGACCTACTATGATTTTAAAGGATGGTTTTAATATAAGACCTACCCCAAAAATAAGACCTAGTGTAGTTTTCGAGCGTGAAATTAATATAAGACCGGGTCTTATTTTCGGAGAAAAACCGCTCCAACGCCATACAACACAACGCAGATTCTAGAAAAACCTCCTCCGACAAACGAAACGCCACTCCACCACCGCGCGACTCCATCGCGCGAACCGTTCCGCTCGGCCGAAAACAATAGGCCTCCGATCCGATCCGCAGGAGTGGCCGAGGAGGTGGTCCGATGGAAGCAGGAACAGAGCAGATGGGCAGTGCAGATAGCCGGCCATGGTCTATAATTGGACGATGGTGGCCAATGCGATATCGAGATGACCGCCGCGCGATAAACCCGCCGTCGAGAGTGGCGGACGCCCTCTCTCTCGCCGGTCATAATTAGCGGGCCGCTGAGCCGTTATTTGTCAATAACGAGAACGCGATCGGGCGATTTTCCCACCGCGGCTCGGAGCTTTGTTGTTGTTGTTGTTGTTGTTTGATTTTGAATCGTGGAGGTTTCGGTGATTGTCTCGGGTGGGTTGGATCGAATTTTTGTTATATCGCTGTGGTGACCCGTGGCCCGGGGGCCAACAGTTGGGCGCCGATCGCATTATAGTTGGGCGCCAATTGCACTACAGTTGGGCGCCAATTGCACTACAGTTGAGCGCCAATTTCGCCATCTTTTCCTGTGACGATTCCGCGACAAATAGCTCAAAACTATGGCTTAGGGTCTGACTTTTGACTTTATGAGGGTCTGACTTTCTTTGAATTTCAAAAATAATGATTGATTATACTTAAATTAAGAGATTTTTGTTGAAATGCAACACTCAAAGAATGCATTCATTCTTTACACACATTATACTTCAAATGAAAATAAACAGCATATTTTTATTGATTGGAATCCCTTAAATATATAAATTCGTGTTCCACCCCCTCCCCCCCAAATCTTGATTGATTTTGATGCTGAAACTGAACATTATTGTCAGTCAGTAAAATTCTGGACACAATTCGCTATTTTTAATTCCTAATTTAATCCAGTTTTTCCTCTAAATTTCCGGAACAATTTAGCATTCATCCTAGATACAGAAAGCCGATTCCAATTCCTGGATAATCCCGGTAAATCCCATTTAATTTTATCGTATCGAGCGTTACTACTGTAACGCTTTGCTATGAACGTTACTGCTGTAACGCTTTTCTATGAACGTTCCTGCTGTAACGCTTTGCTATGCCAAAAAGTTGGAATTTAGGTATTATTATATAATATGTATATGAGATCATATAATATTCATAAGGTTTTTGCGAAAATTATCAGAATTTTTTTTTATTGTTGTGAAAAGAATGCGAATTTTGGTGAAAACCTTTTTTTATCGAAAGAAGTATTATCGAAAATTTGTATGCAATACCCAAAAAATTGATACGAATCGTGCGAATCTACTGTGCACTTTTTCATGAAACCTTAGCATTTTCCTCGTTCAAATTGTCTATCATGAGATAGGATCTAATAATAAAAACTCGAAGGAATAACGGTCTTGGTGAACAAGTGAGTGCGCCATTACGCAAACCCCAAATTAAACGTCAATAAATAATATCACCAAGAAGCGAGCGTACTATAATCAAAAGCATTTAAAAGTATACCTACACACCATTGACGTTCTTTTTTCACTTTTTGACTAACTGTTATTTGCCATAATACGTAGTTTAACATCGTTCGAACCGAGAACCTACTGTCAAAGCGAAAAATCGTTACGTCTGTAATTTGCGGCCGCTATTTATCACTATGGGAAAATTTTCAAATAATAATTGTGTTTTTTTTTTTAATATCACAGGACGATCGAGACCACTGCACGCCGAATCCTTGCGAAAACGGAGCCAAGTGCTTCAACACCCAAGGAGACTATTATTGTCATTGTCCTGCTGGATGGAGAGGAAGGAACTGCTCTCATCCCAGAGCTGCTTGCGATACACCACCATGTGATGGTATGTTTTTTGGTGATTTTTTTTTGTATCCAGTTTTTATCTGGTTTTGGTGATATTGGTAAATATTTTTCGACACCCAGGGAGATAAAAACCGTGCTCATAGCAACAACTGAAACTGAAACAATAACTGAAATAATTTCCCGATACTTACTTCAAATATAAAATGTTCAATATAATACATAAGAAAAAGAACTGATTCAAACACGCGTTCTGCAAATACTGTGTACCGATCGTCGATAAATGTAATTATTGTCACAATCAATCGCAACGCCGACACATCCCCTATATATAATCACGGATTTCTGTGTGTATGTGTCTGTCCGTTCGTTCGTTCGTTCGAATGACGCTCGCGACTTTTTATGACAATATGATCTTTATGCGTATACAGTTAACGTCTATAATATGATGCTTATTACCTAATGCCTTTGTCTGTATGTCACAAACAAATAACAAATGAACTATAATATTTTGATTTTATTAATTAAATTCTAAATATTCAAATCAGTTACACATTTCGGGTTCACACAATCGGGTTTTCACATTTTATCGTTTTCCGTTTCTTAACAAAACCACAGCCGATTTTATTAACATCGAGCCTATATACTAGTCTTTAATATTATCTATATTATCAACTTCAAAATTTAGTTAATATTTTTTCCATAACAATATGGTAAAGTGGTCAAATTTACATACTAATAGATATGATACTCATATTTCCCATATCGATATTAAAAAATTCTTATTCATTGTACAATTTTTTATCGTTTTCGATTTCCGAGACCTCCTCCGGTGGCATTGTCAATATCGAATTTACCGTGTTGTCAGCGTATATAGAAAAAGCTCAAAATCAACACGAAGAACTTAACGATTTCAGAACTTTTTATTAACGAACGCGTTTTTATTTACATAAGCACAATACAATAATAAACATTTTTTTCAATAATATTAGATTAGTGGTATCGTGCGAAATTCAATACTCGAATCTGAAATAAATAAAAAAAAATCGCGCCTTTATTGTGCAAGTCATAATCAATATTTATACGACTTTGATTGGTATTTATTATTTGACGTCCAGTTTATAGCGTTCTTGGCTCGATCGATCATATAATGCGATAATGACTTAGATTTTAGTGACTCTGTAAGATCTTCAGATCGCATTATTTTTTCGCTCGTGATTCTCATTCTTTTTCAATTAACACATTCGTCTTTTGTTTGAAACGTCACGATTTCGCTTCGTGAATGTCGACTTGGCGTAGACCCTTCAATTTTTTCTGTGAATCCATAACTTGCTAATCAAAATCGTTAACTGAAAATCACTTATATGCACTCACTGTTTGTTTGTTTTCAAAACTTTCACAAAGTACAAACAATGCGAGAACGAAAAAAATTGAAATAACTCAAAAGTTTGCTTAACTGTTGTCACGAACCATGTGTAGTGTTTGTTTCTTTCGTAAGTTTATATTTTGTCTAGAGTTTTCTTAATACGTATGTATACTTTTTTTATAAAAAAAAGTTCTATCGACGTATTTATTTTTTGATAATCGCCGTATTAAAATTCGCTTATGTATGCTAATGCTTTTTGTACATTTCAGACTCGGTCGTAAAGCGTCGTAAAAAGGAGATTTCGCATAATCATAACAATATTTTACGCGAACGCGAAAGCCGTTATTGGTTATTTAAGAGTAATGCTTACGTGGATATTTCATAATTTAATTTAAAATCGTGAACAAGCAATATACTCATTCAATAAATTGGGAATGTTATACGATATTAAAAGCGAAGACATTGGATTTTACATCTCTTTATTAAAATTTAGTGAAGCCAAATTTCGATAATAAAATTTATTATTGTGAAGAACGATACGATTTACATATTCCTATAACAATTTTCAGTCTTCGATTTTATTATTATGATTAAAAATTCACCTGTGATAATTTTATAAATTTTTGATATTTTCTCGCTGTGCTATAAATTTGAGACATTTTTTATATAGATTTATCGCCGTTCCAAATTTTCGACTGTCGCATATAATTTTCCTCGGTATCTTAGCGTTACCGTTATCCGACTGACCGACAGTTTTCATAGCATATCATCATCGTGGGTAGCAAAATCGGTTCCACGCGGCAATCTCAATAAATCCACCTGTTCGAAACATTCGATGGGACACGGCGCTTATCCGCGACATCGCAACACTGTTTACATCCCGCAGACCGCTCGAGGGATGATAATTTGGTCTTTTTTCATCGTTTCATCATTTCGTCTCTGTGGGGTCTTCCGCGTTTCGGATTCACGCCGCGGCCGGCCATTAGCAAAGATAAATGGACGACGGGGTTTGAAAGGAGATCGTTTAGAGCGCGCCGCAAAACCGAAACGCCTCGGCGTGCACGCAGAATGGATGTCTCAATCAATGGAACGATCAATCACATCGGACTCGTATGTAAAAAGAGAATAAAGGAGAAAAAAGTGAGAGAAATATATATATATAAAAAAAATCCGGACTGCGCCGACCACTCGAGTGGTTGTGAAGGCACGAATTTCATTCCGATATCTGAGAATCGTGTACGCTCGACGCTCGATTTACGCAGATTGCGTGATGTGTTGATCTGAAACTATCGTTTTATGTAACACGCATTAGATTTCAACTTTTGCGTAATAAAATTGAATTTTGGACGATCACTACGAACGTACGCGTATTTCTGTCTAATATATTATGACGTTATCATTGGTTTGATTTTAATAAATGTATCTTTCACAGTTCAAATATTCACTTTTGTTTGTTTATACCTATACTAGTTTGTGTATACCCAAACTATCGATTTTAGTTTGAATGTTACCTGTCAAATTTTACCTACATGTAATTGCGTCTAAACTAAAAACAGACCTATCAGTATCATGCTTAACAAACTCTCGAAGTTCAAACTGACACTACGCGTATTTCTCGATCATTAGTTGACATACCGATTTGATATTTAGCATAAGAGCGTTATCTGAGTGCAAACAACTTAAATTGTCATGTCACATTAACAATTCGACTAGAGCTGTTTAGAAAGTATATAAACAGACAAAAAGAAATTGTTCATTGTTATATTCATCACTTGAACTAAGTATCGTGTAGGTTAGTTGATGAATAATTATGACAGTAACTTTTTGACCATTTTAAAATGATTTAATTAGTCGACTCTTTAAATATTATCCCTACAGTCAACTAAGTACATATAAATTTTAGAAAACGTCGATCCGCATACATTTATTCATTCCAATCCCACGAAATTCTATTTTTCACATCGAAGATCAATTTTATCGCGAATCGATCTACAAACCATGGATTATCGTCGCACGACGGCGTAAAAAGACCTGAAAGAAAACATACCTCTCGCACTCTATAAGGCAACTGATAATAGACTTGTAAATTGCGTGAAATAATATAATGGCGCTGTCCGGTGACCCGCTGAGACTCGACCGGGATAAAATTCATTACGCGTGATTAGGGCTATCGGTTTTACGGTTTATATGCCCTCTCGTTTACGAATGCGAGCTCGCACGGGCGAGTATAATATCGGGTATGTGCTACGGTCGAGGAGATCAAACGAGCGACCGATTGAAACCCACGATTACTATGGCGAACCGACCGGGAAGCCCATGGGCGCATAATGAGGTACTCTTATATCGTCGGCTGGGTCACTCTTGAAAATTCTGAAATGGTTAAGTTGTCCTGGGTGACCTCTTATGTTGAGGCGTAAAACGGGTATGTCGTTTCGATTTGGCGCGATGATTTGTTAGAATGTTGCATGATTCAAATTGTAAATGTACTGTTTAATTTAATATCATCTTATATTCTTGTTCGGAAAAACTAAATAAATAAATAGATTCGTATATATGTTGTTATAAATTTATTTTCACGTATGTGGCATTTAGTGATAAATGTAAACAATGAAAGAGCATTCTGGTGTTTCCCATGATTCTGCGTTGACACAAATCTGCGATACCGAGATATAACTCAAATAAAACGAATCCGAACATATCCAGTTGAGCATTCGAAAGTCAAGCAAGCGGAGCAAACATCGAAAAAATTTCAGACGCTCATATTCTTCTGTTTGCTTAATTTCTAATTATCGAACGCGGAAACGTTCGCAGTTCCCACGCGCGTGAATTCCGAAACCGTATTTCGGTTGCGTTCGTTTTAGGTACGGCAATCGAGACTGCATTTTTGGTCCGGTTCTGCGGCCCTCTAATTCCAGTTCCGCATTTCATACCCTATACGTCCCGGCGGAACTGCGAGAGGTTACTTTGCCTCATTCTTCGGTCGGACTTCCACCACCTCACCATTGTTTGCCTTGTAGTGAGTGTGGGCGTAAACGATCTCAATTACTACCGGACCGCGAACGGTGTAATGCGTATCATTTTCAGAATGTCCATTGTAACGGTAATGCTCCTTACAGCGATTCTCAACCCTTTTCTAAGTTATAAAAGGGTTGAGATTGATCGCAAGTCTCAATTTGATTAGAAATTCTAACCGTGTACTAGCCTGGTTTGATAATGAAAAACCGTGTATAATGTTAAAATAAATTTTAAAGAAAAATGCATAAATGCAGAAGCACGTTTCGTCCATTTTCCCATATAAGGTATACGTTCCAGAAGGTGGAAGTTCCCCTCGTTCGGCATTCACACCTTACGTTCGTTGTCAATATGTCGTACGGTGGCCACGTTAACGTATCACTCG
Source organism: Hydropsyche betteni (assembly GCA_028571205.2). NCBI lineage: Eukaryota > Metazoa > Arthropoda > Insecta > Trichoptera > Hydropsychidae > Hydropsyche > Hydropsyche betteni. Next base: position 1,074,762 of record JAOXNN020000013.1, read on the forward strand.
TACTTCGCAAATCGAATACTTAGCGAGAAAACACACACACCATAATCGTGTCTCTTCGGCGGCTACCTTCTTTCAGCTCCGACTCGATTTGCGTACAAAACGTCTTGGATTCCTCCGCGTCCTTCTTCCGCGTTGTCGGCGAACGGTACTTTGAACAGTTCGTCTTGCACGCGCCGAATTAGATTTTTCCAACGGACATACCTCGCCGTTCGAGTTTGGATAGATTTATTGTTAAGAGATGGTATCTTTGAGCGGTTGCATCGGGTGCATCACGTGAAGCACTCCTGCAAAGCTGATATCTCAATAATATCAGCCCGAGGAAATCAAACGTGTACGCACATATTGTTCAACGCCCAGTTTCAACGGCTTAATTTATCGCTCCACAATCGCGTACGAGTCGGTATGCCATTGTTAATTTAACAAATGTAACGTTGTAGACTTTTATTATATCGTAATTTATGCGTGTCAGAATGATAAACATATATAATAATAAGAACTTGAAAAATATTAGCTATTGTATTGTAGAAATTCGCCGGTTTATATTTTGATCTATCAATTTATGATCTTTAAAGTTCAAATGAAATCAAATTAAACAAATATTTTCATTGTGATGTTGCGTCTAAAATTTCATAAAACGGCACAGAATTGAACCGGTCGATCGGATCGAATTTACATAATAGTTACCTTACGTAAAATTTCATGCATCGCAGATTGATACGGGACTGGCGTTGGAAAACGCACGATTGGACACTAGAAAAACAGGTCTGTTTATATTATATATTATACTTGCGGAACGCATTTTTTATTTGTTTAGGCGGAAAAAAGCTCGGCGTTTGTGCCGGAAACAAAATGTTCGCGCATTGATCAAACACACCAAAGAAAGATCGTTTCGAAATCGCGGAAAAAAGGGTTAGATCTGTCCGCAGCACCAGATATGAGTCGTTAATTTTTAACGGTCGTTAACGTATTAGGCAACGACCGCATTGAAAAATAAAACGGCATCGAAAGCGGTATGCGAGCTTATTTATTTATGACGCGCAATCTATTTGCATAAAGAATAACGAATGAGAATATATCGACGCTTCGAAGTGATACCAATTTTTTTCATCCGTACATATACAGTATGATTAAGAAATATTTATTGTTAGAAAATGTTTTGAGATCAATTCTGAAAGCTTACTTTTGAACAATATTTTCAACACTACACCCTTTAATCGTAATAAAATGTAATTTTCTAATTAACCCTCGTCAAATATTATATTAAACGATATGCGATCATCTATCAAAGGCTAATTTGTTTATTATATTCTCGAAGTAAATTTCTGACAAAACTATTTTATGGATACTCTATATTTCGCTCCTTGTTTGCTTTTATGCATCGCGTTTCCTCAATCGACACAATCATGCAATGATTCTGCGCTTTTTCATCCTGCGTCCTTAAACTATGTTAATTTTTTCGTCTCAAATTCGGCACCGGAACCCACGCGCGTGTCCAAAGCTCTCGCCAAGGTTGTTCCTTTCGAGCCGTTAAAAAACGATCAAAGCGGATTCACCTCCGGTCTCGAAAGATCGCGTGCGACCGTTGCACACGAACTTCGTTCCAATTCTCGTTTCAGCGGTCGCATTTTGTCCAAGAATCGGTCGGTGGGCGTCGTTAGATAAATCCACTCCAGCGATTTCCCCATACGACAATTAAGGCGTCACCGCAACAACAAAAGTGACGCAATCTCCCTCTCGTAGGTGGGCTATGTGCACGATATTGGGTACAGTATGCACCTGCACTCGTTTCGAATTCGCGGATGTTGCACATGATCGATGTCCCCGATCTGCAGACGTGAGAATTCGTTCATAAGTGGGAGCTCTTGGGAATTGCTGATACGCGGTTTCGTTTTATCGCGAACTATTCCGCGCGATTGACTTAATTGGTCGCGAGGAAACGGATATGATGATGAGATTGTGTCTTCCTTCTGGGAAAGTTAACTTGTTGGATTGGCGGTATTTATCCTATGTTTGATTATTATATTATTGAAAATTATCATATGCGGTTTATATGTGTCTACTGTTGGATAAAGTAGTGACGAAAATTCAGACGTTCTTCATGTTTTAATCCGCTATATATAATAGCGGATTTCTGTTTGTGTCTGTTCGATGACGCTCGCGACTTTTTCGCGAATATGGTCTTTATATGCATATACAGTTAACGTCTATAATATTATGCTTATTACCTACTGCCTGGATTGGCTCTGCCTATATGTCGTATTTGTGACAATAACAAATGAACTGGTTTTATTTATTAAATATTAAATATATTCAAATCGAGTACGGGCATCGGGTAGCCTATAT
>JAOXNN020000013.1:1077204-1093376 GCA_028571205.2 Hydropsyche betteni
TCACAAACAAATAACAAATGAACTATTTTGATTTTATTAATTAAATATTAAATATTCAAATCGGGCACACATTTCGGGTTCACACAATCGGGTTATCACATTTTATCGTTTTACGTTTCTTAATAAAACCACAGCCGATGTTATTAACATCGGGCCTATATACTAGTATTTAAAAAAGAGAAAGATAGATCTCGGAGAACTGTATACAAACTTATCCAGCTAACTTGTTAAATTGGTGGTTTTTATCCTATTTTTGATCGTAATATTAATAAAAATTACCATATGCAGTTTATATGTGACTACTGTTGGATAAAACTTTTCCAATAGCGACAAAAATTCAAACGTTTTTCATTTTTTAATATTTTAATAAAAGAAAAATAGATCTCGGAGATCTGTATACAAACTTATTCTTCGAGTGGTTAGAATTCGATATCGATATCTAAAAAAGTTTATATTTTACTTTTTACATCAATGAAAATGAAACGTTGATATGATTCATTCATAAAATTGCGCAATCGCTCATTCATTGCTCATCGATGCCGATACATAGCGAAAATTAATCTTTTCATAAAATTCAGCATGCGACCGAGCTCGTTAACGCGAACACAACAATTTGAATTGAGCCGTCCGTCAAAGGACGATACTGCGATTACGCTCGTGCTTAATCGCACCCGAGGTGTAAAGTTCCATTCATAGATATGTTAATTTGCGTAAAATTTGAATAAATATCGCCACTCGTCGTTTATTTATTTATTTATTTATCGGACGCGGGGATTCGTTAAGGTCTCAGGCGCCACCTACGCCACGTGTAATTGCCGCATAATGTGCACCTAGGCGAGCAGACCTCAGTCCGCAAATGATGCGGTCGTTTCGCAAGAATTTGCATGTTTCGAATGTCGTCGATGGTCTTTTCGAATGATCGGTTGGCGACCCACAAACCCTCGCTTCTGATCCTGGTCGATTTGAGGCCTCCGAAACTTTAAAAAGTGATCCGAATGAAAATCTGCGCGGAACTGGTGGTTAAGTTTGAAAAATGGCCGGCGTAATTTTTTTCGTGGCAAGAAAATTTTATGGCTCTTTTTTATTAAAAAATTGTAATGATAATTAATTATACTTGCGCCGTACTTTGCATATATGCGATATTCATGTAATAAACGCATTCGCATTGCTTATGTGTAATTATATTGGTTTGCGTGTGTCATTATTAGTAGATTTCATTATAATAATACAAAATTGTGTAATTTGACTGTATTAAATTTAATTTTATACATTTTCAATGCTAACGCGTATATTTTATGCGTGGAGTATAAACAATTGTATGCAGTGTGTGTATTTTTATTACGATCGTTTTGTGGAGCAATTGTGGGCAATTTTCCATCGTAAAGTAACTTAATAATTTGCAGAAAACTCGTATTTTATATATGTGTGCGTTTTTTATACTTTTTACGTCACGATGATCAATTTTATTTAAAAATAGTTTCTGAATCCGTTGCATTATATAACTGCCCATGAAGAGCTATGTTAATAATTATATTATTACTTTGTTATAAACGCTTCTCAATAATGAGGACGTTGAAATCTAGTTTGAATGTTAAACAATTTTATGAAAACTAATTATCCTGTCAAGTAAAGCCAAGAATTTATTGTAATTACTTGTATTAATAATTTACTGGCGTAGTTGACGCTATAAAACAAATAAGATAGATTCATTAGTAACATCGAATATCTAGTACGAAAAAAGTCATATATTATAACATATTAAATACATATTCTTCCTGCAGTTAAAAAGCGTACTTTGTCGTTTGACACATCCGATCCGATAGAAACGCCTTTCATGTTTTCTCCATGATTTCTATTTTTTATATGCACGGACGAATTAGTATCTCGGATCGAATTTCAATATAAATTTTATCGGTATGTTAATCAGCTTAGTTCTCGCATCATTCGCGCATGTTGAACTGTCGAATTTATTAACTTGAAAAAGCTCTCGCGGACACGCCCAAGGCGATTGGGCAATTAAAAGCAAAAATAAAATTCAATTTCGTTACGTTCAGGGGGTTAATTAAATTCGTATTCAAATTAACACGGCGCCGGATAAAATTGGCCGATGTCGTATTACCATATCTTAATTGTGCGAATAGATAAAAAAGGCCAAACATCTCCTATGTAACTCGCGATGTCTTTCTTCTTTAGTGTTCGTATAAATATTTAGATGCTATCGTGGAATGTTCATTTTTTTCAGTTGGGTTTTATCGTCCGACGAATAATTGATAGGATACAATCGTACGAAAATTTTGTCGGCGTAAACCGTCCAGAACTTTTACGATCTGAAGCGCCGTTTGTGTTTATCAACGATCTTATAATAAAATCAATTATTTATTCGACAACAATAGATTGTCAGAATTATTATTCACATTTTTTTATAATAAATTTTCGTGTATTGTCGACCCCTGTTAAATCGTTATGTTAATGAAAAGATGAGAAAAAATTTTCATTAGTTTTTTCGAATATAGTATGTATAATATTAATAAAATATATGTATAATATGAGGTGACCCTTATTTGGAATTTAAATTCCATAGCCAAACCCGTTTTAATTGAAAATCTTCACAATACATTGTTGAGGTTTGATGATTCCTATATGGAACTGTAAATAACTATAATAATACATTATAGAATCGTCTTCAGTGAATCTATTCATCGTCAACTTTGACGATATGCGGTATTAGAGAATTCATTATCAAATATACTACAACTTAACATCCATGAGCTTTTATCGTCTATAATTACAAGTTATGAAGGCTGTGCTTGTTCCAGATTGCAATTTTGAATATAAGTATGTATATATTATAGAAAAAACTGCTGAAAATCTATGAGATGCATTTCACTTCGGATATATCTATATCTATACCTATCTTCTATTAAAAGTTCGTTCCGGCTTTTATTGTGATTTTAAAATTGTATTTCGTACAAAGTGGCTTTCTTTGATACGACCCACGTGATCTTCACCTTTTACGATCGACGAAACAATAGCTAAAACGCGTGTCCTATTAATTTAATGCACTTCTCTTGTATTCCATAAGCGCCATTAGAGGTCTTCCTCAGAAAGGCTATCGATCAATCGATATATCCTTCGGCTATAAATTCAGGGTCGTAAATCTTCAGAGGCGAACGTTATTGTTTCGGAAGGCTGCACAGAAATGAATCATATTGTTGAGGCTGAATGATGACTCGTTCGATTTGCAGCTTTCTCCATTACTTTTCTCTATTTTATTGCATACGGCGTGTATGTGCTGATTTTTATGTAATTGCGCCGTTTTACGACACTCGGGAGCTAATTGCAGCTAAATACCGGTAGTGTGCCTTTGTACGCGAGAGATATCTTTTAATTGCCTATTATGGAAAACATTTTTCTTCGTGAAACTCAACTTTAAGTTGCGAGTTGACCGTTTCTGCTTAAGACGTAAAAATACTTCAAAGGAAACGCTACCGTTTGGAGCGTACACTTCCGTATTAATTTTTATGCAACGACTTCAAAGAAATGCGTTTTTTCGAACTGGAATTTTTAACGCTGTTCAACTGTAACTAAATGCACAGTCGAATATTCATAGTTGTGCAACATCATCAAAGCCGAACGCTTGTGATATTTATTTGATTTAGATTGGAAAAACTATCTGGAATCTGTAATGGCTCCGATTTTAGTTCGAAAGAGTAAGTAATAAAATAATTAAATTTTCAGCGTATCGTAACTGAATACACTATGTGATTTGCATCACATTTTATGTTTCCATAACTAATTGTAGGCAATCAAGCGATCTTTTGTAAATTACTTTCAAGATTCTATCAGATCGTTTCCATGATCCACTCTCAGAACAATCGTCAGATCACAACATCAATACACCTCTCGATCACTAACAAAACAAAGAATTCTCATAAATCGAGCCTCTATTGCAAAAAATATCTTCGCGGATAATCGTCGTCGTTGAAAACCCCTTGACACGATTCGCACGCAATTCGCTCTGCCACTACGCACAATCCTAATTTCAAAACTTCATATTTTACGTGAAATACCTCCGCAGCACCTGGACATAACGGAAGTGCTAGATGACGAAACAATATCGAAAGACGCCCGCCATAAATAAATCCACGGGTCTTGAATGGGGCACCGTAATAATATTCTCGCGATTTATCTCCGGCCCAAGTGGTCTCGGACGTGTTTATTCCTCTCGCCTATTCATTCTGCATCGCTTAGATAAATTGCTTATATCGCAACTTATATAATATTACACGTGTATTGTGATCTTATTCGGTTTGTGCCGCGTCCTTTGTTTCCTTATCTTCCGCTTACAAATGAATAAAATATCGAACGTTGCCGTTTTTTAATGCAGATCGTCGACAGTGTTGTGCAAGTCCGCTGCGTCGATGTTCATTGCTTGTTTTAGTGACATTGCTAAAAATTACATTTTATCAGTTATATTATGCGTGTTTTCGTTTTGAAATCTCGGTGGTTGTTTTGTATGAACCCCTCACGACGGTCGTGCAAATCTCGTTCCTAAGTCGGTGTGTTCGTATATACGTATGTCATTATCGTTTTTCAAGTTATATAAAGTAAGCCTTAATGATGGGGTTTCGGTGAAAACAATGCCCGAACTTTGTATCAGAAAACTCTGTACGCGTTTCGTTACGACATCGTAATGATATATTATTAAAAATGGATATTTGCGCTAAAAATCGGTGCCTTAAGCCTTCTTTTGCAGTACGTTTTGAATACTCAATGTGAAGAAAGTTGTAAATGATTTTAATATTTTTTTTTTAACTTTTCGTATTCGAATTATGGTAAATTTTATCGATCAGTAAATTATTTTTTCAATTTGTATGTCGTAATGCGAATGATTGAACGTTAACCAAAACATGCCGAAAGTTTTCGTTTTCTACATTGTTATTTTCCGCAATCGTGCACGAAAAGTCACTTGAATAATTTTCGTATAAAAAAAACGTGCAGAATTCAAACATTTCTTTATTTATATCCCCTATATATAATCACGGATTTCTGTGTTCGCGCTCGCGACTATGATCTTTATGCATATACAGTTAACGTCTATAACATGATACTTATTACCTACTAACTACTGGCTTTGCTCATATGTCACAAACAAAAACAAACGAACTGATTTGATTATATTAATTAAATATTACATATTCAAATCGGGCACACATTTCGGGTTCACACAATCGGGTTTTCACATTTTTCCGTTTCTTAACAAATTCACAGCCGATGTTATTAACATCGGGCCTATATACTAGTCTAAATAATAACATCATCCTTACAAAAAAATATTCTCATATAAAAATTTCTAATTTCTACACACGCAGACCTGCTCAACGATTATTTTTCATAGCACACATTCGACGATCGGTTCGCATCGAACTTCCAGCGTTTCCGATTTTAATTTAGCACGCATCTGACCGTTTACGTTATCGATCCGAGCCGATAAAATCAGCAATCCTGTACGTATTCGCGAGTGTATGTGCGTAGATCGTCCATACAAATTGATAATCGACCCTTGTACGGGCAAATCGGTGCACGCCCCTAACGCGTCGCTCGCGCGCAGGTGGAAATAACACTTTCCGTCCGTCCCGGAGAAATAAGACGATAATGTTGCATTATTGCACGTGCACCGAGAAGAAAATCAAGCAGATGGGAGGTTCGCGGATATCGATCTCGGTAACTCGATATGAAAAACGATCTAAAAACCCGGTCGGTTCGCGCGGAAAACGGCCAATGTTCGGCGCGAAGTTGCCGGTTCGCGAGCGGCTATGTTTTCTATTCTATTTTGTTGCGTAAGTTTTCGAAATTATATTCGTACTAGTAAATGGGACCGATGTTGATGACGTCGGATGTGGGTTTGTTAAGAAATGGAAAACGATACAATGTGGAAACGCGATTATGTGAACCCGAAACGTTCACCCGATTTGAATTTGTAATGTTTAATTAATAAAATCGAAATAGTTCATTCGTTATTGTCACTAGACGTCATATAGGCAAAGCCAGTAGTTAGTAGGTGATAAGCATCATATTATAGATGTTAACTTTATACGCATAAAGATCATAGTCGCGAACGTCATTTGAATACACACAGAAATCAGTGATTATATATAGGGGATCATTGTTAAACTTTTCAGATAACATTTTCTCGTATTTTTTGATTTTCGAGCGGGCGCGCCCAATGATTTCATTTGAGCGGGCGCGTGTCGTAAATTCGACATCATCAAATTTTCTCCATGTAAATGGTGTTTTCTTTATATAAATGTTAAAGAATTGCTGTAAAGTTATGAAAAATGATAAATGACAGCACTTTTGAAAAAATATATTTGACTTTCTAAACAAAAAAAAAAACACTTTTTAACAAAAAAAAAATTATCGACCTTTATGTCAGAATCAATATTCTTATCCTTACAATTGTTGCAAGCCACCTCAATTACAGAATCTTTCTTGCATATAAAGAACTGGCAACGACAACACTTCATTGATGCTAGGGATCTTTTTTTCTCCAGTGCACATGACATATAATACAAAAACCGCGTTTTGGAGGGATTCTTACGGAAATTCCCGAATATCAACAAAAACTTCCAAGCACACCCGATACGTCTATAGATCGGAGAGACATCGACTCTGGAATACCTCAGATCTCGATGCTGACTATTCAGTGGTAAAAGTGGGAGAAGTGATAATGCGTATTCATTGCCAATTTTTCAATCGCGCGCCCGCTCGAAGTTTAACTTTCATAATCAGTATGAATCGGATATTTGGACAAGGTATATAATATTTTATGCGTCAATACTTAAGACGAAAATTGAAAAAGCTCTTTTGCAACTCTTTGCAAATCTGAAAATCGATTAAAATTCAAATTGATTAATAAGTCCGCGAAAGGCCGGACCGCAACAGCATTGTAAAAACGGTTAATTAGAGTCGAGCGGCGCGTTAGCTTTAATTAATCGCGACGATGATGACCGGTGGTAATCGCAAGCGGACGCATACTGATGTACATATATACAGATATCCGTAGTATATTATAAGAGTTGCAACAGAGGAGATGCAACCCCTTTTCTCTATAAGGGCATCGTGGAATTAGCCGACGATCGAGGAATTTATCGATGGGCTTTTTCGAACGCCGCTGATAAATCGCACGAATGCAGTTCGACGGTGTACTATTGTTTCGATCTTTTTTATACGATTTCTGGAAATATCCCGCATTGAAAAATCATACGTTTTTAATTCGTGCCGATGTTGAAAAATTGCAAACGTCATTTATGCGCTTTTGACTTTTACGAACGCACAGCTTCTTGCTGAAAAAAATAAAATGCGCAATAAAGATTCCTGGTCAGTTGTCGACGAGACGCCGAGTCTGATTGGCTGAATTGTCGCATAAATTGAACAAAGAATTCGAAACGGGAGTGATGATCGTCGATTATTCAGACCTTTATTGCATTTTACGACCAACTTCAATTGCACTTTCGTTGCGCATTTGATGCACCACGTATCAACGACCTCCTTCTATCTTCCGCGCCGTTCGCGAACTTTGCAATTCAAATGTATTTCGTATTCAAAAGCAAATCATATGTTGTTGAGTTTTATCAACGCCGGACCCGTTTCCATAATATTCGATACATTGTATCTCATATAATTCGAGTTTACGGTTTTTTATATGTGGTATTCGTTTGTGTATATCGCGAATTCGTTTTTATCAATATTTGCGAACCCGGAAAATAATATAAGTTAATTGCGTTATAAATTGAAAACGGTTTACGATGATTGTTTTCGCGAGATAGCCTAATATAGTCATAATATTAAAATTCGTTCCGTATGAAAGTGGCTCGATTAGAATTTGTCTTTTATGGTTTGTTATATAGCTGATTTTATCGTTGAATTGTAGCCGTGTTTAATTTAATCTATTAATAGTTAAAACGTACCTGTATTTCAAAGTCAAAATGTCTTATCACTAATATATATTTCATTTGTGATGTGAAAATCAACGTTTTAACTACCACATTAGTAATTCGATTCGTGTTTTCAATTTTCAGAAACATAATCGTTTATACTTATATAAATTTCAATTAATTATACCCCACCTTCCGACTTTTACTTGCCAAATAAAAAATTCGATCTGAAACATCAAACTGTTTTTATGCGCGAATCAAAACCGCAATAATAAACGATTTCTCCAATAAATTTCATCGATAATAAATAGGCTCTGGCGTACTTATTAGACGCATAACGGATGGCTAACGTTTTTTACTGCCAGTTTCACTAATCCGTCTCGATTAGCGTTCGCATATGATTATATCGTGAAACTAAAGGTCAAAATTTTCGATTCACACAAACACACACGTTCATATGTACGATTTACCTTTCCTCGGGAGAGAGAAAGTAAACGAGGAACGCATTCATGACCCGGGCAAGCCATCAATCTTGCGGCCCGCTCGGGAAACGTACAATTATGCACTCGGTAAACGAAAAATGCACATAAATTGCATTCGCGATCGATATCGTCGTCTGCTCGAATTTTTCGGCATATCTCTCCGACGATCAATCGGCCCATTGTGACCGAATGTGTCGGTGGGTGTGCGAGCGCTTTTTGAACTTTCTTCGGTGCTCGAATTCCGATTATTATATTATGAAAAGTTTTTTATAAATTGAAAAAATTGGTATTTGCAAGATTTATGTGAGAATTTCGTAATGGCTTTTCAATTTATTAACCTTTTCTACGGTTTTGGAGATTGAAAAAAAATATTGCTAAATACAGTTTTTATTGATTCACTATAAACAATAACTCATTCGTATCCCACACAAGTAATAAAAAAATCTGATGATTTATGCGCTTTTGATATTTTATTATAAAAATATTCAATTCTTTGAAAGCTTTAAATTGTTAATCTACCTTTTTTATTTAATTTGAAAATGTATATTTATTTTTCATGAATTTTATTAGATGTGAAAGTGTCTTCAAGAGATATATTCCACGTTTTGACAACTTCTGGTGCATGTATAATACCAATTTTTAAATGAGACGTAGTCTCGTATCCGTATTGGTGGGTCGTTGCTCTCGGCTTTCGGCATCCCCGTTGCAACCGCAAAGTGCATTATGCAACCAAAATGCAGACGAAGAATTTTCCGTATTTTTCCAATTTCCTACGTCAAAAAGTGAATTTTATTATGATACCGCTTTTTGCCGTACGTAAAATGGTCATTTCGATTTTTTTCTTGACTTGAATAATTTGTATCGGGTTGATATAATATGATTATCAATATTTGTTATCGTTAAAATTTTATAAAATAGAAAAATACTTACTTTGCCACGAAATAATATATATTTTTGCGTATGTTTATAGAAAATCGCGCGTTGAACTCTCCAAAAACGCCCCATACTGCAATGTATCATGTGAAAATGTGTTTTTTGACGTTTTTATTTGCATCGAGATAATAATTAATGTATCTCATTCGTTGTTTATTTTTTCGTGTACATATCGATATTCGGATTTATTTCGAAGTAACTTGACAATTTCGATGTTTCACATCACTTCTCCAATGAATTATTGCTTAAAAATAAGTTTTTTTTCTTAATTATTTAAATTTATTTTAAGGCATGCGAATATTTATACGACTTTAATTAACTTTGTACCGAATTTTACATAGTTTTTTCATGCAAATTCTCTCAGCGATTCATTTAATTAATCGCCTGATTAGAATTGTATTACATCCCGTATCGCAAAAAAACATGTCGAAAACCCGACATTTTATGCATAAAATTCGAAATTTTTATTGACATAACTTTTTAATCTTTATCATCGATCCAATCAATTATTGCTGAAATCGAAAGATCCAGTGTTTCATATACCTAAATTAAAACATGGAATGCGTTGCATCATCACGACGAATAATCTCAATTTAATTACACAAAAAGGTATCAGAAACATTACGCAATAGGCACTTAAACGGTCATTCATCACTTTTTCGATTGTTCCGAACGTGGGATAATTTTCGCCGCGAGCGCTCACCAAACGAAATTAGCAAATTTGTCAGCGCACTCTTTCTTCGCAGACTTCCTTTTACGATTCGGTTTTTTCTTCGTTTGATGTTTGTTTTTCCTTTTTCGCGTCGGCTTTGTTTCGGAACTGTGACAGCGCCATGTCCTCCATGGGATTCTGGCGATCGGCGCCAGAACTGGATTTGCTCTTCGTCGGTGGTATTTCGGATGCGCCACAAATCGACATCAGTGATTAATATCTTATATATTATAATGGGGTCCGGAAATTCGGGACGTCGCTTTTCACGGGAAAAAGGCCCGACGCGGTCCTTGGCCCCTGTTATGTCACGATTTTTTGCCGAACGTCTCGTTCATGTCGACGATGTTCTCTTCCGCGCACCTGTTCTTGACTTTACCATAATTTTGTGCTTCTTGCGGTTTCGGCTTCTTGCTCATTGTGAGCGAAAAAAAGACCTTTGGAGTCTTCCGAACGCGAATCGTGAGATATTTTCTTGATACATCGTAAATTTCAATCATATTCAAAACATAAAAAATTTCATTTTATATTTGAGTCAACTTCGAAAATCAAAAATAGAAATTTAAATATTTATTCCTTTATATTATAATATACATGATTTTCTTTAAATTTTTCTATGCTTAAATGCGATTTGAAAATAAATGAATAGAAATCTGTATTTGATATATGAGAGGAAATAAGCGAACTATTATAATTATTTGTGCCATGCGGCTATCATTTATAACTATGTCAAGATTGATAAATCATGTTTTCGAATCAATAGCGAAAAAGTGCAGTTTCCTTTTCGATTATGTATGGAAAGGCTCCGACAATTGAACTCGCAGCATTCGCACCAATTTGTCATTCCAACTGCAAAATCACACGAAAGTGGTTATCTGAAAACTGGTTTCTTCGCTCGACCTGATAAAAGTCATCAATCATCGTCTTGTCGCGTTCATGACTAAAGACGACTCTAATAACCGATAAATCTATCCGAAGACAGGTCGACCAGTGTGAGAAAATGACTGGAAACCCACTCGATAAAAGATCGAACATTTAAACGACTCTATGAATAAATTTTACACGTTTTCATTTATGTAAAATAAAATAACCGCTCAGTAACCTTTTATATCTGTGTTTATCTATTTTTAATCGTTTCGCGCTTTCACTCTCCACGATTAAGACGTCTTAAAATCATTGCGCGTAAAACGTCTGTTTTTCAACAGTTCTAGAACAATGGAGTATTGCGTCTGATGGGCGTTACGAATAACGTGTTCAGGTGAAAAATCAAAGAGCCATTGCTCGGGCCTTGTGACGGTGATGATGATGACGATGGCGATTTCCCACGACTACCAACGCCACAAACACATGTGTGGCTGGCACAAACGAAAGTAAACTTAAGTTAGGATCACGATAAAGACGATTTACATTTTCACAATGGTCGTGTAGTACACACGATGTGGACGACCCACTAGCGCTATCGAACCCGCATCATAGGTTGACCATGATTTGAATTTCATTGAAGCATTTTTTGATTGAATTTTTAACTATATACTTTCTCAATAATTTTCTTCAGTGTCCTTTCCATTACCGTCACGTGTAGTTGGAATTTTTTTTTTGAAAACCATTTAAAATTTTTATTATTTGGTACGATAAAAGAAAAATGACTTTCTCGAAGATAAATAACTATTAAAACAACAACTCGCTATTATATCGTTTTACTGATTACATATCTCTTTACTTCGGTGATCAGTGAGAACTGTTATATTCTATAAGGTTCAATCATTTGATTTACATATCCGATTATCTTTTATTAAAGCATTAGAAACAATTATATCTAACATGTTGCCGATTGGTTTTGTGTAAATCGTGGTGCGCCCAACATAGTATCGGTACAGGAACAAGACTGCTTTCGTCACGCCGTACACAGGATGACCCGCATGACTCTCGTTCTCTATCTCATTCTCGAGTCATGTCTTAATGACCGTCACTATGGACCATGTATAATATAATATACTGTATGGGAATATCAATCTGCGTAGCCCTTCTATTTAATAGTTAGGTTATGCAACAGCTCTCTCATTCTCTTCAAAATGCTTCTACCTTCTGCAAATTTCTCATCGTGTGGCTAATGGCGAACGTGCTCCCACGACTGGGACAAGTCGTTTCCCAAATGTCAAACTCGATCATCTCTTTTTTTTTCCTACGATTTCTGACCCCTCGAAACTCTTGTGCAACGATTGTCGTTCATACAAATACCGAGCACTGGATTCCGATCGAAGCAATGCACCTTCGAATCAGAACTTGCAATGTTCGAGAGGTTCATTTTTACGGGCAGCGATAAAAAATGCATGTAATTTTTAATTGAAAAATGAATCTTACCTTTAGTGAGTCACAGACATTAATTAACTCTTTATTACCCCTAATTTTGTCTCTGATATAAACGCGCGTAAAATTCGTTTACAACATGTAAAAAATGAGAACATGCCAAATTGCTCGTCGGCACGACGACGACGATGCGTGCCACGGCTCAGAGAGTGCAACCGATACGAATTCCGGAAAATTTTGCTCAACGCGGTCACCGTTGATGTAGTTGTTGTGTTGTTGTTGTTGTTGTTGTTGACGAGGATGGGTCGACGGCACCCGGCGCGGCGGTTCGCCTCAAAAGAAAGTGAAAGTAAAGGCGGCTCAATTGTCTGGATGACGATGACGATGACGATCTTGATGGGAGCAATTAGCGTGCCGTGTCCCGGGACTTTCGGGAATTAATGATGCGATTCTCGAGAGTTTGCGCGAGGTTCGATGATCGCTTTATATTGGGGTCGTAGCGTATCGAGCCGGCGGTCGTTAAACCGTAATGATGATTAGGATCATTGAATTATCTTCTATTAACCCTTTGGTGTAGACGTTGTAGATGGGATTACTTTGATCCTTGGTCGTTATCGAGCATTAAAGATTTTTTGGTTCGTTAATTTTTTAAATGCGTTACGTTTAAGTTGAGTCGATTGTCTGAAATTAAAAAAAAATAATATTGTTTTTACAACAATAGTAACGGTTTATATAATAAAAAGCCATTACTTTTTATTAACACTCTTCCCAATTATATTAAAACTTGAAATGTTTGAATTATTATCTGCAATAAAAAAAGCGTGTAACGTATCCTTAAATATATGTGTAGCTGCAAATTTCAACATATTTATTTTGCGACTGTTTATACAATATAGTTAAATCCTCGATTATTTTTTTTTAATAACACTGAGAAATAGCTGTAAAATTTACGATACATAACCATTTAATTAAGCGCCGATAACTAACAGCCGATAACTCAAATTTCGCAACGCGACCGTTAAAAGATCCATCCCACACAAAATTTCGTCGAAATTTACGACTAATTATAAAAACGCGCATACAAATCAAAACCACCACGAAAAAAACAATTTCTAGATTTGACCCGGGCCGCGTGACCCCGCCAGACCACACCATCTACCGCACAATATATATGAAAAGCACCGCGGAATTATTTAAACGGTCGTAAAGCGGCTCGGTTTTACGACGCTAATCGCCGGTTAGCACACTTGTTCGGCAAAAGTGCCGGATTATCCATTTGTCATAGACCGTTTCAGAGGTCCGGCGATTATTGTGAACGGTTCCCGTTTTAGGCGAGCTTTGCTAAAATGTTGGAGTTTAAAATCGTCGATGGACCGGTTTGCGCGTTAGCGTCTTCCTGTTCTTTAGGTTCTAGCGGAAAACGGGAAATTCGTGATCCTGGATTTGACGAGTCATTCAAGCGTAAGGTTAATCTCTTTCGCGGGTTGTTGATGAACCTTCGGTGGATTGTTGCGCTTTTCGCTGTTCCTGGTTTGTGACCACCCAAGGATGTTGTTATCGTAATATTATAATTTCAACACGAGAGATCTTCAAATATGGTACGCTAATATTTGCATTGTCATTTTATATGGGTATTGTGTTTTCTTCGGCATAATTTATTCATAACATGCACTTAATTCGATGACATCTCCAAATGGGATTTTAACGAGTGACCTTGAAATGTCCGCGTCAATTATGATCGTTCAATGTGCCACTAATGTCAGAAACGACTTTTTTCAAGTCGTCGCACTAATTTTGTGACCTTTCCTCGTATTTTTTTTTGATATGTCCGGTATTTTTTTCCGTACAAATGCAAATATTTAAACGGGTCTCAAGGTTGAGAGACACAATGAGTGCATTTATCACCGCTGATTGTATACGTTTTGTGCACTAGCTAAACAATGCGCTTGCGCTTTATGCACTTGCGCCGCTTTTTGCGGATCGTTCTCTTCGACCTACATGTAACTTTGTTTATTTATTTTTTTGTTTTTTACTCTTTGCAGCCAGACACAGTGCCGCAAGCATGCATAGATATGACCAGCGTTGTGGAGGTGCAAGATGCCGACGAGGTCACGGGACATCCTCACAGTTTGGCCATTACGGATCCTGACAGGGTGACCTTCGTCAAAGGCAATTGCAGAGAAGAAGCAAGAAGATGGAGTGATGTGTTGTCCGTGTTTCCCAGAAGCAAGGTAAGGACGATTATCGCATTTATAAGTATTATTATCCTAATGATCCAAAAAAAATTTAAACATTAGCGTGTTTTCAATCATAAATATATATTTGACAGCTAAATATTATATAATAGTCACGTTGATGTATATTGACGTGCATTCCTTTTAAGTAATAATAATTTCAGTTTTAAGTTAATTTATAATATTTTGATTTACAAAAATTTATCGTTTTTGAATCAGCTTAAAAATGATATGTTCTACGCGGGCTAAACTATAGAGTTGATCCATTTTCATAATATTATATGCACTTTGAAATTAATTTAGCATGTTTGGAATTATTCGTTCTATATATAATATAATACAAAACGGCGCGAGTTTTGAATTCCCTATGTGTCAAACGTACTTTAAAACGATTAGAAATTGATCGATCGCCTTTCGTAACAACCCAATAAATTCGTAACCAGCTTCGTTTCGGGGTCGTGACACTCCACACCATTAATTCCTTTCCATTGAAAATCATCACGACACGATCGATATATTATTGAGAAAGCTCAGCTGATTTCGTAATGTTTTCTTATTTTCGTTGCAATTACGATCCATAAAATATATCAGATTTCAGTTTACTTGTTACTTTATTCTATATTTCATTTATTCGTGCACATTCTTGATTTTGTAACCTTCCTCTTTCGCTCTACATACAAATCAAAATCGAGAAATTTATTTATTTGCTAGAAACACTGTCAATAAAAATGTGTTACTATTTCGAGAACATTTACGAAATCTCCCGAGCTTCCCCTACATACACGTACCATTCAAAGGTACGCGTTTTACGATCAACAATGGCGTGAACGCTAAACGGACTTTCAATGGAGTGATTAGAGCCGTTATTCTCTCGTTTAGTTTCGTTCTTTTTTTTTTATTCATTTTAACATTCGGTCTCTTTAGACGCGGCAATTTGCTAAATAACCTGTTATAAATCTATCAAACGTATTCCCTTTTGTGTCGAGAGCGTTATTGCCCAACTAGCGAACGAGCACCATTCTCGAATGATAATTGCGGTCCGCTAAGATTGATTAGACTATCCCGGGTTTGAAAAATCGGCCAGTTTGGGCTCGAGACTTTTGCCACGCACCGTATGCCGCAATACGACTTAATCAATGCTGAATTGGGATATTATATCGATCGACGTATGCTTTGATCTAATTTTTTCGCCATTTTAACACGTCTATACAATCTCAATGTTTCTCAATACGAATGTGATTAATTTTATTTAAAGTAGTGTGGAAAGATTTATGTTTTTTAGATTCATATGGTAAAATTATCATTTAACGATCATCTGACATTGTTCACGCGATATAACATCTTCATTCGAAATCCTAGACATTGATCACGAAATCTCCATTCAATCCTAATATTATATCATGATAACTCCTGCACACGAGACACGAAGGTTTCCACACACAACAGCTGATCAATCTCAATCGTCACCATTCACGAACAATACCTGCAGCCTTCGGATATCGTTTTACATCGGTCTCGACTTCACGCCAAGTCGAGTTTCGCACGTAACGAGCCAAGACTGTCACGCTTG
>JAOXNN020000013.1:1109280-1134080 GCA_028571205.2 Hydropsyche betteni
ACTGCGTAATAATCGACGTATTGCATAAGTCAATAGAGACGCTTTCATAAGCATGATATTATAGACGTTAAGTGTATTCGCATAAAGACCATATACGCACGAAGAATAATTTTATAAACGCAAAAAAATAATCGTATCGACGTGTCGTTTTAAAGTCGCGAGCGTCATCGAACGGACAGACACACAGGCGGACACACAAATCCGCTATTATATATAGAGGATATGGCTTGTGCAATAAAATCAACTTGGTTTTATCATCAGCATCATATGCAATTTGTATTATATAATGTCTATCACACGATAAAACCCTTATAATACCTTAATAATTTCATTTTTTTTTTATCTTATTTGAAAAAATAACGTGATTTTTTTCCATTCTAACAATCTCACAATCAGATCAACGGCACACGATTACATCCATCTACAGACACCACCGTAGTACCCTATACGAAACCCCTACCCTACCCTATACCTAGTTTGATATACCAAAACATATATAACACATACATATATAGGACGGATTTCTGACATTTTCCCCGCATGTACGAATCCCGATTGTGGACATGCACCGCAACTTATGCACGCATATGATGCGCAAGCGCATTCTGGTTGCGTGCACGCGATACGATCGATTTTTAGCGTTAGCGCGTCCTTTAACGAGTCCTAGGATTTATCCCCGCCGGTTAACCCATTATTGGCCACTTCTGCTTCTCTCGCCTACCCTTCCATGCTCTTATCTTGGATCGATTAATATCTGACGACGATTGACCTGATGCAATTAAACGGCCGAGCCGCGAAAGCCTATCGTATTAGCGCGTGTGATTTTCGCGTTTTACGACGGCCAATCGTCGTTCGTTTGGTATTTTAATAGATTTTCTACATTCGAGATGATTTTAGATATAAGATTCGGTTGATATCATTTCACTATCCATTGCTGGATGAAAGCTTCTCCAATTTTCTTCCGCTCTTGTCTAATTTTCAACAATTATTTTTTCATACTTATTTTTTTTTTGTGGAAATATCAAGTTTTATTGAATTTTCATCTTCAGAAGGGTTAAAAGTTAACCAACGGGTTAAGAATCGCGTGTGCTTCGCAATAATTATCGATTTTCGCTATCGCATGACAGGCGCGTAGCTGAAGCTGTTAACCAGTTAACTCATGCTAATTTGCTATACTCGAGAGGAGAACATTTATTTATTTATTTTTTATTATCTCGCACATACGCAAATTAATTGGCGACCGCCGATCGGCGATACGGATTTAAAGGGTTAACGTCGCTCATAAACAACTCTCGATTACGTATTATATTTTACATATGCGCAAGCTGGATATTACCGATGAAAAAATTGCTGAGGTATGTAGGCGTTCTTGTTGATCTTTTTATTCGAAACTATTCACTTGTTATCCTCCCGTATATAAAAAAAAAATCGTATATTTTCGCCGATACGTACTACCGAATGATGTAATGTGGGACTCCGGTTAATCGAATCGCAAAGGTTAACGACTGTGCGGGCACAATCGAAACATGTCATTATTATTAAGTTATTGTATGATGTCCGACGAGTGTGCTATGTTATTTTTTTCTTTGTCGATGTGTGGGGTTGTTGGAAACTATGATGTATTTTCTGTTTTTTTTTTTTGATTGCGCCATTTGTATGATTGATATTTTTTTGGGTCAGACGATTGATAAAGTGGATGGTAAGGTCGAGGTTAATTTATCGTCTGAGTATTTGATCAACTCTTTGAGGTACAGCAATGATCTATATTTGTTATTTATTGTGTTAGCGGATAATATTGAAATAGTTTATAAAAACTTTATTTTAATATCAGGCTGTATACGATTTATATTATTAGTTCACGGCATGTGTCGCATAGATATTATATTCAGCTATCCCCAGGCGATCATAAATCAAACGAATCATAACACAGAGAGAGCACATGTGGCAAAACAGTGTTAAATCATAACTCTTCCATACCAGATATCAGATCTGAGAAACATTTTTATAACCCAGCACATTCCCCGGCCGCAAAAAAAGATGGACGACGAATCAATGCAACAATGTTGAAAATTGTCGCAGACTTTTTCCGCGACCTCGTTAACCACCATCGATATGGCTCTATGTCGCGTTCCACTTGCGAATTCTAACTTTTTCGTTTGTTTATGCTTATTTTTTGTGTAGTTTTAATTGGAACGTTTCTTTCTATCTGTCGCGTTCGGATCGGATTCGTACGCGAAACTTGTCCGACATCTTGTTACAAGTCTACACCGAACAGAGATGTTACGATCAGATTGTACCACTTTGATTTAGCGTCTGTTATTATTGAACGGACTGTGATAACTGTAATATTTTTTGTATTATTCGGATATTTCATATTGTGTCGAAGCTGCGGGGACTTTTATCGGACTTATTCTTAAGAGAGTTGTCAGTGTAGTTTTTTATAATTAATACGTCTATCAATCTGAGATGTTCGGTTGCACTGTATTTTATATTAGTTATTCATTGATTTAATCTTGCGCATAAAAATTCTTTCATCGAATCTGTGTCTTATGATAATATGAGATTGCGGTCTATTATCTTTCATCTAATTGTAAAATACGGCGGTTCTTTTTTAACGAAATATAGTTGTACTGGCGATTTTTCAGTGCAACGACGTGGAAAGATTAATTTTGTATAATTAAAAAAAAATTATCTTGATTTTTACAGTTCAATTTAGTTTATTTAAATTCAAGTTCGCGCAGTAGTAATTTCGGAATATGTAAAAATTCGCTGAAGCTAAACGATCATTATCGTTACGTAGATAAAACTTGCATTACTTATAAACACGCATTTGGTTTTTTTTTTTTAAATGAAAATAACGAACAACGACCAGTTTCGATACGAATATATTATAGTATAATACCTAGGCGAAGTTTCGTCTTTTCAGATCGTATTCACGATGCGTTCGCATATTTACAAGGCGGTCTGTTCTTCTGCAATAAGTCTTTTGAGCTCCCCGTTGAGCCAGCACCTGGACAATCCTGATTTAGTCGCTGCCTTCACTGTTTATTGGCCTTTTGTCGCGTTCGCAACACTTATATATTTTGCGCTGACAATTCATCATGGCAATGTACACGGTCTCCTTTTCGATTCGTACTTTTCACTTTTTTTAACTGGATGATGATTTCCAATACGTTCCTTTTTACCTATCTGCTGATGCTTAGTAATCTAGGATTTCTTAATTGATCATCAGTGTTAACTTATTTAATATCTCACTTTGAAATCAGAAAATCACTTTCCTTAAGTGAATATAATATCTTAGACTGCATCTAATGCTATACATCAATGAAAATTAAAAAAAAAAACAGTTAAAATATATTATATTATTATAGGGAAGTGATTAAAAAATTAAATAAAAAACACTTTTCCGTCCATCATAATATTATAATTAGATATAACGCGATATTTATCTTAATATCTCGTTCCTTCACACCTATATAGTGATTGATTATAACTGCACTGCCATTTATATCAACACAATCTTAACTAGACGTGTTAATACATAAATTGATATAACAGTACCATTGCAATCACTGACCGCTTCCTGACACGAGAAGTTTACGAACTTCTCATTAGATCAATCTCGATCGTATTCGCAACAAATCACTTCATCGATAATTTGAAAAAAGTCAGATTATTTAACTGAATATTGTCAAGTTTATCCCGAAGATCTTGCTCAACACTATTGGGACAAAATGTTCGCAAATTGCATATTCATATCGCGTTGCGGCGATAACGAGTGAACTGAAAAATTTTAACTGGTTTTACTAGCAGTTTACGACCTTGTTTCGCGACCGGACGAAAATAACGTATCGTACACTTATACCTTTCTCATATGAATATATGCACATATGCATTTTTTTTATCTGTAAGCAGCGATCATAATCGTTGGAATGTATGTGCCCTTAAATTTTAAAATTATTGATGTTTTTCTATCTAAATGTTAAGAAACTCTACCGTATAATATCATATACGTATGTATATGATAAAATGTTTGTAGAAAAATTTTATGTTTCATTAAATTACCCTTCTTATATCGAAATCTTTCGATATATTCTCAATTTTCACTGGTCTGTTTTACATTTGACGAATACACATCAAAATTTTGCAATTTCAATTCCTAGCTTAAGAAACTTTCGCAATTATTGTTTAAATCAGTTATCAGAGCTAGAATCGTACTCATTTTCTTTTCTGTTCGTTCAAGAAAGCGAAATTGATTAACGTTTGCCGCATTTCAAAATGCATATTGATTTTTCGATCCTGTAACTAACAATAAGTGAATATAGGTAATATCGGCAACGCAATATACTCCGGATCGCGAAATGCGAAACTTAATTGCGTATTCGTGCTTTTCGACCAAAACATACGGCGCAACAGTGTTGCCGCGAAACGGCTCGTTCAAAATTGCATCTGCGGTCGTAAAACCGAGAACTAATTCTGCCCTTTTTGCGTACTTATTCTACCCTTTTTATTTTAGTCCAAATTTCGAAGATTTTCTCGCTGACCATCCTTACAACGTTGCTAATTATGCAACGACGGCAAAAAAGTAAAACAAAATCAGCGCAAACTTCATTTTCGCGCATCGCAAAACATCATCGTAATTATATAGTCGGACTGGCATTCGGAGAAGTCGATGAAATTCTTTTTGCTCATTTTTACATACGATTTTTACACCGAGTAGTACTACCATGTTCTCCCTAAAATAAGACCTCCGAAAATAAGCCCTACTGTGAATTTAAGATTTTTTCAATCTTATCCCGAAAATAAGCCCTAGCACGATTTCTGGGTACAAAATTAATATACGACCGGGTCTTATTCTCGGGAGAACACGGTATCGTGAAGTTTTTCCGTTGAATGCAGAAAAATACATTTTTTTCAAATAATGATATGTTGATATAAAACAACTGTATCTCAAAATAAACAGTTAGATTGATCATAATTTTTGTTCTCGTCTATTCCAGACACATCAGATTCTGTCCATCATCGCATGTTCTTAGAAGAATACGAACAAGAGTGCAAACGCGAGGAAAAATTAAAAGACATAGCAGCATCATTGACGAGACC
Organism: Hydropsyche betteni; assembly: GCA_028571205.2. Taxonomy (NCBI): domain Eukaryota; kingdom Metazoa; phylum Arthropoda; class Insecta; order Trichoptera; family Hydropsychidae; genus Hydropsyche; species Hydropsyche betteni. The sequence goes on from JAOXNN020000013.1 coordinate 1,114,384, forward strand.
AAGAGACAGGACATCGATGACGAGGGAACCACCATGCGAATTGCCAACCAGAGAGGACACAGATAGACAGACAGCCGACGACGTAGACAATACCGTGCCCGACAAATACGTAAACACATATATCTGTCACAGTTCAAGTGTTCACTTTTGTTTGTTTATACCCATACTAGTTTGAGTATACCCAAACTACCGATTTTAGTTTGAATTTTAACTGTCAAATTTTACCTACATATAATTGCATCTAAACTTAAAACAGACGTCATAAGTATCATGCATGGGTTAGGTCGAATTAGCTTGAGTAGTGAAAACTTATTCAAAACAAACTCGAAATTCAAACTGACACGACGGGTAGACACTACGCGTATTTCTCGATCATTATTTGACATACCAATTTGATATTGAGCATAAGAGCGTTATCTGAGTATTGTTACCACACTAACAATTGGACTAGAGCTGTTTAGAAGGTGTATAAACAGACTAGTTTGTTCATGCACAAACTAAGTGGACACTCAAACTGTAACATATCCATGCTTACGCAACACAACACGCAGTAATCCAAGACTGTGGTTTTTTAACGGAACTCCGTGTTTACAGATGCGCGGCGACCCGGATGGGTGCGTGCGAGGTGGAGGTGCTGCTGCCCGAGTCGAGTTGCCTGCTGAGGAGCTGCTCAAGATGCGGAAAGGTTGGCTGCAGAGGGCCACCGGTGCTGGCACAGCCAGGCATTGGTTCGTGCTGAGAGGTGCTGCTCTCATGTACTACAGGGACCCCAGTGCGGAGGACTGCGGTATAATGGATGGTGTCATCGATCTGAATGGGGTGGCTGCCGTTACCGAGGCTCCTACTGCTAGACAGTTTGGCTTTTTAATCAAGGTGAGATAATATTTTGATGATCAGTTTGTATATTGATACCTAAACATTGTTTATTTAATATGTTGTATTATAAATATTAATTTTCTACTTCTTGTTTTATAAGAAACTATTGTTAAAAGTCTGAATTCTATTGAAAATTGTTTGTCTGTTATTAACATGATTTTTAATTGTTACAGACGTGGGACAATCGTCAATATATTCTATCAGCTGTAACGGCTAGCTTCAGAGCTGACTGGATGTCTGCTATACGTCGCACAGCCGGTTTACCCGATTCACCTATTGATTGCCCTGAGAAATTATATCCTGAAAAGCCAGTACTCACATTAGAGAGACAAGACAGTGCGAATAATTCAGATTCTACAATCATACCTATGTCGCCGATTACTCCCATTACTCCAATCACTCCACGCTCGATTCTGTTTTCTTCAGATGAAGAATATAGAACAGCTTCTGAAAGTGGCCGTAGGGACAGTGTTGATTGGAGCGATCCTATTTCTCATTTACCGCCATCACCAATTCTCAATCGTAATCCAATATCGAGAGTCAAAGACAAAGTTAAATCAAGAAATTTACATCATTCATTGCTGTCATCTTCGCCTCAATCTGATGAAAATACACCATCCGATAATGATGACAGTGATTTAAGAGAAATTTTGGATCCTATGCAGCAGGCAAAAGAGAGAAGCAGAAAATACGATAAATCAATCAAATCTTCTTTATACGTTTCCACGGTTGACAAACAAACTATTGAAATCGAAGATTTGAGAAATCAATTGCAAATTTCCCAGAAACATATATCTTCAATTGAAATGGACTTGTCACGTTTAAACCAATTGAAATCTGAAAGCATTTTAAAAGAAAAGAAAATAGATGAACTTCTTTCCTCACTTCAGAAAACTGAAGATGAATTGAATAGAAGAACAAAAGAAGCTGAAAATCTAGAAGCACTCAAAAAGCGCTACAGCCATGATATGTGTTCTTGGGAAATAAAGATAACTGAGACTGAAACATTTCTTAGAGAATCAACTGAGCATTGTGAATTATTGAAACGACAACTTGCTAATGGACAAGAAACAATTAAATGTTTGCAAAATGAATTATCTCAACTGAATGAAAAATTGATTAGAAGTTCTGAAGAAAATGAAAGTCTCTATCTGAAAATCAAAGATATGGGAGGACGTAACAGCAGTTTATCTCTTACACGTGGAAAAGGACGAAGTGTAGAATCATTGAGAGACCTTGCTAATATCGATCTTGACCAAGATATTGAAACTATGAGTAAAGAACAAATAATTGAAGAATATGATGATCTTCGAAGTAGATTTGAAAAAGCCATACAAGAAATAAAAGCAATGAAAAGGGAACTTCGAGAATCACATAATTTATATGATGAATTGGAACTGTGCAATTTCAGTTTGAAACGTGATATGGAAATAAGAGAAAAAAATAGTGAATCTCAAATTTCAATGATGGCAGCACGAATTCAAGATCTTACTCAAAAGCTTTTGCTATCTGATAAGCAAGTACGATCTCTCAAACATAAACTTCAAAAATCTGAAGCAAGAGATAAACGAAGAAGCTTATCTTTGAAAGGTAGAGAATCATTTTCTATTGGAAAAGAAGTTGAAGAAAAACTTACAGAATTGGAAAATAAAATAACTACTTTAGAAACTGGAAAAGTTTCATTAAATGCAGCTCCAGTAATAAAGCCTCCCTCAAAACCAGCATCACCTACAAAAGATAAGGAAAAATCCCCTGCAAAAGAAAAGGACATGGATAGTAAGTCACTCAAAAGAATGTCAGCTAGATTACGACGAAAATCATTAGATAGTGCCACAAGTTCTGAACCAATGAAATTGCTAATACGACTTAGCTCGCTAGAAACCAAAGTAGGAAACGCATTAGAAACTAAGAAAGATTTGACAACTTCTTGTGAATCGTTGATCCAAACAATAAGTGAAGGAACTATTGTCGAAAACATCGACAGTCATATCAGTTCTACTCCACATAGGCATTTATTAGATAGGCTGCAAAGTTTAGAAAATGTCGTCATATTATCAAGAAATAAAGTAAACGAATGTCTCTGCCAAGTAAGTTCAATAAGAGCAGCTCGTAGTCGCAGATCGCCATCTCCAGTTTTAGATAGAAAAGCTTTTAGTCTTAAATCAATCGAGCGTTGTCTTACTGATGTGAGCAAAACACTCCAAGAATGTACTGATAAATGTGTGTTACCGTTTGAAAGCATTTATGAAGGTTATTCTAATGATACTGTTTTAAATGTGGTGTGCCAATTGGAACAGCAGTTAAGATCAAAATTATTAGATATCAATCAAAAGAAGTGTAATTTATTAGAATCTGGGGAATTGAATCAAAAACGTAATTTAGAATTTTTAGCAGAAAAATTAGCATATGAAGCTGTTTTAATTGGAAGAATCAATGATGCAATTGCTAATGCTAATGGGAATGAGATTGTCCAAAGACTGGTGCGGTCTGAAATGGAAGAAACTAGTCAATTGGTTATTTCTTTACAATCTAAATTAAATGGTTCAGACACTAAAAACCCAACTGTTTTAAAAACATCAATGGACTATTTAGCAAAGATTCTTTCTAGACGAATAAATCTTATTAATAATTTACCAATAGATAAGACTTTCGCTCAGTCACAAAATAAATTAAAAATCAAAGAATTAGATCACTTAATCACTTCACAAAAAGAATTAACTAACAATGTAGACCAATACAAGGCTGAGAAACTAGTTGAATTAACCAAAGCTTTAATTATTGAATCATTCAATTTGCAAGCAGAGTCCAATGTCAATTTCGATCAACGCAGATCCAACTTAGAAAATTTGAGAATCCAAGAAGCATGGCAAAGGGCACGAGATGTTGCCAACACCGAAATGATGAATTCTGAAATATCACACGTACTAATGCGATGTTCTCAATTTTATGAAACTCAGTTGGACAACGAACAAAAATGTCGTTTCACTTTAATAGCAAATCAACAAGCTGCTTTAGAGAAATGGTTTCAAATAACACACCAAAGATTAAATCATGAAATGAAAGAAGCCATATCCGATATATCAACATGCTATCAAGAGTGCCTTGCTAATATATTGATCAGAACCCCAGTGAAGGAAGAATACCCTCCAATGAACAGTCAACAACTACTTTATGAATTAGCTGATGTTATTGCACACAAAGCACTAATAGATGCCAAGATATTTGTCTGCACTGGAAGCTGTGAAACTGATCCAGATTTTGAAAAATCAATGAGTTTCAATAGCGATGTTTCAGATGCGAATGTGTGGAATAAAATGTGCGATTCAGAAAACATCGTTGCATCTTTGGACAGTGATCCTGCACAAGAAGCTGAATTTATTTATTTGTTCCAACACTTTTCAAATGAGTGCAGATCTCTTTTCGCTGAAGAATTCTCCGATAACAAAGATGATCTTATGAAAATAAGCGATGCTTTGAAACAAATTGAACTCATTGTAAAACATCTTCATATTCAAATGGGGGGAAATGAAATTGAGAGGGAAAAGGACAATAAAAACAATACAGATTCTCAAAATTCTTCACAGGTCAAAGGTGTTTTAGATCTTTGTGATTCTTTAAGAAAGAGCGTTGAGGCTTTATCCACTCATATTCCATGTCAACAATGCTTACGATTACAGAGTGCTTTGAATAGGTATGTTTTCAAATAAATTGAATGTTCCAGGTCAGGCTATTTTTTGAATTTTATTTGATATGTTCATGTTTATTATTGTTATCAGATTGCGTTCAGATCATGAAGAAAATATGAACTTATTGAGAACAGAACAAGAACGATTAGCTGAGAGTCGACGTACCGGTGACTTGGCTAGAGCGCGTGCACGAGCTGCTGAAGAATTAGTTGCGTCTTTACAACAACAACACAGAGTTGCACTTCGTGTTAGTAAACAAAATGAATCTGAAGTTAATACACTAAAACAACAGGTAAGAACCAATTCATCGTTTAATCATTTATAAAAAAAATATTTTTTCATGTAATAATCATAATACTTCCATTTCAGATTGCTCAGCACCAAGTTGAATGCCAAAATCGACAGACTCAACAAGAACAAGAGCAATTGAAATTGAAAGAACTTGCAAAGAGTTTAGAGAAAAAATTAAAAATTCAAGATGCTGAATACAATCAACAGATTGAACAATTGCGTGCAACTTATCAAAAATCAGTAGGATATGAGCCTCAAGCTGAATCAGTTCGTCAGAGGTATCAAAAAGAAATTGAGCAATTGAGAGCACTTTGCGAAAAGGGACTTTTGGCGATGGAAAACTCACATCGGCGTGTTATTCAAGAATTGGAAGAAAAGCACAAATTAGAAAGAGAACAATTAATGTTCGTATAATAATAATTAATACTGAAAAAACATTGTTATACAATATTGTAAAATTATTTTTTTGTTGTAGGGTTGACAAAGAACAAGCTTTGGCTGAAGAAACTCAAGCTACTTTAGCAGCTTTGGATGCCATGCGTAAAGCACACGAAAACGAAGTGCAAAAAGAAGTATCAAAATTCAAGAAGGAATTCACCTCTAGAACATTACAGAATCACGATACGGGACAAATGCATTCTAGACATCAGTACGTGTCCTGTTTTCTTTCGCAAGTATTTTTTACTTTACGTATTTATCAAAAAAACATATGTAAAAATCTGATTTAAAATTGCAGGGAAGAAATGGAAGGAATTAAACAAGAAATTTTGTCTCTTTCCGAGAAATATTCTGTGAAATGTGTCGAATCTGCAGCACTCGAAGAAAAGTTATCTAAAGTTACTCAACAACTTACGCAGGCACAAATGCAACTTGATGCTAGGTATTATTTGAATTCAAAGTATTCAATTGATTTTTTCTTAAATGTATAATGTGTTACACACATATATTTTTTCATTCTAGGAACAAACAACTAAGAGCCCATTTACCAGAATTAACCGAGTTAGATAATTTGGATTCACTTGGAAACTCATCTCCTGTGAGTAGAACGTTTATTTTTTGATTATTATAAATTTAAAATAAGTCTTATATTTATTTAATAATCTAATCTAATCTTAAATGCATGCCCACACTGCTCTTCTTTTATCAAATTTATGGGAATTTATAAATATTATTATATTATTTAAAGGCTGATTAATCACTTCCTTCTTTGAGTATAAAACCCGATTGTATTAACATCTTTACAAAAATCTTTTGATAAAATTAATGATATTATATTATATATTATTGACTCAATATCAATGAAAAATAATTATTTGAACTTAGGATATTATAAGTATTATATAAATATTGTAAGTCGTCATTATTTGCTTTTTGTAATGTCAAATGTTACATATTTCATATTCTATATAAAATTATACATTCACATCGAAATGTTATTCATCTTCATACAACTAAATAATAAATTAACTCTGCGCCTAAATATATCTGAAGTCAAATATTTCCTCGATTCATTATCATAATGTAAATATCGCTTGGTATTATTGTACTAATAGCATGGGCAAGGGACTGAGAGACTTTCTGAACAAAATGCACATCTATTGGATCACTTCAGACATCTCGCAACAGTATGTCAAAAGGCCATTGTCGCAGGTATTATACTTTTCATAATTTTCACAGTGTAAAATTTAATATAATGTCACATTTACTTTATTTCCATTTATTCATATAAATACAAAATAACTAATATTGCACGATTCTTTGATTTTGTAAACTAATATAAAATTGCATCTTAAACCTATGAATAATTATTATATATTCACATGCTACTATAATAGTTTTGTTTTCAATTCACACATATAATATTTCAATCATTAACATATATTTGTAGTTTTGTTTAGTTTTGAATTTTCATATGATTATTTAATTGGCCATTAAGATATAAAATATTATGTTGTAATATTTTGCGTTTTTTTTTTATTGAACTATTGTACATAGTTTTGTTATTTTTTGTAAATAAACATACAACAAAATATACATGCAGTTCAAATACAAATATCATTTATTCCGTACAGAAAACAAGGGCCAATCAACTAACCTTGGAGCCCGCAAAATCTGTAATTCGCAAAACAAAAATCCAGTTTGCAAAGACAGAAAGCACAAGAAACCTTCGGCTCTCACCGGTGCAGGTGAAATGTTTTTACTGTGTTTCATTATCATATACACATACACAATCCCGAAATACTTTCAATTGTACAGTTTGTCGACTGGTGAATTGTCAAATAATTTTTCGTCTTGCTTACATGTGTTAACTTTGTGATCTAACTGACGTTTCGATTTGTTGAAGCACTTACGGCTAATGTTTATATTTCGTTTTTCAGAATTGAATGGGTTTCCACATGTCGCTCGTTGTTCTGTATCATCGGGGCGTGCCTCTATCTCTCCCCTAGTTGGGATAGTTGCTGAGCGCAAGAAACGCTTCGAGTTGTAGTTCCAGCAATCTGTCGAAAAAAATGTGTTGACTATGTATAACACATCTGACCAAAGCAATTTCTTTTCTTACTTGAAATATTCGTTCGTTAAACTCAACTTGTAAATTATATTTGTATACCTTATTGTATCTCGTTAATTGTCTTACATTTTCATTTTATTATTAATTGTGTTACCAAATAATACAGTCTATACAAGAGTTATTGAATTAATTTTAAGTTTGTATTAGTAGTTATATTATAACTAATCATTTTAGATTTTACAGTTTCCGAACAATACGAAAGCTCTCTTCACATACTAATTGTATAATATTATATATTAATTTTATATAATTTGAAGATTATTTATTTTCACATTTTTTTTATATTTCACCCTTACCCACCTATCCATCGTTTCATCGTTAAATTTTAACATTAGAACCAGTTTTGTAAATTTAAATAGATTTTTATATTTTTAAATATATGAATAATATTTATATGACTCTAACATTGTTAATTGTGCATTTCGAATTAATATTTAGTAATTGTTTTATAATTGGTCTACGATTTTTTATGTAGTACAATTTAAAATTCAAACATTGACAATTTCTAAAAATGTATTTTCCTACGGGTTGTTCATGGAATTCTTACATTGATTTAACTGGTATTCTCTTATGTACTCATATGAACATAGAATTCAACAAAAAATAGTCATATTGTTATGTATAGATTATTCACTTTGTTACATAGCAATATTATGAAGAAAAAAAATGCACTGTAACTAGTTATTTAAATATATAAAAAATGTTTTCGTTTTCCATTATAGTTTATGTAGATACGAATTTGATTACATATATTTGTTTGTGTTTTAACAAATGCGTGTCTTTTGTAAAGTTCATAAAAATAATTATATTATTATATTATTATTACTCATGTATTAAAAATGTTATAGTTTGTGCATTTCGATGATATATTTGCATGTTTATTCATGATTTTTTTGTCAGATTTTCGCCTATGTCACTACATATACCATTAAGTAATAGGCCAAAATATGGTGATTTTTAATAAAGAAATGTTTAAAATAATCGATGATCGAATTTCATTTTCAATAAATCCTTGAAACTGTGATTTTCATGGCTAAGAATTTCCCCGTTTTGGCGAATAGCTGAAAAATCAATAAAACTCATTCACCAAAGCTTTCCAAATATTTTTAATACATAGAAAAAATAACAAGTCCATAAATACAAGAAAAAATATAACCTATCTTTGAAACATTGTGTTAAAATAATTAAGAGCAAAATATAATACTAACATTGGGTACATATTAATAATTTTTCATCAATATTTGAAAATGAAGGTAAATCTACTTAAAACTTTATAAAATTTGCATTGGAGCACGTTACGTTATGAGAATAATATATTATATTTAAATAAAAATAAAATAACAAGGCATAAATTATTTGAGAATCACTAGAAAGCTTACTACATATTTTGAGGTTATATTGAGCTTTTCACAACAGTGGTGTAAATTATATTTCAGAGCTTTCATAATGAAAGCATTTTACTGTAGCATAATTTTTCTACTATTCCACTGCACTTACTCAGTGTCTACTAATAAAGAAAAAGGTCCTGTTGTGTTTACTTTCCCGGAATATCAATACAAAGAAACACAAAAAAATGTAACGTTTGGCGTCATTCAAAACAATTAATTAGCGGATTTTCATACAAAATAATGACAAATGATTCGATGAAAACATTTGTAGGAAATGACATTTAGAGATTTTGAATCTGCATGCGAGCAAAGTAGACAATGTTCACAAGCTAGTGGAATAGCAGCAGTAAGATGCGTTAGAGAATGTATTTCACCAACCTGCTATCGCGAAATATATCAAATGGACCAGGTAAAAGTTATGTTTCAATTTAAGGACTACTTTGTCTCTAACATTATAACAATATTAATTTTACAGCTTGAAGAAGGAGAAATAGACGTAAGATTAAATTCCTTCAAGGGATGTTTTATACAAAAATCAGGTAGACATAAAAATTAGATAAGAACAGTCAATCGTAAGTAAAAGGAATAAATCTACAATTCACTTATAATAGATAAAATATTCAAGATCATATGCCTTTTATTTTCATCTAGTTTAGATAGAATATTTTCATCATTAAGAGTGTGATATAAAAAATTCACAGGTTTGAAAAATATGGAATAGTTATCATCTAATAACTTTTTTTGAGAAATATTATCATTTTTAGTGTTTATAGCTTTCATTGAATTTAACCATGTTTCAACAAATTTTAAAAAATTAACAGAAACTTTGGTCAAATCATTTTGCGATAATTGAAATCTTATTAAGATACCCGTCCATGGTTGAGCTGATAGCTTTTCAATAATTTTTTGATTATTTGTCAACAATGAAAATTGTAACATTTGTTTTAAACATTGCCATGCTCCTTCAGACTGAATTTTCGACTCCTAGAAACATTATTATATAATATTTAAGATACATACAATTTAAAGTATACATTTCATGTGAAATTATATAATTCACCTTACAACACATCATTTGCAAGCGACAATACAACCCATAAAACGCATCCATAACAGTTTCAGACTCAAAATTTAAAGGGAAACTTATCAATATTTTTTTATTCGAGTCGGAATGGCACAATGCTTTAAAATATGTGTACACTATTTGGAGAAGAGCCACACATTTCTCTTCGTTTTTTTCAACTTTCAACAGCTCAATAATGGATAGTGAATCAATCGAAATTGTAATTTCACACTATAATATTATAGAATAAAAATGCATTATATAAAATGAAAATTATAAATTTTACAATCAGAAGACAAAACAACAAACCTCTAAATTATTATTATACGAATAAAATGTTAAGATACTTAATATTTTACATGCCATACATGACAAACTAATGTTTGAGTATTTCAAAGCATAATAAATTATTTCCAATAGTATTTTTGAATTTATAAATTGGGATAAAACTAAAAATAATAAAGCATTGTTTATAACAAATTGATAAAAAAATTTCAATGATTTTCTTTAGAGATTACCGATAGTATTTTCTTTTTTTAAAGAAATTCCCAATAAACAGAATACTTGCTTTAAAATGTGAAAAATCAAGTTTTCATTATTTTTGTTTATCATCGGTAGCACTGCTACCAATAGTATTGCAGATCTTTGAATTACGGCTTCTTCTAATTCTGATGTTATATAAGTACTACAAAGATCCAGCATGCATACTAATTTTTCATCTGAAATAATACATGATTTAATAATCATGTGATTTGATTTAGCGGTAGTGTAAACGTGCAAAATACCATCTTTAGACTGTTCATCTTCTAGATAAGCTGTTAAAGTATCGGGCAAAAATTCCCATAAATTGCTTTTAATTTTTGTTATATTAGAATCGTGTTGATTCTCTTCAATGCAAAGTTTCAATATGTAGGTAGCATTTTCTAAAATGGATTTAGGGCCGTTTCTTACTAATTCGACCAACGACCACCAAATTGCTGCGAGTGACATCAAATTTGACGGTATGGATTTTTCTTTTTGGAGCCACAATGATAACTAAAATATTTTTATGTCAAAAAAGCAACCAAAAGTTTGAATGGGAACTACAATAAATTCATATTAGACTTACTACTCCATATTGTGCATAAAATGGAATATTTGTCGACGAAAAAATCCATTTAATTATGACAATATTATGTGTGTACACTTTTTCCATGTCATAAGAGACAAGCGTTGCTAATTTATAATTAGCATTTTCAATCACCAATTTATTTTCAATTGGGTACAAAATATTTATTTCTGAACTATTTGCTGTCTATTGGGATATAACAAAGTAAAGTTCTATTTTCCGATCAAAATAAATATTATTAAAAGAAAAATACAAACTGCAAATATCAGCCATAGACATTTTAAAATTGGTAACGGACACTTGGTTTTTGATATTGATAAAATATACCAAACAATCTGCGGTAGTAATAATTGTGCAAGACGTTCTTCAGAATTAATGCAACTAAAATATAGAAAAATGATAATCGCATCTAGTGTGGCATCCACTTTGAAAGAATTGAATTGTTTTTGTAGTAACGTCATTATGTCTTCTTCATAAAAAAGTAGCCCATTCTATGAATCAAATTTGAGAATTATTATTTTTATTTAAAGTTCATGTTATAATAAAAAAACAGTGAAGTTATCTTTCACATAAATATGATGTTTGAATCCAGATTTCCCTTCTTTCCATGTAGATAAATCGAATTCCTCATAAGATAATATGACTAATATTTCAGCTATGTTAATTTGGCACAATTTTCTGAAATTGTCATTATTGCTGAAAATTAAACTATGAATGGTAATAAATTACATATTTTATTTTATTATATGGAAACAAATAATTTGAAATACCTCGTTGCTCTAATTCTAGGTAAATAAACTAAGAAATCGTTTTCTAATAAATATTGCGCAAATGTTGGCATTATTTCTTGTATCATAGGTTCGTTTAAAAATAAATTCAAAAATCGGAAAAATATTTCATGACATGGAAAATCCATCGATGTTTCATAATTCTGTAAAATAAAATCTCATAATATTTAAAATATGTTGACATGATTAGTAATTAAATTAATACAATGTAAATATTTTACATGTATTTTTCCAACGATTGATTTCATCATTTTATGAATATGATACATAAATTTTTCAATTATAGTTATCTGATATTGACTTTGATTAACCTTGCATGATTTTGATCTAATAAATGTAATACGTCGTTTTTCAAGAGAATGACAAAATTCTATTACATCTATGCAAATATGGCAAATCATTCCAAAAACACAATTAACATATTTGTCAGTTTGATCGAATGTAAGATTTTTTTCTAATAAAATGCTATGCAATTTATCCAAATATTTTTCCACAGTAGTAACTATACTTTCAACCAACTTATTAGATATTTTTATGTCAGTACTTTTTTTTGAAAGAATTATATGAAGAATTTTACTGCCTAACAAAAAACTATCAATATTTTTGTTTTCGGTTTCACATATAGAATCCAATAAATTGAATAGTTGTGTTGCATCATAGGAACTTTCTTTTGATAAAATCGGTGACAATTCATGTTGATCGATTCTAAAAAAAAAATATATATATATATTAATTGTTTCCATCGTATACAATTACATAATTGAAAAAAAATATTTACCTTGCAAACGAATCAATAAAAAAATACAAGATGGACTGTAAAATACTGCTATTGTGTTCTTCTTTTATATAAAGATGAGCAGCTCTAACAAACGCTGCTGTTACATATGGAGCACAAGAATTCTTATAGAATAAGTAAGAATGAGAAAAATGCTTCATAGACAATACAATTTTCCTAAAGAAGTAGTTTTTATATAATAAAAAGAACCAAATTACAAATATAATTCAAATCTAAACAAACTGAAAAAAATACTTTAAGAGTTGTACATCGAGAGTCGCAGAAGCTTCACTTAAATGGCTACACAAATCACTTGAAATTAAATTCTGAAGAATTGACTCATAATCTTTATTGCCTTTATGAGTATCAAAAGTGTCATTAATCAAGTTCACTGCTTTCATTTGTAAATTTGTATCTCTAGATAATAACATTTTCTTCAGAGATTCAATGTTTTTATCACGTAGAGTGCTTTCCATTTTTTTAACACAATTACTAGAAATACATGTTTATGTATATGAAGTGTAAAAATAACAGAAATATTTTTGAACAACCAGATGTAAGTGAAGAAAACAGTATGCTACAGAATTGGAAATGAGTGAACGTATTTTAGGTTATGTTTTGATGGAAAATCAAGAATTTTCATTTTTCATGTAAACCGAATCGAATTTAAATTTTTTTCAAGCTTTAAAACATTAAATTAAAAAAAAACTTACTGGAAAAATAAACAGTGTTGCAAATGTATAGAAGTGTGAGGCAATTTGAAATACTGAAAATTTGAAATACGTTCCCGCGAAACGTCAAGTATTGGTGCCAACTTCGTTGGCGCGAAAGTGGCCCATCACACATGTACGAATTGACAGCCACTAACGCTATTTTACAGTGAAATTATAAAGTGCACCTACACTATATTAAAATTCTGTGATTTTTTCACTTGTAATGTCGATACGAATAGGATATGAATAAAAAATTTAATTAAAATAATAGCACTTAGCCTCGATTCGAATGCTCAAATGAATAAAATACTTTTAGTTAACGTCACGGAAAAAACCTTCATACCATGATATTTTAGATTATGTGCCTACATTGTTTGACAGTATTCATAAAATATCAATATAACGTAAATATATAGAAAAGAAAATATGTACTCAAAATTTTCATAGAAAAATTGAAAAACTTAGAAGAATTTTAGAGATGTTATAATAAAAGTATGGTTTTTGCATATTTGAACTGACTATTCTATATTTTTATATGAAAACAACAATAGTTACCAACTATTATAGTTAGTTTTTTTCATTAATTAATATTTTAATTGAATATTTCGAAAGAATTATAATAGGCAGAAATCTATGCAACATTGATAATTAAAAAAATACACCTCCATAATTTGATTTCATAATATAAAAGATATTTGATCTTTAGCTAAAGAGGTTCAATCTTCGGTATTTATTAGTTCCCCACAAAGAAATCCATATTTGGTATCACATGGCGACCCTGAGTGTCGTTCTCCCACATAACATCTCATAAGATTTCGTTTATTAGTATGAAAAGCGAAATATTAATTCCGCTATTTTTACATAAAACGAAACAACAATAAATTATTATTATTTTTTGAATATTTTCTTGATGAAAACTCTTTTAATGAAAATACCACAATTTTAAATCAACATCAAAAGAAAACAAAAGTGTGCAGGTGATGTAAGAGAAGTCATGCCCATTACAGATACAATTGTACAGTTCACGTTGCTTAGAAGTCTGCGTCAATTAAATTTATCTTTTTTTTTGTTATAATTTATATTCATAATTAAAATAAATCAAATAATTATTATAAATTAAATTATATTATTATAGAAAAATATTCGATTTATATACTTGAGATTTATATAGTGAGCATATGACCATATGAAAATGCATGGATATAATGATATATGTGAATCTTTTCGGTAAAAAGTTTAATTTTTTTATCAAAACATTCATATATTGATTAAAAAATCATAATCAATAAAATCACAACAATTTACCATTAGAACATTTTGAAAGCACAATATAATATTTCATATTTTGCAACAGACTGCTTTGAACGGTTGCACTGTACCATATTACCTGCGCGAAGTGGGCGTCCAACCGCGTACTCCCACAACCTTCTTCACCAGCTCCAATCCAACTCCTCCGACATACCAGTCCGTTTACCGTCGCCTGACCACCAAGTCCACCTTCCGGAGCATCCGGCTCCATCATCAGGCCCGTCTAGTGTCATCGGGCGAGGCCATTGCACAATGGAGCGGTTGAGCAACTGCGCGTGCTGCGGGTCATAGTCGTGAGGCGTGCTTCGGCTCTGTTTAACGTCGCCAAAATGCCCAGAAAACTGCTCAAGTTCTTGATATTGTTTGACAACACGTCCCTGCTGTACTTCCCTGGACAGTTCTTGTCGGGGAAGGTGCTTATTGAGCTGCAAGACGATACACCAGCGCTTGGTTCGTAAATGTGTTTTGTTGAGTAATCTAGTGAAGAAATTCATGATGTTTTCAATCATATACATCAATAGTGTTAATTTTTTTAATATAATATTCAAGTAACATGTTTATTCAAAATTTTAATTATTTTAAAATTAAAAATAATATTGACAGTCCGTGTTATGTCTAATGACTTCATACCATAAATGCAGGAAACGTTTTTATGTATTCTGTGTGAATACGAAGGTGACTTGAAGGATAAGTTAGATTCAACGATGTGTAAAATTATTATGTTCAAATCTGAAATTACGAAGGCATTCGGGTGCGTTCAATCAATTTAACACTACGAAATTTTCGAGGTTTATGAAACTAATATTATAATTAATGGAAATCTCAAGTATATTCAATCATTGTAATGATCGTTCTAGTTTTGAACCCATTCATTCTCATTTCGGACACCTGCAGATTCGGACCAACATAAAAACTCGATATGATTTCGTCCGTAACTCATCAACTGTACTAAAAAAGGGACAAACATCTAAATTGTGTGTCAAGGGAGCGTCGTATCCGAAGTCTGGTTTCACATATGCCAGTTCGAAGGTACGACGATGATCTCATTCTTCAACCGGTTAGTTCGCCCAATCGTGCTTATAAATGCACATGTGCCTCAGAAATCTCAAATGCGAAATTCATTCAGGGTCGCCGAGTGTCTTTTGTGGACATCTCGGCGTTAATCGGTCGGAATATTGATAGTTCACTTGAAAAGTTCGATGGAAATCGACGGAATTAGCGAAAATTATCAGTATTCGCGCGTGCGTGGGACGTAATTTGCCGTAAACGAAAAGCGTCGTTGTGTCATATTATTGCATTCGATGACTTTCTCTTGCCGATTTCTTAATGTGTAGTGTTTACGACACGTTTTGAATTCATTCGGAGGATTTTTCGTTTTGTTTACACACGTGCTTGTCGATCGTGAAAGTGGCCTAAGTCGAAAAAAATTTTTTTAATGTAATTACACAAAGGTTTTGGGTGAAATTTTTCGTTACAAACAATAACAATCATAATAATAATAGTAAATAGTAGTAATAATAATAATAATGGTAAATAATTATATACAAATCTACGAAATTTGAAAAAATGTGAACCTCAACGAGTGGTTAAGATACAAACCCAAATTTCTATAATATTTTTTTGCGGCGAAAATGTTCACTTTAATGTATCATCATTAGTATCATCTGTGAGTACTTTTAAATCAACTGGCACATTATTATAAAAGAAACTAAACGTTATAGTTAATTTATTCAATTTTCATAAAATTTTCCGGATGAAAACGAAATGGACATTAATTGGTCCTCATTGTTGTTAAAAATGCATTTTGTCGACGTAAATATACGTTACTCACATAGACATCACTTTTACTTTTTACTGTCGGGTTTTTTATAATAAAATAATACAAAAGATGCTCATTGATAGTAAAATGTGAGAAAATTGATGCGCTGAACATGCGATTGTGCTGGCAGATTATTTATTGGAATTGTTATATCTCGCCGAGTTTTAATGGGAACATAGCATCATTGAAACAATGTAAACATAACGAATTAACTGAAGGTAGCATTATGTATTATATAAAGTAACCACGAAAAGAAAAAATTAAACAACAATAGGTAATATAAAATTTCGTATCAAAAAGCATCATATGGACAAAAAATCATAAACGATATGTGAAAATTAAAAAATTCTGAATCGTTTCCCTTTAAATGGATAACGATCGTATATGTCTTAGGCAAGGAAAAACTTTATGTAACAATGAAAAAAAAATCTAAACATTAAAATTATATATGCATCAAACGAGTTTTTCTTATTTATTCATGATCACTTTCAAGCCGCTATGGTTCAAATTTGGAATTCGGAAATTAGTTTGCAATTGATTACACCTCGTTCATATGTGGGTTAGTAGGACCATACATGTGGGATGGTTGGTAGAAAAATTTGGACCGTAAAATAATAATTGTTCGATGAACGCCGACTAAAATAATTTTAGTAATTCTCAATACATTTTAATATGAAAATTATATCGTAAAAACAAATAACAGTAATTTAGAATGTTAAATATTTTCTTTACTTCACAGGTTTACATTTCCATGTCGTCGGAGAAGGTGTGGTACGTGTTAGATCGGCAAGAGCGGAAAGAATATACGACAAAGAAAACTATATTGATTTTAGAATGAGATTGCTCGGAGAGCCAGGTAATGAATTCAATACTTAAATATTTCAATTAGATTCTTATACAAATTTTATTAATTTATTAAAATTTCAGGACAAGGGCCTTCAGTATTATCTCCTGGAATACACAGTTTTCCATTTAAACTGGGTCTACCACCTGGATTACCTTCAACATTTTTAGGTAAACATGGTTGGGTCCAATATTTTTGCAAGGCTGCTTTGAGGGAACCCAATGGTTTGACACATAAAAACCAGCAGGTTTTCATTGTTATGAATCCAATTGATCTAAATCTCGAACCTCCTATACTTTCAGTGAGTGCAATTTGTAAATTTGTAGTAATATTTGAAGATAAAGTTTTAACCGTTTTATATTATTTTTATTTAGCAAGCATTTCGATGTGAAGTTGAGCATCGATTAGGTATGAATTGTGTTGGAGCAGGTCCACTTATATGTAGAGTTGCTTTAGATAGAGGAGGATATGTTCCCGGAGAAAGTATTGCTATCACAGCAACAGTGATAAATACAAGTCGAACTACTGTGAAAAGTACAAGAGCTGCTTTAACAGAGGTAATTTGAAGATAACATTTGAAATAACAATGAATAGTTTTAAATTACGTTTATTGATTTTTCTTTCAGACAATTCAATATATGGCACATGGCAAAGTAATTCAAACTGAAAGAAGAGAACTTGCTGGGTTGTCTCGAGGTAAAATCCGCCCTGGTGAAGAAGATAAGTGGATTAATGAATTACTATATGTACCACCATTGCCCCCGACAAATTTAAGAGGATGTCATTTGATTAAAATTCAATATGACGTTTATGTAAGTAATTAACCATCTATTCACCATTTTCTCGGTTGAAGTTTTATTGAAGTGTTGGTAACTTTTACAGTTCATCATTGAACCGAAGAGCTTAGAAAAAGAAGTGAAACTTCAACTTCCCATCATGTTAGCAACATATCCATTGCGAGATGGTGATGATACATTGAAGCCAGAAACTCATTATCCAAGTACATTACCAATATTCAGACCTTGGTTACATGATCAAGTCGTACACTGACACTAATTTTTAAATTTTAACTGTGCAATAATCAAGTTTGACTAATTTATCGTTAAATAGAATCAATCATTTTCATAAATATCACTAACTTTTTTAATTGTTGAAGAAATTTTGTATGAAAAGTCAATATAACAGTATTTTATTAAATTTTTAGTAAAAAATAAACAATAATTATTTAATGATTTTATTGACACTCAAGTGTTATTAAGCTAAGTTTTTTATATAATAAATTAAATAGAGTTAAATGCACAATGCCATATTAAAGTAAAATACATATAAATAAAGTTTTATATAATTGCATTTAAGAGAAAAATGTTTTGTACATTTATTAATTACAAAAATTCAATGTACATATTTTATGTATGTCATTTATATATTTTTAACTATTAATAAAAACATATGTGAACATGGAAATTTTTTCATCATTTTATATTTGAATTTAATATAGTGATTCGAAAAAATATATAAGCATAATATTTTGAAAATAGACCATATGAACATTTTATCTGTGTAATGAGCTTCTAGTTCTCTTCATATCAACAAAAGCTATATTTCGTTTTTCAGAAATAAAATGTACAGTAGGAACATTTTTAGCCTTTTCCTTGTTCAGATTCGGATTTTTCTTTTTCTTTTTTTGCATATAGAGTGAACCATAAACCCGTATTGTTAGATAATAAATTAATTCAACAAAACTCAAAAGACTTGCACCGACAAACAAACCAGTTGTACCTCCAGTGGAGACTAAAATATATAATATATGATTAAATTTATATTAATTGAAAAATTTAAATATTTGTAAACATACCAACTAAATCAAGACGGCTGCGTACTACATTCCTCTTGAATTTTTCTGTAGGCAAATATTCCATTTTTATTTCCACAAAACTATGTCTTCCACGATAACTGCAATATTCATAAATCATACGAATTAATTGGCTCACAATCAGACGAATAAAAATATTTTAATTTTATGAAAAAAATTACGATTTTTTATCATCTTTGATGACAGTGATATCAGTTTCTGTACATGATGGAGGACAATCACATATAAGGCCGCTACGTCTTGCCCATTTTGGACGCATTACAGACAAGTCTGCAAAATGTTTATTGAGACATACAAGTCCTTCTAAGGTACACTTGTCCTTTTCATCTAAAGCATAATGTTTTGTTCGAAAATAATAGTTGTGCAAAAATAATTGTCGACAGTAAATTTAAATATTTTAACTCCAGCGAATTTTTATTGAAATTTAATCATGTTTCTCCAAAAATGTATACCTATATTTTTTATTTCTATAAATAACATTTAATTTCAAAAGTAATTTGCAATTTTGCTCAATATAGAAAACGAGCGTATCCGAAAAGGCTTCGCCTTTTCGAACACGCTCTGCTCGGCCTCGCTTCGCTCGGCCTCGCATGACT
>JAOXNN020000013.1:1140139-1153656 GCA_028571205.2 Hydropsyche betteni
CGGTTTACCGCTAAAGTACCAGTAAATTAAATTTAAATAATGAAAAGTCGAAAAAATTAAAACCGAAAATACTTAAAAACATATATTTAATAAAAAAAATCGTACAATTACAAAAACCGATTTTTCCAAAAACATTCAAAGCAATTTTTTTTTACTGAACTGTTATTCGGGTAATTTACCGGTAAACCGATTTTCCGGCAATGGCATCCCTCACAATACCGATTCCTCAAAATATTATTCGCGTAGATTTTTCCGTCGCATTGACAAAACAGAACTCAACCGCATTTCAGCACGCCAAAGCACAATCCCACTGGCGATCTTTATACAGCAAAGAAGTATCTCATTGCGGCGACTTATCGTCAACGTCGCCGCTTTATCGCCACGAACCTTCCTCGAGCACGTATACCAACACGAGCCGAACCGAAAAAAAAACCAGAGGACACACACACACCACACGTATAATATAAAACGAGCAAATCCCAGATTTGCAGCCGAGCACCTAGCGCGGAAGCACGACGATCGTTGCGCTATGCAAATCTGACTCGTCCCGATGGACGCGCCCTGAGTTATTGCCTACGTGTGCTGCTTTTTTACTTCTTGTACGTTGGTACGTGTGCTTTGTCGAGGTGGGACTGGTGCTTCGGTTGCCGCGGGCTTTTGTGTTTTGTGTGCGCGGGGTTGTGATTGCCGAAATGTTCGATGTGAGACTTGAGGGTCGAAAGGATGTTTTCGTTCGGAGTGTGTGAGGTGAGACTTTTGGGAAGGGCGTGATTTTGAATCGGGAGGGTTTTTTTTATCTTTTTTATATGTGTTGTGCTACGTTTGTGTAATTGCTTTTAAATAAAGTTTTGATTTGTATATGAAATTTAAAAAAATACGGTAATGTACATTCGCCGTATAGTGTAAGTGTATTATAGGGGTATCGTTTAACGTCTTCTGTCAAATATGACAGTTGACGTGTCTTGTGTACAGTGATGGCGATCCTTTTTTCGTTCATGTGCCAAGGAAATTTTAGTGTCTTCCATGCTTATGTTGTTAAGACATATCAACTGTTATATTTGACAGAAAACGTTAAATATTATAATACGCTTACACTAGATGGCGTCTATACATAACCGGATGTTGTCAAATTTCATAGACAAAGCAAAATTCTTTGTTTCATTCTAGGACGAAACGATTACACAAACGTAGAATAACATATAGATATATTATGTTGATATATATTTTTTTAAATGTTGTATCTAATTTATCCAGTACAAAGCCTGACCGAGTATTTTATATTTATGTGAATTTTTGATGTGAAGTTTTTAAGATTGTATGTCGAAGAATTGATATAAATATCGGTAAAAGTGTGTGATAATATTATTGTTATTTTATGTGCTGATTTTTTATGTTAACATAAAAAGACGTAGATTTAGAATATGTTACGTCTCGGTTTTTCTGTTCTCAACAAATTTATTGAGATTTATGCGAGCCTTGGGAATGAGATTGTAACATCCTTCCGAATAAAAATCAATCTTTATCTATCAGAAAAGCTTTCGGAAAAAATTCAGAACATTTCGCGTAACAATGAAATTTATGACTCTATCGCTCGATATAGAAAATTCTTCAATAACTTATCTGTGTCGAACACATTGATGAAACTACTGAATTTAAACGAAACAAAGAATAACTTCTAACAAAACTTCCAACGAAACTATCACGTTATAGATACAACAATACGTATACAGGCATTCCTCGACTTACGACAGACGCAAGTCGAATCGATCATGAATCGTACTGTATATGTACAATTGTATGAAAATTTATAAAAAAATACCCACTCTTAAAGGTATTTAATGTAAGAAATTTCAAGGAAAATACCACACGAAACAAATGCATGTGTGTGTGTGCCATTTCCTTTGGTCGTATCGACCGGTGCATTTCCTGGTGACGTGCAGTCGCCGCTGCAGCAACGTTGGTAATTGCAATTAAAATCGGGTGCAACAATGGAAGAGGTGGTTCCGTGTTGACGTGCCGAATCGTCTTCGAGCTTAGACGAAATGCACAAATGCATTGTCTGGCGAAAACGGGAGTTCGCAATGTTGGGTGGGGTTTGCGATGTTTGAAAATGTCGGAGTTCGCCATGTTTGTATAACGGATTCGTTTGAGTTTTGTACATCTTTTTTCGACGAATTGAATCCGATCGGTTTCAATGTGTGTATCAATATATTTATACTTGTTAATTTTCAAAGCTCGAATGCCATGTTATTTGAATTACGTCAATGTTTCTTAACGAGGTATCGATAATGTATTTAATGAATTTCCCCTTTACTTTAATGAAGAATGTCAAGTGAAGTGAACGTAGCTTTTATAATATGAATTTAAAAGAGGAAAAATATAGTGAAATTATATATGTATATAGTTTCACTTTCAGAATCGTGTGAAAAATCAGATTCATGTAGTCAGTATTTATTGGAAATTATGTCTAATTTTGTTTCGATTCCTATCACGATTCACTAATGCTTTTATAATTTGTATAACGTACAATTTGAGTTTGCGTTTTGTCCGATGTTCAAAAACTGGCTCGGTTCCGTCTAAATATATTTGTTTGTAGAAATGAATAAACTAGCTACGAAAGCCCAACGTTTGATTTTCGTTTAATTGAATCTTCCAATGCTCCGTAGGAAAGTTTACCAAAGAAAAAGAGAAGGTTCCGCAAACATTTCCACGCACAAGTTTCCATCGAAGTTGGCCAAAGAAGCATTTCACATACACTCACATATAAACCGATTCGATTCTATTTCGCAGAACGATATGATACGTTATTGTTTCAACAGTTCCCAATTGAATTTTCTCGAAAAGTGCAAATATTCGTTCCGAATGTACACCAGAGACGAAAATTCGCAATTTGACGCCGGACGCGAAGAAGTTAAGTGTGTTTTATGGCCTCGCCCTAAAATTTATTCTGTCGCACTTTATATAAATTTAAGGCTTTTATTGTACACGAAAAGGGGACACTTTTATCTCTATTAATTTATTATCTTTTTTCTATGCAGAAGTGTCTCCTGATTTTAATAAAAACGCAATCTATTTTTTTATATTTGAACACAACTCGATCATTACGCATATCAACCAACATCAATATTGATCGAGTCGGAAAATGAGAACTTTTCGAACCATTTATTAGCATCAAAGGGATAAAGAATCAAAACGAAACCGGCCATTTTGTAAAAAGCTCGGGCGTGTAAAAGCACAAATGAAATATTCAGGCGTGTGCGCGATGTTTATCTTTCGAAGAGTGTTTGTTCTTCGTCGATATTAAAAATCATCGATCGGCAGCCCTTGCTTTGCCCGCGAGCACTTTCCCTTGATTGCTGGATAAATTTGTATACGAAATTATCGAGTGCTTTTTAATGATTTCGAGTGGTATTCGACTCTTCTAGCTCGGACCGTTTTCATATTAAATGTTCCAACTTTGACTTTCGAAAGCGATCGTTTTAAGTTGATATGTTTATGATGAGGGAATTTTGCGAATTGTTTATTTTGATGAATATTCTAATTCAGTTTGATATATATTTTATTCGTAGAATTTTCAGATTAAATATGTGAAAATTTTATAAATGAAAACTTGTAATATTCGCACCAATTCAGAGTATATAAAATTAATTTCAATAGGATTTTTTTATGGAAACGATCAATAACTCAAATACGATTATATTAATATAATTTTCTATAATAAATCTAACAGATTTAATTAAAAAATAATTCTTCAACGTTGTGTTTGATGTAAAAAAAATATAAACGACAAAGTTCTCGTATAATAAACAAAGAAAATTCGATTTTGCGATGCTCGAATTTCTTTGCACGTGTCAGTTTGTTCTTATCGATCATAATTAACTTTTGTTTATTCTGAAATTAGTTAACATCGAAACAAATTGCTTTCGCATGATTTCCACGAACTTTAATCGAGATTGAAACTTTTCGGTTTGCTTTATTGTAAATCGACCTATTTTATAATTATCATAATAAATTAAACGAATATTCGGAGGCGCATTAAATACACGGTTCAGAACTGTAGAAAAAAGGACGCTGAAATATGCAAACTCGCTTTCCATATAGATTTGCATGAATTAGTAATTAGCCATTTCAGCGCGTTCTTACAGAGGCTCGAGAATTCTCAGTGCTTCAAAAAAAAAAATAACGAGCGACAATTCTTCATTACTGTTTTTGCCATTTTTATTTCTTCAAGCTATTCAAAAGGACGCAAATAACAGAAACACTTAACATATCAAATGCTTTAATTACATAGAGTTTTTTTATGTAAGTAAAACAATTTTAAATATAATCAAATGTATAATAAATATTCGAAGCTTCATTGTATAAATACATATCGAAAAAGATTTTTTCGATCTTAAGTTCGAATAACAATACGGTGTTTTTAAAATAAAAATAAATTGTACCCTATCTCGTATCCGATTTCTAGCAACGCCTAGAAAAAAAAAACATCGAACACTTTCTCCGTAACACTTCGATTGTCAATATTTATCTGAAAACCGATCGTCCCTCAAACGGATTTCGATCTGCAGTTTGCGAGGGACCCTCTCGTCCTATTTCCAGCTTCCGAACTGAAAGTGCGAACCTCCGAAATCGAACTTTCGCAAAGGTCATCCGTCCTTTGTTCGCTCCCCATCCCCTTCGGGCAGAAGTTGACGAGTTTTTAATTGCTCCAAATCCTCCCAGCCGGCAGATGGGAATGTTTATTCCCGTCGTCTTTTATATTTTTTCCCGTCGGCCACATTAATCTGTTTCAGCCGGGGGAGAGCAGCGCTTTAACCCTTGCCGGCTATGAAATCGTTCGTTCCTCTGCGGCATGTTGAGTTCAACATTTATCCTTATTTATCTTGGTGAGACGTTGTCATTTTTCGGATGTTCGCATCATATTTCATCGTTGATGTTCGGGCAGGTCGATTAGATAAGGCCCGTTTCGTTACGTATGCCTAGTTAGGCGACAAACTTTAAGCCAGTCATTTATTATACTCTTCATAGGGTGAATGTGCGAGTTTTCTTTCTTCACGTGTGATGAGATGTCAAATTTTATTATGAAAAATTAATGTGAAAGTGAAATTGGAATTTATACTGTTACATTAATTTTAATGTATTATAACTTTTTTAATATATTTCGAATTTATTGCTATCGTTTGCTTAAGCAGGGAAATTAATTATAATCACTTCGAAAACTGCTATGTAGACAATTCAAAATTTGAAGCTATAAAAATTATCTTTATAACAAGATATTAACCGTGATGCGTTTCAACCCTTAGATTACCGGCGTTACCTAAAACCCTTAGCGATAAAATCAAGTAGATAAGCCTTATAAACGTTAACCCTACCTAAACATCGAGTTCTTATGTACTCTACTTATTATAACTTGGCAGTTTATCTTTTTTATAACATACACGAAAGTTAACCGAAAATTCAATTAGTAATAATGCACGTTAATTTTTCGATTTATGTTATTTAATTACCTGATGTATTTTCTTATGAGTCGAAATAATAAGATTTATTATTATATTTTGACGATTTTTAAATTATGCAGTTCATAATAAACGATTTAGTCTTTAAATTGAGCAATAAATATTGCTTTCATTAATGATTGAAATTATTTCGTATTTTTTCTCATTAGAGTCTCATGATGAGACCATTTGGCAAGAGATGGTTTTAGTATTCAGCTCTTTGAAAATCATATTTATTTTTGTCATTTTAAAGAATAACGAGTTTCTAATCTCCTTGAATGGATATCATGTAATTTTCATAAAAAAACTGAATTATTGAATTTATTAGTAGTCAAAAAAATCGACGAATTCAATTAGCATTTTTTTTAACGTGAAAATTTTTGATAATACCATAATCATTGATTTGAATTTTATATACACATCCGTGCGTTTGAAACAATATGTATATAAACGTGTTGTTTGTATTATAATAACAATAACTCGAAAACTATTTATAATAGTTTGGACTGAGTTATGTTTGGTTTAAAATATTCTAAACTAGTGGATTACACTCGGCGTTGCTCGGACAACGGGCTCGGGTACCCGGCGATACTTTTCATCTTAAAATAGCATTATATTGAGTTGTAAAATAATTTGACTAATTTTTAAATGCGCAAACAATATATTTACAAAATTTAATTGAGATTGAATAAGTGATAAAAGCATACATAACTAATACCCACATACATGCATTAATTTTTATTTATATATAATAGATAACACGACCTATCTACACTTTAAAAGTGTAAATAGACATTCGAATATGGTTGCAGCGAACAAAATCCGATCAGTGGACGAATACGTTGCAACCACACAACAAACGTTCGAATATGGCGCGACCGCGCCATATACAGTCATGAGACAATACATACAATACATGAACCACCCTACGAACTTGGTTCGAGCCTGCAACTAATTCAGTCGGTGGTCGCGTCCACACGTTCGAATTTGGTACCCATCAACCAAAACGCTTGGAAATCCCATCGAACCGAGCGCACCGTCAATAATAATAACAATGTGCAGTCGAACCGCTGAACACACGTTCGAACATGATTGCGAGCGCAACAAACCATGAGTTCGCCGCAACCATGTTCGAACGTCTATTTACACTTTGAAAATACGCAATCACGCAAACATTGCGCAACACACACATCCAACTCAAACCACTCAACACCGACACGCACCCCCAGAAAAAGCCATCTCTTCGACCACCCCATTATACCTCAATTATACACACGACAGCCGCTCCGACACCCCCGCACATTGGCGCACAATGCGAAAGGATTCCCGCGCAAACCTACATCCGCATCGTCGCGAATAAATCGGCCGACACTTGCAGCTAAGTGCCAGCCAGGTAGCACTGTAGCCGTGCTCTGAATCCATAAACACCACAAATA
This sequence comes from Hydropsyche betteni, assembly GCA_028571205.2. Taxonomy (NCBI): domain Eukaryota; kingdom Metazoa; phylum Arthropoda; class Insecta; order Trichoptera; family Hydropsychidae; genus Hydropsyche; species Hydropsyche betteni. Next base: position 1,147,071 of record JAOXNN020000013.1, read on the forward strand.
ATTCCGTGTTCATTTCCCTAGCAGGCTGCGCCCACACCACTGCGCGGGCCAGGCCCGGCCCACACTGCCGGGCCTGTCCCACCGTCACGTGGAAGCGCTTATTGCTCACTTGTATTATCCAATTAAATCATTTTCGTATTTCGCTGTGTCGCAACGTTGCGGAATTGCGTCTGTGAGCGGGGTAAAGTGAGATTTCGATTTAAATGGGAGTTCTTGGGTTGTAATATGAAGCGGCGATTGTGCGAGGTCGCTCATGGGAGGGATTGATATCGGTTGTGTGTGCGGGTCTCTTTTTATACGGTGGGTATGTTCGAGAGATTAAAGTGTAAAAAATGTGCGGTGACTTAATAAGAATTGGAGATAGGTTCCATCAGTTTATTTTATCTAAATATTCCTTATAAAAATGAGTGATGTGGAAAAATTTTCTTATGTGAAATCATCAAAAAACAAAGAAATTTTTTTATTTAATAACTATAATTGTATGTTGGCGTAGTCTGGATCTTATCGTTGTGGTATAATAATACATTTTTTATCATCATCATCATCATCATCATTATCGACCTCTTTTGTGCCCACTGCAGGACAAGGTCTCCCCATCAAATATTGGGGGTCTAGGCTATATACCTTATCCGAGAGCCAACCTCGTATTGAGTATTGATAATGTGAATTAAAAATTAACTCTTTCCACTATTTAATAAAAATTAACAATAACGGAAATTACTACTTAATTTTATTGAAATTCGAATACACTGAAATTCGTTTAATTTTTTCCGAAATCAACAAAAAATGCTCAAATTGAATTATATTGCATAATAATTTTTTAAAATAGATAATGATTTTTCCTCAATTTCGCACACGTCTTAGAGAAGATTTGTTATTGATTCCATCCTATTATACATCCAAATAACATAACAAAACTGATCAATTAATATTATGCTTACGAGAATTAAATATTAAAAACCTGGTTACAACAGTTTGTAATTAGTCAGTTGATTGGCAAATAACAAAAGATAACAAAGCAATTCTATATTAGTGCTGACATTTGCCATGAAAACAATTTGAATACCGAACAGTCGCCGATAACGAACCCATCGTCAGATTTGCATAGAATTTTTGAAAATTGATATTATCAAAATCGAAAATTTTAGCAAAAAATGCATAACTAAACGATAAACACATCAGTAAAGATTTATTTATGTATGTGTGCCGAGACACAAAAAATAGATTGACTTTCAAATTGGCCATCGTAATGTAATGCAATCGGAAACTGGATGTTAAATCGTACGTCAAATTGACGTACACTTTTCGTGGAAATCCTGAAAATTACCTATGAAATATAATATAATATTTGATCTCCTAAATTAAAACTTTTCAGATGTAGAGAAATTCGAAAAATTAATTGTTTTTTTTTCCTAGAATTTTTTTAATATAACTATTATTGTTTATCTGCATCATCAGAAAATTTCCTGTTTCCACTGCTCTTATTAAATATTGATAGTCTGAAGTTTAATATAACAATAACAAATCAATTAATTATTATATTATTGCTTAAATTTAAAAAAATGAAAATATAAATATTATAAAAGTATTAAATCTTCGATAAAATTTGGAGCTATATTCAGAATCGAAGAATGCAAATGTTTACAAAATTATGATGCATACATATTTGTAAATAAAAAATGGATGAGTATGGTTATATTGTTATATTATATCACACTTAACACGAAGACAATTTAAATCAAAACAATAAATTATATTTAATAACAATACTATAATAAATGCTTCGAATACTTTATCGTCAATAAATGTTAGTATAAATGAAATACGGAAGTAATTTTAACGATAAACTTCAAAATATTATTAAATTTAAACTAAAAATCCAAATGAAGCGTTAATAGAATTAATTATCAAACCTATAGGATTTTTTTGCATTCATCGTTCAAAACAAATTATTAGCGTATTTTAAAATAGTCGAACTATCATAGTATTAATTGATATAAATGCAATTGACCATAACGTAAATTACTGATACAACGGAAACCGCTGAAGTTCAAATAAATCTTCTGTTAAGTGTTTGAAATTCAAAACGGTTACTAAATCGAACTTTTTTAAAATCAACGGTGTCATTTTTCAAACGGTAAACAACTGGTTGGTTAAAATTGCCATGCATCGAGGACCCCTCATGTATATTTTGTTATTGGACGTACGAAGGTCAAAAAATATAGATGTATTAACATATTTTTTAAACAAATTGACCTTGGCCCTTCAACATAACCCTGTGATGTAATTTCATTAAAAAAAATCCTGCATTTTCGTCTTCGATATTTAAAAATTATATTTTTTTCGATGATTTTTGTCCGAAAAAGCTTTGTTTCGATGAATATTTTTACGAAAATTTACTAAAACCTATAATTTATACGTAAACAGTACAAACATCGATCTCGATGTAAATATGTCATTTAAAAATCAGATCAAATCACGAAACATAACTGTTCGCTGAAAATGGATCAAGCGATCAGTAACTGGCGTTGATTTAATCATGAAAAATTGGAACAACTGTACAAATGTATCGTATGGAGTATTTTTTAACACCTTCACCTATTTAAATTTGAAACTGTAACTTACTGTCGTGGGTGAGATTAATTATACCTTAGACCTACTTAAGGCGGCGCCGAGAACGTTCTATTTTAATTGACCCTTGATTTTGTAATTCAAAATGTCGATTTTAAAAACGTTCTGCTTTACATCAATGAATAACTCGCACGAGCTTTACATATTTAAATGTACTGCTAATTTTTTTGAATAAAATCTGTTAATTTGATTGATTTATTTTAAAAAATAATGATTTTTTATTCATATTATTGATTGATTGTGTATATGTTACGCGTCGCTTGCGAAATTGTTTAGTTCGCGTAGGAAAAAAGTTTTGCTAACAATGAAATGGAATGGCACATTGTTAATTTTTTTACTAAAATTTTCGCATCGTTCTTTTCACTATCTTCCTTTCCACACCCCTTTCTTTTTATGGTTTTAAAAGTGTCAATGATTAGTTTATGATGTTTTTATTTAATTTTATACACTAATTTTCATCTACAAGGATAATATTTCAATAAACAAAAAGAAATACAATGAAAAAGAAGTTAAAATTTCGAAAAATTAAGGTTTTTTTTGGAAAAACATCAACAAAGAGTAATCGTACTACTTTGTTCGCATACGACGTAAAACTATTTTGCGTCGTACTCGAACTAAGCAATTTTCCAAAAAATACATGAAAAATTTTGATATTATAAAATTATTATGCAAATTTTTGAAATATAGACGTATTAGATTATGTCTGAATTTGAAAATTAACCGTTTACTTAGATAAAAACAATGTCTTGTTAACCGTTAAAGGCATATCGTAGACATGCGTCCCGTTAGCCAAAATAATTTAGAACGGACTCTCGTATAACGTTACTTCGGTCACCTGTATATATTAACACACTATTATGTTAAGCGAGAGGAGACTTTTCCATTCGCCATTTTAAAACAATAAATATCCCCGAAACCCTATTCATATTATTTTATTATGCAATTATGAAAAACGATTAGTTCGATTCAATCAAAAACGCAAAAAATCGACTGATAATATTTCAGATAATAAAATTTAAGATTGATTAGTAGTTCGCTGAATTATTTTAAGTTTTCAGCAAGGTCGCTTGAAATATGCGCGTCCCCAATCTGCAGCTTTCTTCAACGCGAAAAAAATGTAAAGCATAATTGAAAATTGAGATGAGTTGTGAAATTGTATCTACGAGTAATTGGGCCTGATGTCCAATATTTAAATTGAGACATCTGAAATTATAATATCGGTATTTTTTCATGCGATTAGACCATCCAGCGATTACAGAATTGTGCGTTTATGTTGTGCGGGTGTTTATGTATGTATACGAATCAAGGATTCTTCAGAAATTTGGTAATTGATACGAGTTTTTGAGTATTGGCGCTTATGTAATGCAGAAAATAGAGCACATCTTGAATTGACGTTACAAAATCAGATTTTCGTCCTGAAAAGAGGAAAAGATTTGTTAGTGATTAAAAATCATTAGAATTGGAATTTTTTCTCGGATTGATTGTTAAAAATTTTCATCTTTTCTACTCATTTTCATTTGAATGTAACAAATTCACCTTCCATTTTAATAAAATGAAATGAAGCATATTATAAATTATTTGAAACTTTTCGCGATGTTATTATTTAATAAGAAAATGTTCATTTACTAAAAATTTTTTTATGTATAATAAGTATAATATTATATTACTCTTAAAATTTTAATTTTAAGAGTTAATAAATCTTGAAGGAAAGGATTCTTATAAACGATCACAGAAATAAGGCAATAATTGTTATATTAATAAAACTAAAGTTTTTTATTATCACATAGAAAAAAGCCCAAGATTTTAATCATATAGACAAATCCTTGTAATGAAAAACATATAAACTGAATATGACAACGATATGCTATTTCTTGAAATCATTTAGCTAGAAATATTCCTTAATATATTATCTGAACTCTTCAAAAGACAAAAAAAAAACTGAAAGTTCCAACATCTGAAAGAAACACTCCTTAAAAGTCACTTTCCCTTACCACTTCATAAAAACTCAAACTTACCACTATATCGGAAAGAAACCCTACATAAAAGTCACTTTCCCTCACCACCACATAAAAAACTCAATTTTCCCACATCAGAAAAGCTTCATTCCACAACCTCAAATAATACAAACCACACATAAACAATATAACATTTCGATTCAATCGAGAACACTTTCACACGTACCCCAAGCTCTCCACCATAATCCAACGTCTCCATCAAGCGCCGCACATGACCATCATACTCGTCAACTTTCCCGACAACTTTCCCGACAATTTTCCCGAGCTTTCGCAGACTCCCGACATCCAGCACCGGCAGGTTACATCATCCGAGTCACGGACCGATTCCAGACCGTTCCACGACCAATTTACAATACAATCGGTGTTCCTGTTTCGGAAATCGGATCGCCCCCTCATTACGCATTCGGAAACTTTCTTCTGGGCGTCCGACGGACTTACGTCCGCCCGCACACCGCTTGGGAGGCTTTGATTATACGTTGACCTCACATTTTAGGTCTTAGATCTCGGCTTAGATGGAGACAAGCCTTATTTCAAATTCAAAACGCGATTGCGGCGAAGGACAAAAATAACACGTACGAACTAACTATATACACGCCCCCGCGACCCGCTTGACCGAAATCGATTCCCGGGCGATTTTCCGATTTGAATTATTTTCATATGATTATAAATATGGATGATTGCCATAATTATAATTGGTATTTTTTCATATACCAAAATTCAGAATAATTTTTGATTCAAAACATCGATTGAAAGTTAATGTAAGCTTAAGTAACATGTTTCACGCACGTTTTGTAAACTTACTAATTTACATATATTCTCCGACCCCATTACGGTTCCTCATTGAAAATCAAAATTACGAAAACAAAAACTTGATTGAATAGCATATCTGTTTTTTTGTTTTTGGAATAAATTCTATGTGTAATAGTTTACATGCGATAGGAAAAATTTCAAAATTTTCATCGATTAGAATATCTAAAATACGTTCAATTCTTTTTTTTCATGTTGATGTAACCGGAAGAGTAATGAAGGCAAAGAGAAGGTCACTTTGAAAATAAAAGAGTTTCCAACTTAAAAAAATCTTGTATGTTCGATTTCCAAACATTCGATGATTTTTAAATTATGGATAAAAAAAATTCGTATTCAAAAATACGAATGAAAGCTAATTTTAAAAATGTTTTAATTGTATTAATCTTATTTAAATACGCGATTAACTGATCAACAAATTATAAATACCTTTATTTCTTAATTTACACAATTTTCTAATATAATTTTCTTTTACTACTTCATTCAACAATACTGTAATCCTATATTTTAGGTAGATAAAAATGCATTTAAGTGCGTAAATTATTATTTTTTAACGAATTTCACACGTAGTTTGAAATATATTTTAAAATAGTAAATTTTGAATTTAATTTCTGCACCAATAATATATTTTCATTCGTTAAGATACAAATTTGTTTATATAATATATAATTTACGTACCAAAAGTGCAGGATTACCAAAAATACAAATGCATCAAGAAAAATCCAACATCATCCATTCATTTCATTTGAGAAACTCGGAAAATGTAACCTTGATGGAAGCACAGCATATTGTGATGTCGTTTCGGAAAATTAACATATTTATATCATAGAGGAGAGCACATACCCATCTAACTACATCCTATGTTTCAAGTTCACGCATATGACCGCACAATTGATTTTCAAGTTTGGAAAATATACATTTTCCGCGTAAAAATTCGAAACAGACCATATTTAAATGAACGAATGCAAATCGATACGTGTACTGTACGTATCGATCGATACATTTAATGAAAATTTACCAATGTGATTTTTTCATGTGCCGTGAACTCGCTATTATTTATTTACTAGTATATAGGCCCGATGTTAATAACATCGGGTATTGATTTGTTAAGAAACGGAAAACGATAAAATATGAAA
>JAOXNN020000013.1:1153756-1167248 GCA_028571205.2 Hydropsyche betteni
CACCGGCAACCGTTTTCGGAAAAATACATCCACGCGCGGTGCCGCTACTCGGAATTCATTAGCGAGTTCTTTTTGTTCGTTAACGAACTGAAGTTGTTTTATGGCGATTTACCGGTCCGGGGGGCGGTTCCGACCCCCCACCGCCCACCCGCCGGGGCCTTTTCAGCCCCTCCCGGGCGCTGAAAACGTGTTGTGCAGGTAAACGACCGGAAGAAATACTCGGCGGCGAGTGCTCGGGGTTTTTTCCGAATCGTTTAAGACTCGGAATGGGCCGCGGTCTTGTGGGGGTTGGGCGATGCGGTGTTATTGGTGGGAATTAATGGTTGTTGATTCGGGTTAGTGGTTTAATGATGATTGGAATTTGTTGCTTCGACATGTGCGACTTGTATGGTGTTAGTTCGAGGGCAAGGTCTGTCCGAATTCGCAGGAAGTTTCTGTGTTTTTTTATGTCGTGTGTTTAGTAATATAATGGAGCTGGTGAGTTCTTATTTTTTTTAGAACATTAAAAACTACCTCTTTCTAAATATTCTTAAATAAACGAAATGTGATCACATTAATATATTGACCGAATTTGGTTATAGTAAAAAATAATATGTTTATTATTAGATTATTAACTTTTGCTTTATAATTTTACGTTTTCAAGTATAAAGTTAAAAATCTCATAATTATTTTACGTTATATATTATACATGTGCTTTAATGTTGATGGTTGAATCTAAGTTTTTGAAGATCGCTGAAATTAAATGACATTTCTTTTCGTTAATAAATTAAATCTCTTACATTTCACCATGGATGATTTTCATTTTTTATTTTTTTTATATATAAAAAAATACTACTTAATCTCAAAAGGATTGAAAATAGTTACATATGATGATAACTACACGATTTAAAAAAAATGCGAATAAACGAGAATCCGGATTGAAACGTGCTCCAACTATTCCGAATACGGAATTTTTCTGTTCCATGAGTTTCACTGAAAAAAAAAAAACCAATTTAATCACTATTTAATCCTCGCTCACTCTCGAAAATTTCACATACATTCAAATATCGCATGCATCTAAAATATGTAACTCTGGTGATGCGAACGAGGCAAAGTGCGCACTCAGAAGTCGGGAATTTCTATTCTGAGATGGAAAACGCCGACGCCGGGACGTCATTAATCATCCCCTGATGCCGTAAAGCTCTCCGACTAAAGGTTTTCGGAAAAAAAGCCGTCGAGGAGCGTTTTCCCTCGCGGTCGAACCGGAGCTTTCAGTTGTTTCAGCGATACGCTTTGTTTTGCGCGAGTGCATGCGTTCGTGTGTGGGTTCATGTGTGGGTTCAAAAGCGAGCAATATTGTTTGGCTGAGATAGCTCTGACGTTTATTAAATGGAAAGTTGGAAAACTAACCACTTTTGTAAGTGATTTTTCTGTTTAGACACTTTTCGACATGCAACAAACAAACCGATATCATTTTTATTTAAAGAAAATTATAATTTATCAAAAAATTCCTCCAACTTATTTCATTAATGTGTAGTAACTCTTTTCTTATGATATGCTTAAAGCGGATTCACTTCGGTTTGTACATATAAACAATTTGCTTGTACATGCAAATGTAAGCACTTTTGTTTATGTGCAATTTAAATTGAATATGTGCACATACACGTTCCCGCCATACAATCTGCAGCTTGGCCGCCGGTAACCGAAAAATGTTTCAGCTGAAAAATAATACACAAAGCACAGTTCGTTTCGGTTGACCCGAAAATATTATTTACTGTTTTCTGGCTATATTCAAAGGCAATGTGCATTTTAGTCCAAATGAAATGGTAAAAAAAATCGTAGATTTTGTGTGAATCGAATTTATATCGTATAATAAAATTTTTGTGTTGTTATGCTTTTGATGTGGTTTTTAATTAATTTTTATTTTGATTTAAAACATTTTATATGAGGTTTTAAATGTTTGTAGAAAAAAAATCTTATTTCATTACTTCAAACGCGATTAAAAAAGTTTGAATACGCAATCTCATTTTTAAAATATTAATTTTACCAGTTTGAATGAACGTTATACTATGTAAGCTACATATTATTCAATGATATAAAAGAATATATATAATTAAACAATAAATCCGTCATCTAAATGATAACTTCCAAATTTTTACAATTCATAACAAGACTCATAACAGATTCCCAATTTAAATCACATACAAGACGCATAAAATCCCACACTCAAACTCGACACGCAATCTAAAACGAAATCCAGTCCTAATACAGCCTCGTTTCTTTAATATAATTCCAGTTTAATTGAACGACTCTCAGTTTCGTTTGCGGAACGTTTATTTTGATTGGATCGCAAAAAGACGCGTTTAAATTGACGTGTACACATTACGCGGCGTTTGCGGAATCTAGAAAAGCCTCTCTCTGTTTGTACGTAATCCCTTTTGTCCTTTGACTGAGTGCTGGGGTCCTTTGTTTCGCGAGTATCTTGAATCAATACCGGGACGTATTTACACGGCAAATATTATAATGTTCTGGGTGGTGTAGGTGGATATATCCTTCGAAAGGTCGTTCTTGTTTGCGTAATTTGAATATCGGGAGCCGTGTGCGTAGGATTGGCTTTTTAAATGCATGTAAGTTTTTCCAGGAAAAAATCATATATTCGATGATTTGATTGGGTTTGGGTTACTGATTTGTTTGTTTGTCGCTTTCATATTGATTAAATCGTGAATTTTATTGGAGTGAAAATGTCGTTGTCAGCACTTTGGACCATTACGATGATTAAAAAAATCCAGGAATCGATATGTGTTATTTTAATAGTTTTCACAAGTAAATGTTAATAGGAATGCTCATTTAATGAATGAACAGTCAAAAATATACGATATGCAAAAATTAATGTTTATGTACGATTTTCGCATGTGAGTACATTCAAAATGTAATTTAATTTGATTTTCAAATATTAAAAAAAAAAATTAACTAATCCCTAAGTGCATTTATTATTAGTACACCTTTTCGTAATAGGACAAACGGTGGAAGATAATCCCCAGATTTGCTTCTACCGTAACGCTTTACAAAATAGACGCAAAATCCAAAAGAATAATTGGAACGTAAAAAAACGCAAACACTGTTATAATTTAAACAGAAGCTCTATGGGAAGATGAGCAAGCGTGCTCGAAAACTGGACTTAATTTACGGAACGAATTAAAAGTCGCTAAGGTACCATGAAAAATATTTCACAGACACAAGGCGATATAATCTCGAGAAGGACCGAGACTTGGTCTTTTTAATTTTCGTTATTAAGGACTCGTTCGTAAATTAGGCTGCCGTATTTCTTTTTGAATGTGCGTTATTATTTTTAACCGTCGTCCTAATTAAAATTCAAATTAGTGTTATTACACGAAAACCATCAGTGCGATGTTATCGCAAAAGGTTTCCTCGGACTCTGAAATTAATCGAAATCAGATTCGTTTACACAGTAATTTTATATATTTTTTTTTAATCCGATGGCATTTAAGATGTCTCGCAATTTCGTTTTATACAAGATACGAATTCAAATTTAGGTTAATTGAGTATGAAAATCACAATCACAATGTAAAAATGCTAAAAAAACACTTAGGCTAAAAAATAAATAACACTTCATTAAATATTAAAATATTAATCATATTCAAAATACGTAACGTATATACATGTACGAAACACATTTTCCAAATACTCAGCTCTTTTTCATTTGAAATTTCCACTGTTTCCCGCCGGAAAGTCGGTCGAATTTCCGAGAGGGATAACCACTGTAAGCCGCCTCCGATTTCACGGTCCCTTTTTCCGGAATGTCGCTTCGCAAGTTCTTGTACCTATGGTAAATATGGTGTGTCTTGAAAATATGGTTCCCGTGTATGGTATAAAGAAGGCGAAACCCTTATAAAACACTTGTATAGCACGAGAATACATGATTATGTGGGAATTTGAATACTTTGGGTCTCTTTGTATGAAATAATGTAAAACGTTCCAATATTTTATAAAAAAAATTGGTAATAATTTTACTAGTTATATTTATAATATTTTGGCTATATTATTTGTTACGCTTGTTAACAATTTTATAATTTAAAATAATAAAATATTCATCATACATTTTAAAAATGTTTAATATGATTTTAGATCGCACTGTATGCGTTTTCGCTAAACTTTTATTTTACGCGGTTACATCCCTTTTATTCTGTTTCGACATGTGCGAAATCCCAATTTCAGGATCGCATCCATCTTAATAGATCCATGTCCTTACCGTCCCTTAAAATCCCTATGGCGTAGACGCATTTTTCCGCCATTTCAGCGTTTCATTCCGTGCGTTCGAGATCGAGCTTTTTGAAAGCTTTTCCCGAAATAGACTCGAGCAACTGTTATATCTGGACAAAGACAAACACACCGGGCTGTTTTTGTTGTTGTTGCCGTCAGAGTTGCTGTTAATTTGATAAAGGAGAGCCTTGCCTGAAAGTCGCGCATTCATCATCCCGTAAATAACTTTGAAGTGACTCTGTAGCTCCTGACGGGATATCAGGTGTACGATTGTAGGAGATTTTCTCTTTTCGAGTGTGATACGTATATTTTATGTAGGGAGTATTATAATAAATACACTTACTTGTAATACTGAAACTGGTACTCACCAAATGTGTTCTCGTGTTTTAGACATGGTCTCCTTTGGTAAAGATGTATTTTATTTAACATGAGACTGTCTCTGAAATTAATTAGAGTTGCACCTGATTTGTCGCACAGTATACGTTGAGCGATAGTGTCTAATTTAACATAAGAAATATATGTATATTTTCAACTTTGTACAACAGCTTATATAAATCAAAATTAATTATACATGAAATGTCTCGTATTTTATGTAACATGCGAGTATATGAGTCGCAAGAAAAAAGAAAGCGTAATGATAATTCAACGTCAGCCAGTACATTCATTTGCAGCACACAATCCAGCTGAAAAAGAAAACTTTCAAAAAAACGAGAAGATTTTGCGAAACTCGCCTTTCCGTTCGTCTCTCGCGAAAAAGGAAAAATTTCGCAAGTCAGTCTTCAAGGGACCCGACTTTTTCCCTTCACAGTATTTCGTATATATTTTCATTATACATATGGATGTTTGATTCGCAAGATATAATGGTGGAAATTTTCGAAACTTGACAATCATTTGACATAGTCGTTTATTTTTCACGCTTGAACTCTTTATTGATCACGACACGTGAACGAGAAAAACGACATTTTTTTTAATATTATATTGGAAAAATCAATGTTTTTTCTTCCCATATGTAATGGAAATTTTAAATATATTATATAATATTATTTTTCAATATAAAATATTGAAGTGATGATGAAGTATATGATGTTGAAGTTGAAACGGATTCATAAGCATGACTCAACATATTTTTTATTATAATTTCAATTTACGATATCTTAATATATCAATAAAAAGAATTTTCTTTAAAGCATGATATAGCATGTGAGAAGTAACATAAAATGGCTCTTTTGATATTTTCTTTGAACACAAAAGCTGGAGTCTCTTCGCGATAAACGAGTCCTTTTTAAAACTTTCCGCTTGATATATTTTTGAAAACTCTACAAACGCCACACTTATTCCATGTTACGACTTTCTAATATTCAATACTAATGTATTACTTTATAAACAAACCTTCCAGCATTTCATAATTCTTACAAAACGTATACGAAATCGTAATATTCTACTAATCCATGGCAATATCCTTCATAAAACATGTCATACAATCAAACCGAATGAATTGGCACAGCTCGGATGTACGACTGCAATAAAACACCATACAATGATCACATAAAGCCTTCTCTATAAATACAGCTTTTGTATGAAGCATTGCAAGCAAAAGCGTGCAATTCGCACGATGCACTGACGCGTCGGATATTAATCACAGTAAAACCACCCCTTTAAAAAATCTACCCGAAGAATCGCGTGAAATCCGCACAAAATGGCATAGCGTGTCACAAAATAAAAGTCTGTTGACACGCCAACAAATATTTGATATCAACAATGCAACGTTGGAATTTTTAATTTTCAAAATAAAATTGAATTTTTCATATCAGTTGATTTAAAATTTTATTTATCTCTTTTCAAATGTCTTAAATTGTAAATAGTAGACATAAAAATATATTACAGCGGAATTTGACACCACTTGTGCACTAGATGATTTCATAAATCAACTTCGTAAAAAACTCATGAAGAGGCACGTGTGTCCCACGGTGAAAAATTGAATTTCCCGGGCAAAAGCCTCTGGGCTTATCGACCACGCAGTCGATGTCTGAAATTGGTAACGTTGATGGGCCATCGTCAATCCTATGGGGAGGCTACTGCATGCGAGACCAAATAAATCGACCGTGGGTAGTGTTAAGGGTAGTGAGGGTGGATATGGTAGGGTCGTATGTCCCGAGTTACGAGAGATGGTTGTCAGTATCGCTTGTTCGTGATAAACGACGTTAATAAGTTTCGCTTTGTTTTGTCATTTGTTATGGGAAAATGCAGGTCGATATTTTTAATCGATTAGGGTTAGTGTTTATTTTGGAATTATATAGTGAGATTGAGACTTAATAAATTGTCTTAAATATGTGATCCTTCATCCGTGTACTGATTGTGGTAATGTTGCCCAATTTTTATGATATGTGAGCATTCGCAAAGTGAGATCATAAAAGTCAAGCAACAAATAGCACGACTAGTAAATGGATGCAAGAGTTAATTTGAGATGAAATAGTTTAATTATTCTCGACTTTTTGAGAGTTTTATATAATACAATTTTAAGCTTATCATATTGTAATATTTTTTTTAAAATCTTAAAACCATAATTGTACTTGTACTATAGTTACCATAGTTGTTCTATAGTTGTAGTTGTATAGTGGTACTTGTTCAGTTTTTTTTCTTACAACGAAAGTTATTCAGATTACATTCGATGATGATTTTTTAAAAATTTAAAAAACAAACATAAAGATATTATATCTGGCATATATAACGCATTTGTACAAAATAGGAAAAACTAAAGCAACTCTTCTATATGGTACCCAATAGGGAAGTGTATGAAAGCGGCGCAAATGTACAGAACGACGAGTGAGGGAATAAACAACCCCCACACGTGCGATAGGAATGAAAACGTTTCCTCATATATATATACATATACTAAGGCCACAATTCGAGTGGGAATCTCTCGGAAAAATCCCGCGCATACCTTCATCGAATGATTTTTTCGCCAACTTCATTCTCCTTATTCACTGAACGCCATTTTTTTCCAACCCCTTTTTTACTAACGAACGCTCGCAGTTTTTCATCGGCCGCTCTGATTTTTCCATTTGTAAAACTCCTACAGCGGGATGCGTATAAATAATAAATAATTCATTTTGCCGAAATATCGTTTTCGCTTTCCCATTCGGAGCGAACAACGCCGGCGGCGAAATTGTAATGCGATAGGAAAAACAATTATCGGAATCGCTGTAATGGTTCACATCGTTAAATACACACGAATCCAGCGTATTTTTTTAAACGTATATAAATTCTGTGTGATTCAGCGGAATATTTAATTCTTTTCTTCAGTTCGAAGATACGTATGAACCGTGGATGATGAAAAAATGTTATTAGAATGAGAAACGTTTTACATTTTTTTTGATCATAAATTTTCCCGTAAATGCCATAAATACATTTTTTGTTTCATTATTTATGTAGAATTTAATAGTAAATCAACAAAGTGTATGGAATAATTTTTATAACAGTTTTTTAATATTGAGATAAATTGAACAAAACAATTCAGAAATGATTGTAAAACTATTGGGAAATAATTGGAAATAACAATAAGAACAATTAAATTTTACGTGAAAAATTCATTTAGTTATTATTATGCTAAAATCTATTGTAAATTCAGATTATACATTAAGCATATCAATGAATTCTGGTTCGCTGATTTGTGACTAATTTACTTAGATAGGTACCTATTCCGAACAATATATAATATTCCAATGCATCCAATATTCAATTAGCTTTTGTCGAATTATTTGCACTTCTCAAACGAATTTGTATTTAATGTTAAAATATGCAAGAGCAAATTAAATGTAATCTATTGGATAGCCTCAATTTTCGTCTATCGAATTCATATTGCGAAAATCCGATTCGGGACTAAACCCATCTATATTCCTATATCATATTCAAAGACGTTTATTACTCGTTCGTCTATCGAATACAATATCCTTCTTAGGCAAGTAACAATGGTCTTATAGTTATATTGCATAATACATTGTATTTTGTGTAGAGGAAATTCAACTAATTTCGCAATAATAAGGACAATTTATCAAATTGGGCGAACTTCGACATAAATCTTTCAGATTATGTAATTTATTATATTCAATTTTTCCGGAACATGATCGAATATATACATTGTATCTTTCAATATAATGAAATTAATTGGGATAGAAGCTTGTTTCATAATTTGATCCATCGTTATCGCTTTTAATCATCGAACATTCGTTGTAGGACAAAACCAAGTCGATATTATCAAAATAAATAATATAAATATAATACAATATAATATCCACCAACCTCGTCAATAATCGTTTAGCTTCAATGGTCGATGGGAATTGGTACGATTTACAAAACTATATTGAATACCCTACCATACATTATAGTTATTATTCACCCTATTCAAACACATAATCATCATCATAAGCAACCATACACAAGACCTTTTCGTTGAAAATTTGATCGTTTATCGTAAAGTTTTAGAGTAATTCCAAAAATTGGACGTTGAAACTATCCTTTGTAAAATTTTCAAACTAGCCAAACTTCCCCGCCGTAATGCGACAATTGTGCGAATATCGAAAGTACCCCTTCTGTTGATATCCACTCGAACAGTCAAATCCGATACGAGCAATATCGAAACGACACACTCAGGTGAACCGTAGCTAATTATAACTGCGAATTTCTAGTGCTAGTATAGGGACGTAGAACGCGTACACTTTAATTAGTTAGTATGCACGTCAACGACAGCCAAGTTTAATTTGATTCTGGTCTCGTGCTGGGCAGTTTTGCCAAAGTGGAATTACCTCATTAAATATTGTGCTCGGCGAAATTGTGATGAACTGATAAAAATTTGCATTATATTTTGAATATTCGTTGAACTGCTGTGAAATATTTTTATTGAATTTTTCAGCTGGAAAGTTGTTTTGAATGAATTCTGTGAATTTCAAATATTCGACGAATATCGAATACTTTCGTTTTCGTGGAATTTTTACTAGTAAAATATAAAAATGATAGTCTTCAAAAAATATATTGTGAATAAATGATTAAAGTAAACATTGATCGAAAATGTGATCATATTGAAAAAGCGTCGCATTTCACACGACTCAACGTTGATTAGTCAAAATCCATCAGATTTTCCAATTTAATACACACTTCCTTCGAACGTGTTTACGCCCATCGGAACCTTTAGGGACACATCAACACAACACATAATCAATCTATAATAGTACAAACAAGTAAGGGCACACGTGTCCTTTCCCGTTAAAATCGATACACTCTC
Organism: Hydropsyche betteni; assembly: GCA_028571205.2. Taxonomy (NCBI): domain Eukaryota; kingdom Metazoa; phylum Arthropoda; class Insecta; order Trichoptera; family Hydropsychidae; genus Hydropsyche; species Hydropsyche betteni. Next base: position 1,163,295 of record JAOXNN020000013.1, read on the forward strand.
CCGAATAAACACATCTTCTCCCTTTGGGATTCGTTAGTCGGCAAACCGAAAGCCCTGCCTCCATAACGCGTACACACACACGCGCGTCTTTATTTTCTGAAAACCCAAGCCTGAAGGACCCAAGCACGTGAAAATGTACAGTTATTATTTACACGACTCTGTACTTTTCGTTTGAACCGTAGCTACATCAAAGTGCTAACGCGGTGACAGTTTGAAATGCGAGCTTTCACGCCTGTTTTCTCTGTAAATTTTTAATTAATTTTATGTCTGGGATGTTTTCGTTTTGTCTCCGGTGTCGTTTGACGATCATCACTTTTGCGAATTGGATGTTCATGTTTTGCAGTTTTGTTTATAAATTTATTCACATGTAAACAGTTAGTCGGGCATAATTATATTCTGGTGTGATGCTGAATATTAAAATATATTTTTAAATTATTATATATTTATCTTATGTGACTAGATAAATATAAAAATTCACCGGTCTTTCAAATATGTGGGGTGGTACATCGCGTACGCCGGATTTGGATTTCAAATTAAACACAGTTAATTATCATTTTAATGCAATGTTTTTATTCACTTATAAATTAAAAATATTGAGATTATTTATGAAATAAGATGTCATCCAAATGACTACCGTAACTGTGCTGGTATACCACGATCTTTTGACCAAATTTTCGATGACTTTTTCTAAGTCAGTCGGCTCATTTCAGAAACAACGCATTGAATTTCCATTTTCGGTTCAGGAATTGTTTTTAGTTTGTAATTATAGACTTTAGACTTTACAAAACCCCCCTAAAAATATCGCATGGCGACAAGTAAAATAAAAAAAATAATTCAATTAAACGATAAGATACGTTTTTCGCATTGAGACATCAAAATTTACCCGCTTCCGCCACATTTTCTTTCAACAAAATGAACGCAGACGACGTCTGAAAGAATCTTATCTTTTTGTTGGAAAATAATGAAAAAAAACAGCAAAATCCTTCGAATATATCCATCGTCTTGAATGGGATGTTCTTTTGAACCGGAAGACTCGCATTGCAGCACGAGCAGAAGGGATGAAATTTAATATAGCGGCAACTCTCCGCGCAAAACGGTTATTAAACCGTAAAGGTCGTTTCGCGAAATGTTGTTCCTCCGAGATGATGAATTCGAAGAAATATTATGATGCATATATTATAATGACATAACACGTATGTGTAGGTGTACCCTAATGCGTGAATACATTTATGTCTAACGTAAATGCCGAAGGAACGTAAGAGAATTACTTTATAGACAATGTCGCGAATGTACGAAACACAATTAATTTCGTTTGTGCGTACAACGCGAAATTTCATAATCAATTTTATGGCAATTTAAGCGACGAGAGTGAACATATTTGTTTTTTACAGGTGCTATGAACTTTCGATGATGTTGCTTTGTATCAAATGCGAAACGTTTCCAATGAAATAAAAATACTCGCACACATTTTAAATCACGTTTCAATCGGAATCGAACAAAATTGGATATCTTCATTGGTGCATTATGATACAATATATTCATATATTACATAATATAATAGATGGTTATGTGGTTTTGGTTATATTTCATATACAATTTTTATGCCATAAATCGATTCGGAATTTGCTGAAAATCCGAACGTTCGACGTTCGAAAATTGCCGTCGGCACTTTTCAACGCAATGAAATAAAATTTCATCGTCGAATGCAAATTTCAATTACGTGTGCTGCAGAGTTCAAATTAGCGCTATTTCACATATTGCACAGTTTATATAAAAAATACGGCATCGCGCAAAAACGAATTTATTTCCATTTATTCCACGAAACTTCGTTATTTTCAATAACAAACGAAACATACCTGAAATTCCTCAGTTTCATATCATTCGCAAACCTCACTGGAATAAATCTCGGCGCTCAATAAAGACACAACAAACACGCAGAGCTCTCGACTGGCAAACGCGCATAATTAAAGCCTCCACCCAGGAAGGCTCTGTGCGAAATCATGCGAGAAGGAAACAGAAGTCATGTAGTCGGAAAGATATGGGCCGTTTCCCTGGTTCGGCCCTGGACCGGAAGTGAGCCCTCAGGAGTGGCCCTCGGCGGTGCATTATACTTCTGCAAGTTCCGGGTCAAACATCGGAAGCTTTGAATGCAGCGTGTGTATGTGCAAGAGATTGTAGAGGAATGTGTTCGAAATGAGGCTGTATTGATATATACAACTTTGTTCAATACTATATTTGCTCGTTTCGGTTTTTTTTTCAGTTTCAATATGAGTGCTTTCGGTATATATTATTTATGTCGAAATGGTTTTGGGATGTTATTTTGTACGTCAGATGTATTGATGAATTTTTAAAGGAAACATTGTACAGTTTGATGGATGATAAAAACGTCAATTGATTGTTAAAAAAAATATTTTTTGTTATCTGCAAATATTAGAACGTTTTCTTAATGAATAAAATTAATGTTTTGAATGTAAATGTCGAATTTAAAAACTTTTATCATGATGAATGCTTGAAATGATTTTTCGTCAATTATGGTAAGTAATTATTATAATATATTTGCGTACATATATATAAGTACGTATATTCGTACTTTGTACGAATAATGGTTTCTATTTTCTATGTAATGAATTCGTAATAGTTCATAATGGCTGGCGTTAATACCATGAATATTTTATTAGTGAAATTTTGACAAGCTCATTTTCATAAATAAATAATTGCCGCATTAATCCAATATTGAATAAATATGAGTAACAGTTTATGTTATCAAGAGAAACAAAGTTTATTATGGATCGAATACGAATTACACACAAAATTCGTACAGAACATTACATAAAATCTATTCAAACAATGTTGCTTTTCATTTTGAACAAACAAAGCTATAAATCAACATTTAAAATGAATAAAATTCAAAAAATATTATGGTACCTTTTAAAAATTCCTTAAAGATAAATAAATTCGTACACGACTCCTATGGTATATTTAGACCCAAGCAAACATAAAACTATACAACCAAGACATTAAAGAACTATTTTATCTTAGCAACCATAGTCCCTAGTTAGACGTAATCCCTTCGAAGCTTAAATCGAAATCCGATAGACATCCCCGTATAACCCCAACGTGAAACATAACACTCCCAAGCGCACCGTATAACCCAACATAACCCAAACGACGGCTTCGCATACAGGCGATTAAAACCGAATCTCGCCACGTCGATTTCATTCAATAATTTCCGCCGACTCGGCAAATAAACCGCACCGCTGGCAAAAGGAAAATCTGCCGCTTTTCCTGAAGGGGAAAGGGATTTTTCGAGTAGCATATGTTCGCTATCCATCATGGCAGTAAAATTCGCCATGTGCGCGGTGCAACATTTTCATAATCTCGACCGCGCTTTTTGTGTTTGTTTCGCGTTTTTTTAGATATATGTTAGGTTTAGATGAGGGGTGTGGGTCTCGCGGAAAATATATGATATAATTTTTATGTTTTTTTCAGATGTTTTGGGTATTTATGGAAAATGTAGAGCTTCGTGCGGGCTGCGGTTTTGCGGAAATACGGCTAAATTAATAAACGTATTACGTTACACGATAAAATTGACCGCCGACAGTTTATGCGATACGAATTTATATTATTGGGTATAGATAAATCGCGATTTATGAGACATTCGTGTTATCTGCGGTTTTGTATAATATACGAACGACACTATGTAATGTTTGCAGCTGAAAATGCGGAACGAACAAATAAGTGATAAATATCCTTTTCATTTGATAATTCCATAGATCGGAATATATTTATTGGTATTTGGATTCGTATTAAATTACGATTTTCGTAGTTGATAAAATTTCGGCCTCGTGTTGGTCAGTTCGATTTTCATTTATATAATTAACGAGCGTATCCGAAAAGGCTTCGCCTTTTCGAACACGCTCTGCTCGGCCTCGCTTCGCTCGGCCTCGCATGACT
>JAOXNN020000013.1:1184510-1215127 GCA_028571205.2 Hydropsyche betteni
ATACGCATAAAGACCATATACGCATGAAGAATAATTTTATAGACGCAAAAAAATAATCGTATCGACGCGTCGTTTTAGAGTCGCGAGCGTCATCGAACAGATTAACACACAGACGCACACACACACACACACACCCACACACACGCACGCACACACACAGAAATCCGCTATTATACATAGGGGATATGAAATATTCAAATCGGGTACACATTTTGGGTTAACACAATCGGATTTTCACATTTTATCGTTTTCAATTTCTTAACAAATCCACAGCCGATGTTATTAACATCGGGCCTATTTACTAGTCTAATAATAATAAAAAAAACAATACAAAAACGTATATACACATCCAAAACTCGATCGATCTCATCCGCAAAGACAACACCCACGCGCAGCCTTAACGTCCCCTCCCCCTCAGTGCCCCCCCCCGCCAATCAACACAACATCACACGAACGATTATTCACAACGAAATTCGCCAATTGAAATTCGATAAACTCTAATTTGAGGGCGTCACAAAAGGCACTCGAGACTATTGACTCCGGCTCGATTGGTACGCGCCACCTGAACCGCCGCTTCTCGGATGAACGCTCCGGTTCCTCGGGCTCCTGATGAAAGCTCGCATTCCCTTCAGGTTCAGGTGTTGACGATGGAATTGTTCAGGCGATGAGAAGGGGGCGTTTTGGAGGGGGGCGGGTGTAGGGGGAGGTGTTCGAGTCATGTGAACGGGAGTTCTTTGGAGGTTTCTTTTTGGTTTGTGCGGGGATGGTTGATTTTGGGTTGACGGTTGTGTGTGAATGTGATTTTTTTTATTAAAAATATAAATAACTAGTGTATAGGCCCGATGTTAATAACATCGGCTGTGAATTGATAACAATACTATTACGTAAAAAAAAAAAAATTAAATATATCTATGCAAAATATTTTATAACCATGTCGTTACGAAATGTAATAAAACAAAATGAGTGTCGACATCATCATCATAAAAAAAGAAAAAAAAAGTCGGAAGCGTCATTCGAACAGACAGACAGACAGACGAACACACAGAAATCCGCTATTATATATAGGGGACAGGGGATTATATATAGGGGATAGGGGATGTGTTGTTTTTATGATTTTTAGATTGGGATTCTTTCTTATGTATATAGATATACTTTTTAAATTGACGATTTCAATTTAAGTAATATGATCGTAAAATTTTCGATATTACATAAAAATTTAGGCTTTTTTTATTATTTAAGCCGTAGAAATGTTTCTAAGCTTTATTTGTGCCAAACCCCATTTTGAAACTTCAAAAATTTCTGTTTCAAATTCTATCAAAATTTTAAAGTTACTTGAAAAATTTTGAAAAAAAAAACTAGCCATTTTACACAAATTATCCACAATAACAAGTTCAGCCGAATCGGTTAACTTAAACTTATATAATATAAATGCTAATTTTTTCATACAAATATATTTTATACTAGCGGATTGTATCTGACGTTTCTTTTGATCTTAAGATAGCATCAGATCAAGCTATAAAATAATTTTAATGATACAAAAACTTTTAGAAATGCGCAAGCAATACATTTACAAAATTTTAATGTGATAAAATAAGAAGTAAAGACATGAATAACTAACACACACACATTCTTTTTATTTATTATTTTTATTTATTGATATTTTATATAATAGTGTCATCACCTTTTTTTTAAAGTCAGAGTTGCAATATAAAAAATTCAAGGTATTGCTCCCCAAAAACATTTTAATTGCCCCACGGTGGGACGTAGGCCTTAAGTTTAACGAACACTGATCAAAGAATATCTGACATACGTTTAATTTGCACGGTATTTTTAATAAGTAGAAACCTTTGATGTTAGTATAATAAATTTGACATCAGTTTAATTAACGACCCTTTCACAGTAATTAAGAAAGCACGTGATATGCATTATTATATACTATCATTATTATCTTTATTCATTCAAATATAATTATTAAAATAAATTGTGGATTAATATAAAATAGCAAAGCGTGCATTTAATTAATTTGAAAACACAAATATTTTAATATTAAATTGGATTTCTTAAATACTATTTTAATTTTAAGTGAATCCTTATGTTGGTTTTTAGTATTATATTTATTTCTGTATTTAACGAGAATCCACATTGAATAATGATTAAAATTTAAAAGAACATCAACATTCAGATTAAAATTCAAAAAGGAAAAACAAGAATCAAACGCATCAAAGCGCGGAGTTTCGCAACGTTTGCGCGACAATAGAAGAGAACTCCTCGATTTTTTCAGCGTTTTCAGGAAATGAAACCGCACAGCGGACAGGATCCGGAAAATCGTGAGTATATTTCATTTTTTGTGGACCATCCTCGGCTTCCTCTTCCGAACGGCGGAAAAAAAGCGCTCGAATCGCAAAACGGGCAAATATTTAGGATCGATTCGTTTTTTATGCTGGTATGTATCGCACTGTAAATTTTGCGCTTTTGCAGTTTGCCGAAGTTTATGAAAGTGGATATTTTATTTAGGCGTTTCACAAAAGTTTGACGGCTAAGGCGGCTTAATCGGCTTTCCCTGAAAAAAAAATTGCTTTTGAAAATATGTGTTCCAATAAATGAGAAAAAAGTTGTACGTGATTTGAGAAAAAGATTTAGACAATTTTATAACTTCGAAATGAATAAATAAAAAAAAGTGCTTAAAAGTTGTGAAATTGTATTTGGTTATCGATAAGTACGTGTATATAGAGTTTTTTTTTGTAAAATATTATGTTATACAAAGAAAACGGTTTATTAAATTTTATTATTATTAGAAATAATTTAATTGAAAACTGTAATGTTATAATAAAATATTAAGTAAGCAAATGAGTTTTTCTTTCGAGAAATTCAAATGGTAGATATAAAAATTATATGAAACAGAACGAACAAATTATTCATGAATAGTATATTGGACGATAGTTGAATCATAAATATGAAACGGACTACTTTTTTGTGCCAAATAAGATTTTTCATATACGACAAAGTACAACAAAACAAATCCTTCGTATCTTTCATGCAAAACTCGCAAACAGTCTGTGAATAATTTCGTACACAGAAAATATCTTCTGCACCACAAAACGCCAAAACTTAACGTCTTCCAAGAAAAATCTATCGCAACACACCTACTTAAACCAGGTCATGCACCAAGACAGATGATTGACCGAACATATATCATTGAAAAAACCCGCAAAAAAGTTGAACCGCCCGCTCCTTTTTGAATTCGCATCATACGCGCGACACAAAGGAAGACAAACAGACAGACAAGAAGACAGACAGACAGACGGGCAGAAATTGAAGAAGAAAAGACACGTTTAAGTCCACAAAAATAAAACGTCGAGACCGTGGAACGGATACACGTACATATAAGTGGGGACAAAAGCGACGATGATAAACGACGCGGCGTCCCGCAGTTCGAAACGAACCTAGACCTCGGGTTTTCCTCTCATTTTCCCTCGATATATATACCGGGATGTGGCGTGTGTTCGCTTTTCTCCACGGGGGTGGAAAGCGGTCGGAAAATCGTGGAAATCGGCCGCGAAAATGCGCGAGTGTTTGTGCGGTCGGTCAGAGCGATGGAACAATTAATAGAGTAGTGAGGAGGAAGTGGCCCTTTCGCTCTATTAACGCCTGTTTGAGGCTGGGTACTCCGGGAGGCTTTCTTGTTTGAATTCTGGTTAGGTTATAATTAGAGTGGGAGTATTGCAAGGAGTGATGTGTCATATTGTATAAGGGAAATGTTCAGATTTGATATAAATTTTGATGGAATTTTTTAGTTGCGCTGAAAAACATTGGGTCGTTGTAAAAGTTTCATTGTAGTTTTTATCAGATATTTTATTTCGAAAAAATCCAATGCGATGCAGATAACGCACTTTTTTATTGGTTGATTTCTATATTCAACACTATCTCTCTGATATTTTAACGTGAATTAGCATCAATTATGATTAGTTAACATGTCATCGTTATTGGTCAACAAAAAATCCCCAAATCAGGATTTTTAAAACTACAACTGAATGGTTCAAAATTTAATTGTAAATATACTCTACACATCATAGATATTTTGAATGCCGTGGTCACATAATTATGTTTATAAAATTTGTAGAGTGAAAATTATCATAAATGCATTTTATTATTAGATATTTCAAAATTTTTTACGAGCTGTTTATTTTGCACTGGCTAGGCTAAAATTTAACAAGACACTGAAGAAGAAGTATCGTTCAGATAATAGGGAAGCTCGAAGTTTGTTAGATTATAACAACCAGTTTCAAATTTGTTGTCAATTGTTTGATAGTGTACGACAAATCACCATGGAAGTTTATAAATATATAGCGTTGAACAACGTGAAAATCATCAAATTTTAAAATTGATCATCCTTAATGAAAGACTCTGTAGAATAGTTTGAATATGTTTGTTTAAATGGGTTTGAGATGTTATTCATTAGTAAAAAAATATTTGGTCATCGAAATTTTTTTATGAAACTCACGCATTGACCGAATAGATTCAAAACGAAAAAGAATAACTGTCATATAAATGAAATGTAACGGTGTCCATTTGTTTTGCAAATTTTTCGCACGGACGTTTTCCCGCGGCGTTTATCGCTCAAAAGTTTTCATTATTTATTAATTTTCCGCTCTTTTCCGGACTCTGGCTTTTTTATTTCGCGCTTGCCGATGAACGAATATAATTTTCGCGTTTCGGAAGGGACTCATCCGCCAGGATTAATTAATCAAATTTATGCGATTCGCGTCGGATTACTCACAGAAAAAATTTATATGACGTTTGAAAAACCTGCGTGCGTTCGCGCTTAACTTTCATATTTCATGTGTTATGCGGATTATGCGAATGTGACGTTGCCCCTTCAACTCAATATTTATTGCATTTTAATATTTCCGAACGAATGAGGTTCGTATGGACCGATTCGTAAATGTAATTTTATTTTATGTCGTTGGGATTGTTTGAAAGTTCGATGGTTTCTTTCAATGTAGTCTATGTGAAGTTTATCACAGAAAAAAAAATTATCAATCGTATTAAAAGTTTTATTTTCTATAAAGAAAAAGTAAGATAAAAATTTACTTCGAATATTCGAAAGAAAGTTGTATTCATCTATTATCGCCTATCTTTGATAATCAAACTCGTACGTTTGGTAAAAATTGTTTTCAGGTTTTAAATCAAATTATTAAAAAGGTTTTGTTGAGTTTTTTATACTTTTTACTAATAAAACCTAATCGGATTTAGAACGAAAAAAATACAATATCACAAATAAAATTTATATCCAAAAAATAAACGATCATAAAATATCAATCGCCAATTCACCATGAAACATGAAACGATTTATCCCGTTTTTTTTTCACCAATCAAAAAAAAGAACCCTTTAAAGCATCCTGTATCTAATGAACTATGAAAAAGCTAAGTACTCGTTTTCGGTAGACATTGAGCAAAGGTACGACGATTAAACGCACAAGCCCGCGGCCAAAGAGAAAGGCTCACATAAATTATTCAACGCGTCTTTGCGCAAAAAAGAAAAATTGATACATAATTCGGTATCGTCTCATCCCGCAGAATAAATATCGGCCGGGATATCGGGAAATGAACATATTCGGAAAATGCGAATGCTGTTCGAGGCCGTGGAAAACGCGAAAGGAAAATAACAGGTACGCGATTCGCTTATTATATTTCGCCGAATGTGTTCGTGAGGATGTACTTTATATATGTGTATAGTCTTGCGAGTTTTCCGTTTAGTAATCTTGTCATAGATCGATACGGTTCATTGCGCGAATTTATAATTTCGCGAAATATTACATTATGTGAAAATGTTCGTAAGAGTTCTGACGTTTCCGAAAACCTTCCTTGTTTGCGACCGTTCGTTTTAAATTCGCACACACGATTCAATACACGCCTCGAATACGTTATAAGGCCAGAACAAACGAGACCTCATAACGAGCCTTCAATCAGTGTCATTTTTCATATTTTCCCTCTTTTGGCAGGTACGTGTTTTCAGCATTATAATGTAAAGGTGGCATTAGAGTTACGTATGCTGGATGTGAAAGTATTTCGATTCAGATGATTTTCAAGAGTTGATGTATGCTTGAATTTTTTTTTGAAATTGAAAATTTTTGACACTTGAATTTTTTTATGAGTATTTAGAATGAAAATGTTTTATTTGACGATTGGAAAATGTAAGTTGTTGAGGTAATGGTCTTTGAAAATTTAAAATATGATATGTTTTAATATTTTGTGTAAAAAGTATATAATATAATTTACGAACTGCACTTTATATTGTAATTTTTAAAGCATATCATTTATTATATATATTACTCAAAATAAGTGAAATGTGGCATGGTTGATAGTTATGATTTCATACATGTTATGCTACGTTTGTGTAATCGCTTCGTCCGTAAACGAAGCAAAAAATCTTACCTTACCTATGGAATTTAACAAAATCTAGCGGTATACACCGCCATAAGTAAGTGCTTATACAAGCACCATTTAGCATAGGTGTATCATATAACGTCGTCTATCAAATATGACAGTTCACGTGCCTTATGACAATGGGAACTAACTTTTTTTTGTTCACGCATCAAATTTTACAAAATTTTTTACTGAATAACAGGCGAGTCAAGAAAGTTTTAATGCCTTCCAGAAATATGTCATAATATGTCAATTGTCATATCCCACAGAAAATTTTGAATGATAAACCTATGCTAAATAGTGCCAATACATTATTAGATGTTTTTAAGTGATTACGAAAACGTATAATCATTTGAAATATAACGGTTTCAGAATACTCTTTTTTGTATTATATATTTTTTAAATTTTATTACGAAGACTTCCTTACGATAATAATTTAACTAATAACCCGAATTTCTCGGAAACCCCAAGTAACGAATTTCCGTTCGAATATCCCGAAAAAAAAAAAAAAAAACATCAATCAAAATTAAATTTACGAAACTCAATTTGAATAACGAACCCTAAAATACTATACATCTGACCTTTATACACTTTTCTTGTACACAGCCCGAAATAATTGAAGTTTCTTCAGACAAGACTCGCGCGCATGTAGATTTATGCGCCGGCCGATACCTGGCAAGAGTTTTCCAGGAGAAAGGCTTTCGCTCGTCGCAGGAAATTTGTCACCGGATCGTTTTTTAATTAAAAGCGTCTGCGATCCGCTGTCGGGAAAGGTCCGTTTTGAAAGTTTAATCAAAACGAGACAGGCACAAGGACCACTACCTATGTACGCAATAGGAGGAGGACGAGGCACTTTTCAGGACTGCGAAACTCGTTCGAATTTCGATCGTAAACTTTTTTACACGAAGGCTCCGTCTCGAATTTTTCAAAGCCATTTTATTGGGGGTGTGTGCATGTATAGTCGAAACAAATCTAATTTCGTTGAGTTGTGAACTTAATTTTGTTGCGAAACTCGCGTGTCTTAATGTATTGCGGATTTTTTTTTATGTATCGAAGTTTGTGCTTTCGATTATTTGATTCGAAATGATTAATTTTAGAAATGTGTTTTATAAGTTTGAAATGAATCATATTTTTTTTTGTTATTTATATATTTTTTATTTATTTAAAAAAATTGTAAGTATTCATTCAACAAATCGCTAAAAATTTTTTTTCACCTCGATTCATTTTATTAAATTTTCAACCCTTAACAATCTGTTACATAGACAGAATTATCTTATCATTCACACCTGTTACAAATATCCAAAATGGCGTCCAATTTCAAAAAGCGTCGCCGACGAAAACCGATAAATCCAAATCGAAAATTTAATTAAAACAAACAAGAATCATACAATCCGACACTACACAACACCCCGAAACAAATTCCAAATCGAGGCACGAACGGCAATTTCAATAAAATAAATTTTTTCGACTCGCCTCAACGTTTTGACGTTTGAAAATCGCTTGCGTCTATTTTTGATGTCGTAACGCACCGTTTCACGTCCATGTCCCGTTTTGACGTTTTGCAATGGGTTTAAGCATTATGTATTTCGGTGCGGATTGGGTTATATGTCTATTAGTTTATTAATGAAATGGAGTGTTCGAATGTATAATCCGTTATAATTTTAGTATTTTGGGATTATTTATTAAATTATATTTAAGAAAATGATTGCTAAATTACTTAATATAATAGTATTTTATAGTGTCATTATAAAAGTTAAATGTTATATAGATATTTTGTGCTTATGACAAAAAAAAATTAATAATTTTTCAAAAATAACTTATACGAAGTGCCGTTACTTTCGGCTAATCTATTTCAGAAATAATATAAATTCATTCAATTTTATTATATTAAAATATAATATGAAAATTTTGATACAAATAAAACTGATTATTTTTATTGCGCATGGATTCGATTTACGACTGAGGTTAAGGAACTTTTATTTTTATAGGATTATCTGTATTACATAAAATTGTTTTACATGTTTTAAAATTGTTTTGTTTTTGTTTTACATAATTGTTTGTCACTGAACTATTTGACAAAAGATGAAATTTTATCGATTTTATTCGAGTTCAAAATAGATATTACGATATTACATTATAGTGAAAAATAAAATATGGATTCGATGCAGGTGTCTGTTACGTGCGACACTTTAAAAGATCACTATGTATTACACTAGAGATTTCACACGTTTTCAATTTTTCCTTATAAAATATTACAAAAACATACAATATATTAAAAAAAACAAACAAACACACTTTCTCAAACACAATAATTTTCTTCACATACATAATACAACACGAAAATTGCTCCGGTTCGGACACGACGCGAAATATCCAATTTCTCCACTCCCTAAAAGGCATTTTTCTTCAAAATTTCAACTTGCACCATCAACCATCTCACAGTTAACACTTTCTCATCTCACCAGACGAAAGCACACACAATTCCGCCTTTAATTCGGACAAATGAAGACGCGTGAGCCGCGACAGGGCCGTTTTATTGTGACACGTTTATAAGGCCGGGCCATTTGTCATTGCCCGTGTCGTTTGTTACGCGTGTGCTTCGCCATTATTCGTGTCCTGTTTATATTATTATATATTATAACAATATGTTATTGTGCGACTTGGAATGTTTGCGTGTATCCTTAAGGATTGTCCAGATTATCGCGCGCTTACTGCACAAGAGCGAGTCCTGTCCGGAATGATTGAGGACTCGTTACTGCATATGGGGTTCAGAAAATTGGGTTTTATATATGAAATTCAAATTAAACGAGTCGAAAGGCGTGTGAGCTACGAATTCTTGGCATGAGTCTGAGTTTTTTGTCGATCTATCGACGTTGTTCGAAGGCGAAATAAAATTTTCAAATTCGAAAATAAAAAAAAAAGTCGGTTGCGAGGACAGCACTTTCGGTCGGGCGAAATGAAAAATGAGTCGGGAAAACACCCTGTCGTTTTTTTCGATAATGATATTGAAAAGTGAAAAAATAAATGGGAAAATTGCGCGTGTGGGACGGTTGTGCTTTTGAGAGTGAAAAAATATCATTATCGACGGCTGGAATGAATGTCGTGGTGAAACCGTACGATTTACTGTAAAACTTTTGTTTTATGGTATTAATTTAAAAGAAAATACCTCATTTTCTGTGAAAGAGATGTATTTTTTCAATGCATGTAATAACTTCAATATGTAAATCAATTCGCGGAACTTTTCGAAAGAAAACCTCTATTCGATTTTTACATTTAGTCATATCAAATGTAATACGTGATTCAATTTTTATTATTTTTTTTCACAGTTCGATATTATATCATCTCATATCGCCATAATATAAAGTTTACTTATAAGAAATTTTTCCGTATAAAAATTCAAAATTTTATTCATACATGTGTATGATGAAAGTAATCCATATGAATTGAAATGTTGAATGGTCTTAACTTAACAATATACTAAATATCGTTTGAATTTATTGATTTATGAGAACCAATGTAAAAAAATAACTCTTATATGATATTATTGATTTAAATTATATCAAACTAGTATATAGGCCCGATGTTAATAACATCGGCTGTGGTTTTGTTAAGAAATGGAAAACAATAAAATGTGAAAACCCGATTGTGTGAACTCGAAATGTGTACCCGTCGTTAATTTGAAAGAAGGAAAAAAAAACATCATCATCATCATCACCATTATCATCATCATCATCATCAAAAGTCGCGGTTCGGGTCGTTCATTTAAAAGTCGCGGAAAAATAAAAATAAAATTTGCGAGCGTCATCGACACACACACACAGACAGACGAACGAACGAACGAACGAACATACAGAAATCCGCTATTATATATAGGGGATAGAGTGATCCAAAGGTTTACGATAAGTTATAAATACGTGATAGTTTATGTTATTTAGAACATTTTAAACCATACTTACCTTTGTTCAAAGTATCATAGTTTTTCAGTTATTATTATTATCATTTTTTTTTTTAAGAAAAAACCAAAAATCTTGCGCTTGCGTCCTAATACTAAATGAAAGGTACTATGGTAGACAAATCTTATTTTTTTGTTTGTTTACTTTGTATTTAATCTTTAAATAGAAATACAAAAATCAATTTGAGCAAAAAAACTATTAATACATGATAAGTTATCAAAAAATTACCGAAATTAAGAGAACCTAGAATTTTTTGACATTTCTTATTTTAAAAAAAACGAAGCTCAAAGTTTTCAAACATTTTTAAAAGCATCCTCGTTTAAACCCTGTTCGACATGTATCAAATACGCAAATATCTATCCGACTCTTAAAGCTACGAAAACGAAACCAGCATCACCATCGTCGGCAATAACACGAAAATTACCTCACATCATTCATTTCCCATACGAATTTACTCCGAAGAGCTTACCCACCTTACATTCCATTCCGAAAACTTTCACGTAACATAATATGCAAACATAAACGGACGAACACGCTACATAATACACGACACACCAACACACGCACCGTTCAAGATTCGAGAACATTCGAAGCTTGTTTAATAACAACATCCGTCGGATTAGCGCCGCAACGTTCGCAAAGCCGATTTGTCATAATCCTCGGGGAGCAGAGGAACTTCTGGCAACCGAGGAATGATCCTTGCAAGAAAGGATGAGTCGAAGACGGTGAAGAGCATCGAACAGATGCCGCCCACCGAGGATTAAAAGCGTGGGACCACCTTGGTGTACGTGTGCCGAGATCGTTGCATGCGGTTGGATATTGTTGGATGGATGGATTCGAGTCGCAATCGGATTATATGATATATATACACGTGTGATTTTATCTTGAATATTATTTCGACGCGTTCGATTTAAGGAGTTGGAGCAGATCGCTGCTTGGAAACGTGGTAAGCGGTGACCAATCAAAATACAGTGGATTCTTGATTGTCAGGACCAAACGGGGATCGATATGGTTCGGATGGCGGAAAATCTGAATGATTGAGACAAGAAAAAAATTGTATTAAATATTATAAAAATTATGGATTTATAAAAAATTTTCGGTGTGCATAATTATGGACATAAACTTTAGGTATTTTTTAAACGTGTTTACAGGCTATTTATTTTTAATATTTTTGGTTATTTGATTCTGACAAAATTTTTAAACATCCCCTATATATAATAGCGGATTTCTGTGTGTCTGTGTATCTGTGTCGATGACGCTCGCGACTTTAAACGACGCGTCGATACGATTATTTTTTTGCCTCTATAAAATTATTCTTCATGTGTATATGGTCTTTATGCGCATACACTTGACGTCTATAATATCATGCTTATAAAATTGTTTCTATTGACTTATGCAATACGTCGATTATTACGCATTGGAAAAAATATTTGAATCCCCTGTACATACATGTATATAATCAACGATGATAGATGCCTGTATCAATAACGAATGAACTGGTTTTATTTATTAAATATTAAATATATTTAAATCGAGTAGGGGCATCGGGTAGCCTATATGTTACAAACAAATAACAAATGAACTAATTTGATTTTTTAATTAAATATTCAAATCGGGTTCACATTTCGGGTTCACACAATCGGGTTTTCACATTTTATCGTTTTCCGTTTCTTAACAAATCCACAGCCGATGTTGTAAACATTGGGCCTATATACTATATATATAATATAATACACGGCAATTCCACAATTTAAACGACATCCATGTACAAACAAACAAGAAAACTTATCATATTTATCAAAAGAAGCCTTATCAGTTATTCCCTGATGAATTTCCATTACACAGACGCAATCGCGATATGAATCACCCTGTGCTTTGACGTCGCGCACAGGCAAAGGTTCTAACGCGAATCCAAAACGGCTTTGAGGCAATCAAGACATGTGATGTGGTACATCAAAGCCTTATTCGAATTTACGTGAGTGCTTGAAAACAATCCGGCAACCGCGATCCGCTCTATAACGAAATCGCAAATTCACAATTTGCGACATGAACGCGAGAAATGGAAATTCAATACATGAAGGATGTTTTGTCATTGAATCACTGATAAATATGATGTTAAATTTTAATACTTTTTTGTTCTTTTGTGGTCGGATACTTTATTTTTCATTATGTCGTGTGATTTATTATATACCGCGAGGTTATTTAATATTCCAGACGTATATAAAAGTATAATATATTAATTTGTTATAAGGTTTATTAATAGAGGTAAAGCTTGTAGGAAATTCATAATAATTAATGTGAGAAATGAGAAATATGCATATTAACTTTATGTAGTACAAAGTGAGACTCATAATCTAACACTACATAATTTAAGAGAATATAATTATAATATTAAAAAATAATATCGCAATAATTTTCTTTTCACCTTGAAACCTTAACAGTAATTTATTAATTCAAGCACTTTTATATATGATATATTAAAATTGTACATAATAACCGATTTCAAAACTGAATTCACATTCATCTCAATTCTTCACAAAACCATGATTAAAACCATTCATTAATTCTCACAAATAAAATAATTATTATCAAACCATACTTCGTCACTATAACCTAAATTAGATAAACGTAAATAATTCAATACGACGAATATTTTACGTAACACTTCAAAGACGTAAGAGCAGGCTCATAAATTTTCAAGTGAGCCAAATTACTCAGAACAAAAATCGAGCCTCCGTCCACGCGCCGGTAATTTATTCAAAGAGTCAACACGGAATGATCGATCGAATCGGAAGTCGTAGTCATCGACGGTGTTCTATAATGTCGGGCTATACACGAAATAGTATAATACATAAGAAAAATCCCCGGATTCGAGGGCCGAGTCGAGATCGAAATGAGAATTCTTTCGGCGGTTTCAATACACGCCGAAACTCCCTTATGAATAATACATCAAGGGCGGTTAAAGGTGCTTCGGTCATTTGCATAATGCGAGGATATTATTCGGATCCGGATGCAATCGCTTCATTTTTCGCTCTATCTTATACCTATATATGTTATATGTATTTTTTTTATTTACTTTAGAGCCGTGTTATTGTTCGGCGCGTGTCTGGCGAAATTGTGTTTTTACGCGGCGGAAATTTGCAGAATGTGCGTCTTAACGGTATTGAGACGGTGCGAAATGTTTTCTTGAACGAGATGGTCGGTTTAAATTTTTTTCAAATTTTAAATAAGCAAATTTTATCTTTTGATATAATTTCTTCAAGAAAAATATCGACTATACATTATATTTTATGTAAAATTAAATGAGTGGTTGCAAACTATAAACTACAGAGTAGCGTGTCTTAGGATCAGATTTTTGTCATTATATTAAAATAGTAAATAGGCCCGATGTTAATAACATCGGCTGCCCGATGCCCGTACTTGATTTGAATATTTAATATTTAATTAATAAAACCAGTTCATTTGTTAATGTCACAATTATGACATATAGGCAAAGCTATGGGCAGTAGGTAATAAGCATCATATTATAGACGTTAACTGTATACGCATAAAGACCATATTCGCGAAAAAGTCGCGAGCGTTATTGAACGAACACACACAGAAATCCAGTATTTATATAGGGAATATTTTTATTTTTTTTATTAAAAAAATATATTTTAATAAAATTTTCAAATTTACCGTAGACATTCCTATCGGAAAACTTTATTTTTTTTCTATAATTTTATTACAACGTATTTGCTCGGTCGCAAAATCTGCAAACATTTTCGGCAAGGTAAAATTTTTATAAAGCTCCCTTTTTACGACAGTTTTAAAGTCTCCGCTATAAGCTCCGTCCGAGTTTTCTCCCGCCTAGTGCAACTCTCCACGAACACACGCACAACAAAACGCGCAAGTTTTTCATTTTAATCCGACAAACCGAAAAAGAAAATTGACTCCCGCGAAAGCCCTCCCGGACCGCTTCGGAAAATTATTTTTTCGCGCTCAGCCGGATTTATCGCGCAGTCGTAATTCGCGTCGGACATTTCACATTTATTTGTTTCCCGCCGGGAAATCGCTTTCCACGTGAAAATCGTCGAGCTTTCCCGGCTATGCACCGAAAATTCGCACATGGCGACCCTCGCGTGCTTTTATGATTCGCTATTCGCGGCAATGAGCCAGAAAGGGTTGTTCGCATCAGAACAAACGATATATTTTTATTGGTCGTTGGGCGTCCAACGTCCTATATAATATTCGAATTTGTATATGATAATATGGTATGTTTTCGTATGTGAAATATGAAATTCGCGTATTCTATACGGTTCCGGTTATTTATTCAGATTTGAAATTGTGATATAACGAACGGCCTCACGTATCGATTCGTATTTGCTGAAACGATCGGGTTTCATGCGTATAGAAATCGCCGAGTTTATATAAATTTACGTGCGGGTTGATTTATGTTGCTGAAATTTATAAATAGGTTCCAATAGGAACAAATATTCTTGGGAAAAACAATTTGAATGGAATTGTAGTTATTTTGTACGTAGAAAATATTCATTTTCAAACATTTGATTGAAAGCGAATATGAAAGAATTTTGTTTTAAATAAAAAAAATTGGGATATTTAAAATTCATGTCATTTTTGTAGTCGAAAAATGAAAATTAAAAATAGTATAATTTAATCAAAAACTTATAACGTATTGAAAGTATTTTTTTTGCAAGAAATTATTCTGAATATAAATTTTAAATGATTCAATATAAAATTTAATAAATAATGTCGCCCGTTGTCAGAACCTCAATGGATAAATAAAAAACCAGAATTTCAACATACAAAATTTTTATCTCATATTCCCATTCGACAGCTTCTAGAAAACATCTTTTGTGAGATATCGCTTTTGCAAAACGAAAAGCATGAAAAACAGAAGCTTTCCGAACATATGAACTCGGAAGGCTTTCGCGTTGCATTTCTACTCACACACGCACATCTCTACTCACATACACACACAGATATATAATATACCTGCAATCCAACAGCTTTATATGCGAAGGATAAAAATTTCAACCACTCCATACTATCTACAACGAATTCTATTATTATATTACTTACAAAAGAAATAATTTTCAAACCAAATTAAAAACCATTTCCAGTTGAAAAATTTGATTTGCAAATTAAAATGCACGATTTTACGGAACTCTCCTATTTTTTCAATTGTAATAACTTTACGAAATTTTATACGTACTTTTCGCAGTTTTAATAGCGTTATGCTTCCGTTAGTTCACTACATATTGAATGAAGGCAATGCTGGCGAATTCTTCGAGCCCTTCGCAAGGGTGGTCGTCATGTACACGAGAACCGCTTTAGTTCGGAGTTCCTCGACCCTATATCCTCGACGATCGTTAGTTCGAAAGGATAATTAATCTCCGTTGTTTGGGCTGACGAGACTTCCTCGACAACATGAAACCTCTATCCACGATTCGACGGAGTGTGTAAAATCTGCGAGGAATCAACGTCACCTGCTACGTGTTCTAGTTTTGAATTATTTTATCGAATTTGTGTATTTTCGTTCGATTAATATTGAAATTTTAAGTTTACGAAAAATGATGAAAGTTTTAATTGAGCACAAGACATTGCAAATTCTTCAATTTAAAAAAAAACTACTTCATTTTAAAAGTGCTTGTATAACTCAAGAATATAAAAGATAAATTTCAAACATGTTTATATTTATAATGTTTTTTGAAGAAGTATCCGTTGATTTATTGAAACGTTTCAACAAAATTTATCTCAGTATACATTTTACTCATTTCATAATATTCTTCAATTTTATCAAAATATCATTGAAAATATCCTATTCGATTTATATTATAGTTATACATTGCTTTTTCACTAGCTTCATTATTGGTCACGTGGAATCTCACGGGATACGCCAAGACTATTTGTCGTCATTCGTTCCAGACCAGTAACAGGAAAAAGAGCGATTTTATTGATTACATCCACGTGTTGCTAGTATATACATTTCAATACAACTCTTTCAATTCATATAATTTCAATAAAATTTCTCATAATCTAATTTCAACACAATACACATTGAATACTAATCACACTCGCAAATCATTCGCAAAGAACAATACATCTCACCCGCACAATGCACCGAAAGCATTTATACGCATCAACGGCAGCCTTCGGCGTCGCGCCATAGATTTTTCTCGGGCTGCAAACCACCAGACATTTTCCACTCACAGCCAGCATTCATTAAGTGCAATCACGACCGTTTTCCGAGAGCGATCTGCAATCGACTCGGATTTTCCCCGCTTTCCACGAGACGGGGTCCATTAGACGCGCGACTCATTTGTATTCCGCAAACGCCCGTCACGACATCGCCCCCCCACAATTATGCGTCCATAATACTGCGAAATAATATATAATGTTTGCGTGTGCCGAATTGACATAATTTGCGATGTCACACCCTAAATCCCGGCGCGGCTCGTGTTTGGACAGCCTAAGCAATTAAACGGATCGATTGATGTATTGGCCGTACGAGCGGCGTCCGATGCGAGAATCAACAAATATAATTTGATATTTATCGAATCGATTAGTCGGGGTGTGTGGGAATATTCTCCTTGTGAAATTCAATCGTGGTTTGGTTTGATGAGAATAAGGATGTGTTTCGTTGAGTTATGTGTGGGGAATGAGGTTATTGGAATGGGGCGCAAAAATAGTTGATTAGGTTCGTTAGTGTTTTTCCTATATTGGAATATAGCGATAATGATGTTTCGTATTGTTATATAATGAAAACGTTATTGAAACTGATTTGTCGTTGATTGAAAACTGGTCAGAATAAGAACCAATCAAAGAAAATATAAAAAAAATTATTTGCGTTTTTTCCTATGACAAAATTGTTAGATTTTAAAATAAAATTTACTGTAATTTCCAAACAAATAAAAATAAATCATTTGAACAAGTTAAAACGTAATACTTACAACGGTGAAATTTTGTTTAATTATATTTCAAATTAAAGTTTATTTAATTAAACTTGCTTTCTGTAACTGACAAAGATTAAAATATTTCATTATAAAATTTCAGTTAGATTTCAGTTAAAAAAATAATCGTCTATTCAGAGAATTTGGTACCTTAAATTTCATCTTAAAACAAAACTAAATAACAAACTTCAAGCCAAAAGAGACCCAAGAAAATCTCGTTGTTCGAAAACCCACTAAAAAACTATCCGAAAAAGTTATATAGAGTTGTTAATATTAATTAACAAGTGGATCTTTTGAACATAATGGCGTAGTTAGGGCGTCGTTTGGATATGTTCCAAAAAAGGCCACGTTCCATTGTAAGACACTAAAAGGTCAATGTTACATGCCTTTTCCATACAAAAGTCGGACTTTTGCCAAACACCCCCCTCCACTTCCACCGCGAATTGCAATAATTCAAACGTTTAAGGTCTTTGGCGCGCTAATTAAAGTGCAATATCTAACCACTGCTCACTTGCGAAACATCTATCTCAATTTAAACAAGAGCTTCGAATACATTTTCAAACATGTTTATCGTCGAGAGATTTCCATAAACAAATAAATCTGCGTATGAATTATAATAGTTTCAAACGTTTTCGCACAAGTCCAATTATTCACAGGGTCCGTATTAACACACATTTTCCCAACGGTGATTAATCTAATACCAACGTATCAAAGACTCAAAACAAATTATCTTTGCGAAACAAACATTAACATGTTCGAAATGACAACGTTATCATTTATTGTACTTCAAGTTTCTTAAATAATACGATTCTGTCAAATCTACATAAAATATGTATCGAATAAGGAAAAAAATCGACGTTTACATAAAACGCGAACGTAGAAAACGACAAAACGCCATTTCCCCTTTCGCCCCAGATACCCAAATGTTCGGTCGCAGATGTCACTCCGGCACACTTACACCCCCATATATGTTTTTCCCCATTTCCCGGAAGAATCCTCAACCCCCATCCTCCGGCTCGAAGACGTCCGTTTTCTAATAACAAACAAAAGAGCGGAATTCCTGTTTCCCGCGCTTTTTATATTGCAATTTTCCCGCGCGCGGCGGGGAAATTTTTCGAGCTTTCCTGCGGAAAATTTCGCGAGTTTTCCCGCCGGTATTAATCGCGGGTACATGAGAGGGAGCTCAATAAGTCACGTGAACATCGGCGATTGCGTGACAGTCGATTCGTGGGGGGAAAAAAAGCTTTTTTCCACATAAATATATACTTACTCGGTGCCCGTGAGGATTGCCGAGTTTAAATTAATGTTGAAGTAATAAATGTACATGTATGGAAAAAATATTATTTAGTGTAACGCGATCTCATTATTTAAGTGCTTTGGTACGAGTCGAGGTGAGCTTTTAAAAATTATGATAATTAATTTTTTGTGACTTTTAACATGTTTATATATTCTAGAGTAGCTGTGATAAAAAATTAATTTACTAATTAATTTAACTAAAAACTCATTAAAATATTATATATTAATAAGAATTGTTTAAAGTTGAAAACAAAAGTATAAAAAATTTCATTTAGCAATAAATAGAAATTGACTTCGTATTATGTTTTACTGAATGATGAATACTGTTGAAATATTTATTTTATGTTTAATATAATAATAGGTGCACTTATCAAAAAGGATATCAGCAAGAATAGCATGTTGAGATTGTTGCATGCTAAGTGTTGTATAAGGTCGCAATAAATAAAAAAAGTAACGCTGTGCTTCAATTGTAATGAAGTTGAGCTTAAATAATTGCACTTCGTCTCAATCATGAAAGTAATAAAATTCATCTGAAAACTATTTAGGCTGTGAAAAAGGTTAAAATTTATTTTCATGTTGAAAAAAACCTGTGAATTCGAACCACAAAAACACAAAACTCCTAATTGCTTTTAAACCATCAAAGCTCCAAAGCACTGAGCCTTTTTCTAAAAAAAGAAAAAATACTAGCGGCATTAGAAAAAAATACTTCAAGAACCCTCTGTTCATTTTTTTCCTTCACACGCATATCTTTAACACACTTTTTCCAGGAAGACGAAAAAAAGGAGAAAAGGGAAACCGCAGCACACATACACACACGCGAAAACCGAAGAAGAAGAATCGACGCGGAAAATTTCAAATATTTTTTGAACAAAAGAACTACGCGAAACAATGGGCGAGAAATTGAATTTCAAATTAAAAAGCACCAACATTCGCGAAACGAGGACGGCGGATTTTTTTTTGTTTTAATTATTAAAAGGAGAATTCTCTTTGTCAATTCGCGCCCCGTTAAATTATTCATTCGGTGTACGAAGTGTGGTCGTTTTTTTTTTTCAAGGTATTTATTTATTTCGAAAACGTTGCGGTCGTTTCGCCATATTTCAAACCACGCATGTAACGGAGGAAATAACTTCGGCGAAAAAAAGAACGTTTCGCTCTTTTTTCATTCCTCGAAATTAAACAAGGGTACGATCGCGTCAATCAAATGCGTGGGTTGTAGAAGATTAAAATCGTATTTTTACCGTGAAACTTCTTTAGTGATTAATTTATTGTAACGATGACAGAACGATTTAATGAGAAAATCCTAAAACATAAATACTAGAATTTATAAAAATAGTGAAATATTATCATATACATGTATGTACCTATAAATCTATGTTACAAAAAAATCAAGATGATTTTTTTCCATCTTAAGACTAATATCATTTTCTATATCACTTTGAGGTCAAGTTCTACAGATCCATGTCACAAATATAGACACAAATCCCCTCGGTTTTCCTTTCGAAGAAAATTAGAGGTGCATTCAGTGTGTGTGTACGTGCATATTATATTTATTTTACTATGCGCTTCGCCTTCGTACGAAGTTGCATCTAATTATGTCGTGAATTCTAGCGGAACTTACATTTCATATCACTAAATTAATATAATGCACACAGCAGAACACACATTACTAATTGCAAATGGAATAGAGTTTTGAACGAGTCTAAAGCAAATGTGGATTTTATTATGAGTGCTTTCGAATGTTAGACTTTTGAAACAACAATATAAATAATAAGCCGGCTGCTTTGCGTGCGTCAAAGTAAATTCTTCGTAATAAATAAGAGTTGCGAAATGAATATATTTTATTAGATTTATTACAGAAGGCGGTTTTTGTCTGAATTTCCGTATGACGGACACAATTGGTCGAAGCCAACGAAAAATTTCAAGTAGTTTTCAAATATCGCAAATACAATATAATGATTTTGTTAAAACTGTCTCCTGCACCTCCGGAAATATCTTTCCACACTCCTGGGGGTGAGCGCACGGAACCGGTTCGTAGAACCGGTTCGAATGTAGATTCGGTTCGATATAGATACCGGTTCGGTATATAGATTCTGTACGAATTCAAAGGATTCATTATTCCTCCTTCGCCAGCAGATTTTTCCAGTTCGACAGAACGTATCATTTGATTTTGAATCGATCTGTGCAGTCATTAAGTTCCCGAGGGAACGCATCAATCTGACGCAACAGACGAAAAAAAGGTTCTGATTTGTCTTGAAAGGAAAATATATTCTCGTTTTATATTATAGTACGCGTTCATTGCTAAAAATATGTCCCTTTGTATTTGTTTGCGATTTGTGGTTTTCTGTGACAGTTTTCTGGTTATCGCTATTGTTACAGCTCACAGTTCATGTGGGTACTATTTTTGCAGCCCATAATACATTACTATAAGTATAAAAGTTTGTCTGAGTCATATATAATGTTCACAATCTGATACAAAGCTTATTTATTACGTTTAGAAGGAGTTAAATATTGTTTTCATTTTTACTTTTCAGTGAAAGTTTTTATGAAATATATGCTAGATTTCCGATCAGCATCATCATCAATTGTTGCCTATATAACGTCCTTTACAAGAAAAATCCTTTATGATACGATCAGATTTTTTTACTTTTAAAATAATACAAAATCCAATATAAAAACTAACCCACCAAATGATATTAGATTAACGATAAACAATTTCGCTTATCTATTTATCTACTTTCGCTTAGCTTTAATAATTAGTGGAACCAACACGTTCAATAATTAATAAATTAATTTTAAATATTGTTTGTATCTATTTTTTCAAAAATATGAAAATATCCATGTGCCACATAACTTCCCATAATATTGAAATATGGTTGAACACGTTAACTTACCCATTATATATGAGATATGATCATTAACCCATTTAGCGTCGCGCACGAGACTGAAAGAGCCGACGAAATTGATAATTACCTCACAATATGCGAATAAATAGCCGTAATGATTAAAATCGTCAAAATTAGGGAAGATAAGTCGTTACAAAGTTAGTTCCGTCGTACGCGAATCGGCGTAGTCTTGATTGAAAATAAACCCATTTAGCGAATAAGGTTGTTATCTGTCGTCGGAAGTTGTCGGCAATTATTCGCTTGCCAGTCGCTATACATATAAATTTTGGTGTTAGCAATTAGTCTTGTCTTATCGTTATATAAACCTTCTAAAATAGAGTACTTAATAGGCGTTTATATTAATATGCAATATTTCAACGAAATTAATGCGCGTTTTGATTCCGAAACTTTTATCTTCGGGGATGAAAAATGGTCTTATTGGAAGGGAAAATTTATTTTATATTATAATGTATTGTCGTTGTTTTACATGCAAAATTCATTTTGAGTTTTTTTCTTGGATGTCGTAAATCTACTTAATTCTTTCTTTATATTTAGGTACTACCTGTAGATTCAAAGACCACATACAGAACGTATTACAGGAAATAGGAATTTTTCTCATTTTTCAAATTTCAAATACCTGGTTTTTACTATGAATTATAAGCAAAAAAATAAGCCTTTTAAATCTTGATATAAAATATTTAAACTTTTTATTTCATTCTGAAACGTACTTATAAATTTAGCTACTGTTAACAACTCAATGATATCTAAACAAAATGAAATATTTTCTATTATTTATTTTTTAATATAATTTATAGTACTTTGATAAATTTAAATTTTAACATTTATCATCAACACAGAAATTTTCTTTAACAAATATGATAAAGATAAAATTAAATAGTTGAATAATTAAATTATCCATTTTGAAATTGTTTGGTGTACATAATTGCATGTATTCACAATTTGTACTAATCACCTCATAACTTCATCGATTGGAATCGGCATCTATAATACATAGTTAAACTTTTGGTACTATCCGATTGAAAACAACATAATCAAGACTTCCACATTAATATGCAGATATTAGATATAGGTTTATAAAAAAAAATACATTATATACAAAACGTATTCAATTCCAGAAGTGTAACGCGCAAATAAATTCGACCTGACAGCTTTATTAACCCCTTAATGGCTGCGGTCGTTAATGCGCACACGCATAAAAAGTATACGACGCACCGGCGAACACATCGCGCATTAATAATATCGAACACGTTCTCAGGACCACCTTTTCTTCCTTATTCTATGTATACAATTTACACGCAGATTTTTTTATATATATATATCAAGGAACGTTATAAGTTTAATACTTTTCCTATACACCCGCACGTTTCGGCGTACCTTTTTTTCGCATTACGAATTCGCAGCAAATTCGAGTGTAACCTTAATCTTCTTCGATTCTTCCTGTTCGGTGGCTTGCGTCGAACATTCGATAATACCCAATTCGAATTTTGAATACGTTGATTTTTACGAACGAGCGCTAGAAACCGACGGTTCATTTATGTAGGATATATAGACGGTGTATGTATTATATATGTATTGATTTGTTGGAAATCAAATTGGATTTTTTATTTTGCGTTTAAGCTGTGGGGTATTTTGTAATTCTTTATATTAAATTTCATATATGATTGATTAGCTCTTTATGCTCCGTCGATTTCAGTCAAGATTACATCTGGGAGACTGTTTAATTTTAATGAGTTTCATAAATATACTTTTCGTTAGTTAACTTGAATATTTGATAAATATTCTGAAATTTACATTTTTTACATTCATTGCTTACAATATTTTAAATATAAATTAAGATTTTTATGAGTAATAAAAAAATTGACCCTTAAGAAATCCGAGATTATGCATAGAGACTATGGCTTTGTACGAAATTTCATTAAGCCCAGTATTTTAATATCTCAAAGAATCAAGTCGCAATATTTCCAAAGCAAACACTTATTTATGTAAAAAATATGAGTTCTTAATTAAAGGTCGGCTCGTAATGAAGAATAATTCGCTTCGCAATAAAGTGGAATAAAAAAAAACGTATTAACTTAATTATGTCCCCGTTGCCTTTTTTGACCTTTGCACAGAAAGAACGCCGCTCACGTCATAATGCGACCTTAGGAAAAAAATCAGACGATGATCTACGGACGAAGGTCCCCTATCCCTTTTTTGACACGTGGGGCAGTATTTCTTCTGGCCAAACGAGAGGTAACGACCCGACTTTCGGGGTTGGCCTGTACATATATAATGTGTACGACCAAAAGGAGTGGCGTAATTGAAAACGGTGTACGTTTGCGGTTTTCCTTTGTCGGACAATTAGAAGGGTTGATGGGCCATCGCTCAAGGGACTTCGGACCAAATTGCTTTGTTACCGCACCGAACTATACTTCATATATTGGACAACTTTGTTTTCGAGGTGTAGTTTTCGACTTGTTCAACTGTTTACCGTTGCCGACTTTCGTTCTCGGACCGTTGATTACGGTTGACGTGCAGGTCGTGATTTCGTCGGTATGATGGCCTGTTTTCAATCCAAATATATTTTTTGCTTGTTGTCGAAGTTAGTTTCGGCGATTCCGAGTGTTTGTGTTATGGAAATGCCAATCGAGATGTTGTTCTGAAGTTTCCAGTTTGTTTTGAAGTTCTAACAGAAAATATGTTCCTGTAATAGTGCGTGAATTGGTTAATCTTTAATTTTTCTGGTGATTCTTGCTATTCAACAGAAAACCCTTATAATTTTTTTTAGTTCATAATAGAAAAAAAGTTGTAAAAGTTTTAGGTTAAGTATAATAAAATCGCGAAATGAAAGGGCTTAAAATTTTTTTCAGACTTATACAGTAGCATACTCAATACGAAAAAACGAAACAAATTTAAATATTCTCGTACTGATTGTTTATTGTTTCTAAAATCAGAGAAAATTCACTACAAACAAACAAGTACGTCTTGAACTCCAAGGGTCAACTTTGTTGACTTATGCAAACAAGTGCCGAACGAGGTCATTCTATGCCGCGAAGATTGAATTATGAATTTTTCTCATGAAAATTTAATAACAGGTCGCACGAAGCGCGAATTCGCGGAAAATCGTCAGGGATTTAGCTGATGCCCGTCGGAAAAGCTCTCCTCTCTGAGACGACCGACGAGAATTTTCATTCGTCCAGCCGCAAGGAAAACCGCCCCGGGAAAATACAACCGAATTAATAATTCAAATTTTCCCCTCCGATTGTGGAGATGGGGCTTCTGTAGGTGGAACGAGGGAAAACGCAAAGAAAGAGAGCTTGAACTTTACTTATGAACTTTCGATGGTTGAAAGTTTGTGAAAAATCCATCGCGTATTTTCATAGATTTCCTCCATTGGGTGGTGCCAAAAATCTGCATGGACTTTTTTTTCAATTATTGACGTTTTCGTTCTAAATTCGTTTCGCTATTTTACTATTTTTTGTTAAAGTTGAGACATTATTTTTAAAAAGTCCAGATATTTAGTGAACTTATTTATTTTGTGATATTGATCCAAATTTTATGGCTACGTTTCAAAAATATATATTTTAATTAATTCAAAATCGTTATATTATGCTCAAATAATTTTCAGTGTTAGTCCTTTCTGTAGGATGAAAAAGCGAAAGAAAAATTCTTAAAATTTTGTTTAAAAAATGTACTGTTTAATATAAACATAATGTCATCTTTTTAAGAGCCACTCAATAAGTACTTATATTTGTTTACATAGTTCCCGTCTAAGTTAATTCGACCAGCTTTTTCCCTCCGGTTTACTCGACAATTTCTTTTGTGCAAAATTTTCCACAGAAAATTTCGCATGCTAATACGACGACCTATACACTTTGTATGCTACATAAACTTATCGATATAAACTCGAACAAAGCCTGTTGCCTACTATTATATTATATATGGGAATATTTCTCGTTGCCAACATGCGCGCTATAAATTAAACTTCTTTTCATATTTTCAATGAGATTGTGTTATTTTCATTTTTTTTTCCGATGACAACCTTCTTTCATACTTCTCAATTTTTTTTACTGCTATACGAAATTAGTAGAGAATTGTATGTTTTTTCAAACAGTGAAATGACGTAAAGAAGAGGAATTGAAATAATAAAATCATTTCATGTGAATACATGAAATGAACGATTTTTACATGTGAAACAAGTCACATGTACAAATATTTAAATGGTGAAAAGCAAAAATCGAAGCCGTATTCGAGGGAAAAAAACCACAAATTGAAAACGTCCTGTTCGATTGACGGAACGTTCGCAAGAACAAATTGCACGCTACTCTTTCGCATTTCGTTTTTCGCTCACAGTTTCCGACCCGATGCATTTTTGCTATTTTATTCGTGTTCACAACTCGTGTAATGCTTTCACTTATAAAGTTGCATTTTGTGTATTTTGTATCAGCTTTTTTCGTTTTGTTCATTTTTATTCTGCATTTTTACTGCGAACGACTATTCAACGACGGAGGAACTTTAAATTCGCCAATTTCGCACAGTCGGCAGATTGTCAAGTGCAGATCGCGATTTTTATTGAATAGATTCTCATGTCTGATTTTTATCTGAAGTTATATCAAACATACTTTAATATTTAAAAATGAAAATGGAATAATATCTTTCAATCAAAACAGTGGAAACGAAATTAAAATAAATTCTAGAGAACCTGAAAATGACTGATTCAAATTGAATCAAACGTCACATTCAAAATTGAACTATACGAAATGTTGTTAAAAATGTCAAACACGAACGAAATATTTTGATAGTAACTCGTTTTCGTTTTCGAAATGTTTCATATTAACGTCAAACGCGCACCGGAATTCAATTCAGCTAATTTTCCCGACCTTTTTTTCCATTTTCCACACATATACTTCATGTTTGTACATAACGTGTGTGAACGAAAAATGGAAGCAAACTCGTATTTTATTCACGGTGGCTCGCATTTCTAGGAAAATGCATTCGCCGCCACTTTTTCATCATAAATGCCATTTCTGAAAACTGAACAAGTGCAACTTCGCGTCTGTATTGTCTGGCTCTAGCCAAACTTTGATATTTTCATTTTATTTCCAAGTTTTCACGGAAACGTAATAATTTCCGTGAGCTCGAGTTTCAACCGGCTGAAAAATTCAACGCTCCGTCGTAATGTGCAGCTGCAAAAATCGCCATTTCAACGGTACTATTATTATATTTGAATAAATTTTTATTAAATTGAAAATTCCTATTGTTGAACGGATTCAATCAAAATTTCCGAAAACCACTCAAAATGCGCATACGTAATTATTTTTCAAAATTCAATTGTGCGGACAATTTTCACGTCGAATTTGCATATGCGAATTCACAAAAGGGCCAAGAATTAACGCGACACGAGCGAACAAAGGAAAGCCTGCGTCGAGTTTAATTTTCGAAATTCGTCTCGTCAACGCACAACGGCGGCAGCATTAACATTTTATTTATTATTGTAAAATATCTAGAGCCTTCATCTTCTTAGACTCGTGCACTCTACGGGGTTAAATTTACTCGTAGATATGAAGAATTTTCCTGACGCGAGACGACGTCGAAAATCGATGGAGGGAAAAGCTCGCCCCGAGAAAAGTTCACCGAGGCGTTTCTTTACGCTTAAGTCATTTTCGATTTCAATTTTTATTCGTTACGAAGGTGTTTTTTTATGAGAATTCTTCTAGACTTATGAGAAAAATGGAGATTTTTTTTTATTTTAATTCGATTTCGATGTTGTGTCCTGATTCTTTTCTAGGTCGGATAAATGCAATGTTTCATGGAATTTCGTTTAAAAATATATTTAAACTACAAATATTTAGAAACCTTTGCTTTGTACGGAAGAAAATTTCCCCGAATTCACATGTAACTTGAGCAATTTATCGAACGCGGCACTCTAGAATACATTCGTGAAATTTGGTGAATTTCATGCGATCAATCAGGCACGGGTTAACACGCTTCGGTTACCTTCAGTTAATGTAAAGCCTTAGTTACCTGTTTTTAACACAATGTTGCTGTACGTAACCAACGTAAATAAATAAATATATGTAATTTGGTTACTAAAACGACACTGGAAGAAGTTAAACGTTGTCTGAAGCATGAATAATCAGGGACGAGAGTAAATTCGGCCGATAACGTTTGATTTTTTTTAAATATGGGTTAAATGTGTATTTAAGTTTGATAAATTTTATATTCAAAAATATATAGATCATGTAATGGTTGATATTCGATTTTAGTAGATACAAAAACTGCAAATAAAACCAAAATTATTTTTGTCGTATAATTTACAAAACTATTTTTTAATGAAACAATAATGTATAGTAAAATTATTTTTTTAATTGTTCCTTAAATCGTACGCGTGATTAAAAATAAAGTAAAAACAACGTATCCCGAAATTTCCAATACATCCTCTCACCGTTGGGAATAAATTAACATGGGACGCATCGATATACTCGTACACGTGTCTCGAACCGCAAGAGGTAAAAGCTCCGAGTTTCAGGAATTTTTTCCAGTGACTTCGGGTCTTTTTTGACTTTCATGCGCCGTACGTGCTTATATGCATAGTTCGATCTATAAAAAAATAAGTCGGTCTTGTCAGACGAGTCGTCTGAAAAAAAGAGCTTTCAGCGAAGCTTACACGTAAAACCACCTAGCGTGGCTCGCTGCTGCGACGTACTTTTTCCGAATTACCATACATTTTGTCTTATAATCTGACATCTTACTTTGATAACTGGAAGCGTTTCTTTAAGAGACCTTTTATGCAGGTCGGATTGATGCGCTTGAATAATATATGATGAAATTGAATAAAGGGACAAATACGTTTCGGTCGCGTTTTATTATGATTTTTTCAACGATATATTATCGTAACAAATTCTAAAGGTTTCGAGAAGATATTCAATCTGAAAATTCATTTTGAATTTTAAAAAAATGTAACAATAATCAAAATGATGAAATATTTCAAAAACGAAATTGGGTTTTTGATACATAACATTATTTTTTATCCCTCTATGTTATGAAATATGAAATATATATAATATATACATGTAGATATATGAAATTGTTCCAGAAATTTTCATTTTTAATATAAATTTCCACGGTACTCTTTTAACACATTTCCGCTTTTCATATCGTCCAAAAAAATATCGGAATATAATAATACATCACCTGACTTACCACTCGAACACGAGTAAACACACCTACGAAAATTCTTCCGCCATAAATCATATTTATATTGTAAATATTGTAGAACAAACGTTCGAAATGTGTTTCACGTCTTGAACAAACATATTTTGCAAAGTAATTAATGCGTAACAAATGCTCGCCAGCGTAATGAATCGAACGTTCGCAACTCCTGCCTGCCCTAATCGAGTTAAACAATAGAAACAAATTATTCAAATTTCATCCATCAAATAAACATTATCGAATCGGAATATGCTAATTTCTGCACGGGGCCTTATCAAAAAACAACGAACCGTGGGCTTCGTTCGGTTCCGCGTTAAAATTTAAATGAATATTCCCGCCTTTGCGGGGCTGTGGTTTCCACGGCTCGGTAGCGAATTTTATGCGGTTTGGGTTGGGGCCGAACCACATAAAATTTGGGGTCCGATTAGGATTATCGGCCTACCGGAGCACAATATTCGTCCACTTGGCCCGAATTGATATTGATTCGAATTAGCGGACCCATCCTACCCTATAACCCTCGTAGAGCAATTTTGGTATTTCGAAAATTTGTGGTTTTATATGGTTTCGATTAAAAATCAATTTTGAATTTTGAAGGTTTTCCAATATACCTGCTTTATTTTGGGATGAAGTTTGCGAATGCTTAGTTATATAATTATTTTTATAAATTGATATAATTATAATATGGATTGCGCTTGATGGTAATGATTTATGTATATAATATATTGTAATATTATTAAAAAGTACTAAATTATTTTCTAATATAAAATTACAATTACGGTCAGTAAAAGGTTGAGGAAAAAGTTACTAGAAGGGTACGCAAATTTTGTCTACTCTCAAACTGCTTCATTTGCTCAAATTCAAAAATATTGAAGTTACTGATTTCTAAAATCTGAATAGCAATACGATTTTTTATTATAATTTAAGTGATAAGAAACTATTTTTTTACGAAACTCCCTCTCCGATGTATACTAAACGATTCCACTGAAAACAGTATGAGATTTTTTTCACTCGTTACGCAGACACTGTCGGATGATAAAGTAGATTATATCCGTAAGGTGGAACAGGAAGAAAAAAAATGAAACATGTTATCTTTGGAAAGGAGGAAAAACCTCTTAATCCTGCGAGATTGATAGCCAATTTGCGAGCTCGAAGCGGGTGGTTTTTGAAAACTGCTGATTTCGATAGCAGCTATTTGCTCAGAAGCGATTTTTTCCAATCTCCCACAGTGTATGGTATATACGCTGATTTTTCATGTGCTCACATACATCATAGGTATAACACGGGTAGATAGTAGATGACGGGTAGATGTTTTTGTGCTGGCGAAATTTAATTTTTCGGCCTAAAAATATATTTTCATTTGTATTTCAATAACAATTCGTTATAAATAACGGCGACCGAACGGATTTTAACGGGATATTGGTTTCGAAATTGATCGCTTTTCAGGGCAATTACATTGAAATCCTTTCGAAATTTATTGCTTTATAATCGATGCTTATTTTTTTTTAGAATTTTGCGAAATGTACTTTGCTTTCAAATCGTATTTATTTTTTTCCGTTTCACTTCTGTATTTCCATTAAATTTTTTTCTTCGAGTAAACATCGATATTAAAACGCTTTGTATTTGCACTCTCCAATTCAATTTTTTTTTTACGATTTATAATCACTTTCACATTATTTACATTCTGTAAGTATGAATCGAATAGCTCTAAATTGAACAAAAGAATTTCATAATTTCTCCTACAATTTTTTTTTTAATGAAAAGTTCACTTTAATAATCCGATATCCCCTATATATAATAGCGGATATCTGTCTGTCTGTGTGTCTGTCTGTGTATCACAATGACGCTCGCGGCTTTAAAACGATCGACGATCGTTTTCGAATTAAAAAATCGAAAGT
>JAOXNN020000013.1:1215610-1245307 GCA_028571205.2 Hydropsyche betteni
CGGGTAGCCTATATGTCACAAACAAATAACAAATGACTACTTTGATTTTATTAATTAAATATTAAATATTCAAATCTTAAATCAAAGTTTCTTAACAAATCCATACCCGATGTTATTAACATCGGGCCTATATACTAGTTTATTTATAGTACATCATCGATATCGCAACACTGACCACATCCAACGAACAGCAACCTGAATTTTTCCACCAACCCCGAAATCGCAATATCTTGATAAACACACAACCGCCTCCTCGAATCCACTTATCCGTCTTCAATCGGACCTCAGCCTTCCGACATTGTCTGAACTGGGTAACCAGACGCCAGACTGAACCGCCAGATAAGCTCAAGGGCTAATTCGAGCCTTCCCCTTCGCTCGTGCTGCCCCTTTTTGCCCCCAGTTGTCCCCATATCAGCGCCTATCCTAGCTTAAGGGTTTAAGCCACTTAATGAGTCAACCCGTTCAACTATCGGACCATCGCATCGACGGCACGCGCATCCTCATTATTGATGTGCTTTATAATGTTTATGGCGGTGTTTGGAGGTTCGATGATGTGAATATTGATAGTGTGAGTCAGGTGAGATAGTCGGTGTCGTCGCGTTTTCTTATTGTTGATTTGTATGGGTTAATTCAAACATCGATACAATGCATGTAGAGTCAGATATTATTAATAGCTCAGTTGGTTTTTCTTATTCTAGATATGCAGTGTTGAAGAAATTATTGCAATAAATATATCTCTTATCAATTAGTTTCAGATTTATATATAATCTCGTTTTATAATTATGTTTGTTTTTAAATATGAATAAAAAATCTTTACTAAAAAATAAGGTTTCGCATAAAATATGAATATTTTTCTTGTTTGGACCACCTCTTGAAATTCCATCTCTCGCCCCTTGGGGGTGCGTTATCCACATTTCGGAAGTCTCCAGTTTTAATTTTAATTAAAAAAATAATCATGAGATTTATCATATTTTTAAAAAAAATTCTACGGTTGGAAAAAAACTGAAAAAAATTCAGTTGTAATTTTCATGAAAACATTTATTTCTTACGTTGACGTAGCATCATTTGTAAACACGCAATACTTTAAAAAAATATTAACATTTAAGTAGTCTTTCAAATTTATGAAAGAAGATATAAAGTTATATTTAGCAAAAATATGAGTACTTAGAATATTTCCTGTCACGTTTTTCATAATTTTACATTCCAGTCCCGAAGTAAAATTCTTGTTTAGAGTGAAACTTAGTACATAATAGATATAACGTATTATTTTATACTGTAAAATTTGGCTGCATTATGAAAATTTATTCCAGCCACCATTCATATATCCCAAGTAACGAAATGATGCTACTTTTAATTCTATTATTCAATTAAAAGCAAATAAGAGAAACTGGAACAAAGCCGCCATTGGAACGATTCAAATAGGAACGGAAGTCACATGGCGTAAACCCGGCATCTCGTCTAATTGCGCACTAAATTAAAACCGCAATAACCTCCAGCGTGCTTATTGCAAACGGACCCTTTGAGAAGCACAGATTTTGCGTCATCGAACCTCCACCGTTTTCAATGTGATCCATTTCTGTAAAGCAGAATTCAATTCCGGTCTTCTTGTGTGTTGGTGCGTCTATTTGAAAGTCGATCCTTTTGTTTGTTTGTCTTTCGCTTTGAATTTCGTGTATTTATTAGGTAGATACAATTTCATTATACTCCCGAGTTTTTGTATGTCTACTTCGTTGGATTTAGAAAGATCCTTCTAAAATTAAGTGCATTTTTCGACGGTCCAAACTGTTTAATTTTCTGCTGGTTGTAGCGAGTTGACGAAACATTGAGACGACACAAAGGACAACTTGAAAGCTCCGCTTTGAAAAACGAAATCGTTATATAAGTATGAATGAAGGGAAAAAATAGGATGTACCTTCTCCTTTCGAGTGTAGATACAATGAAGATTTTCCGGTCTCGAAAGATTCAGACAAACCGCAAAAATGTACGACGCCGCGTCAAGTCCTCCTCTCCTCTTCTTGCCGCGACAAGAGAAAGGCTCTTTCTTATTGTGCTTTTTTCCATTTGGACATCTCTTTGCTCTCTCGTCTATCATATTTTTGTGCAGATGGAGACCGTTTGCTATTCTTATCGGCCCATTTTTGTGAGGCTCTGTTTTAATATTAAACGAACTGCTCTTGTTCCCTTTCAAAACTCATACGATACCGTTTGTTTGTGTTGTAATGCGAGTTAATGATATTACCGTTTGAACATTGATCCGATTTCTGTTGAGTGTTTGTCTTCTTTCGTAATGCAAACAGACATTTTTTTCGTTTGTTATATTTTTTCGTTTCCGAGAAGAACATTTTTCATAATCGTCGCATTAATTATTGCGTGATTTATTTGGTAATGGGTCTCAATCTAAAAGTTTCGTTTAATACCCCGCCGTAAAGATTTTTTTTGACCAATCAAATACTAAATCTAGGTTTATATAAAAAGTTTTAATTCAATGAATGGGAAAAGTTTCGCGGAAACACTCGAACGTTTTCCCGAAATAAATGATTTTCCCATTACGACCGTGTTTTTTTCGTTATAAAAAAATAAAATAAAATGAAAAACACTCCCTGAGGTGTGATTGCTCAAAAAAAAAATTAATTTAACAAATTGACGTAATGTTTTATTGAAAGAAAATAATCTAAAAATCGTGAATGAATTTTTACTCAGTCGCTTAGAATGATCGACACGTGTCGGCGTATTTTATATATGAAAATAAAATTTGTTTTCAAGAAACACGTATTTCGAAACATCCTTCGTACGAGTTTCCTTTGAAATATAATCGATATATTATACCAAAATAACCTTATGAAAACTTCATATTATACAATATGTATTCAAGTTGCGTATAAAACAAAAAGGATCCTGTGCTTTTAGATGATCGAAGAATCCCCAAACGAGGATAGTTCCGAAACTACACACACTGTTAATTATCGGGGGAGCATTTATTGTGTGTCATATAAGCGTATAGGAAAAAGCTCTTTATTGCTCGAATAAAATAACCGGCATGAATATAATATAACGTCATGGAGCTTTTCGCTTCGTTAAAAGTTTCCAACAAAAAGCTGCACATCGCATATTACATTACACACATTTTACACAACCGAAGTACACTGTACACACAGAGAGACATATTACTTTAGGAGAATAGAACCAAAATCGTTGATCTTTATTATTGATTAAAAAAATTAAATTTTATTTAAATCTAATTTTTTCTGTTTATATTTAAGTTATTTTAATGTTTGACTAGTATTTTCAATTGATATATAACTTCCATTATTGGTCAAAACCTTTCAAATATTGTAAGAAGCTTACTTTTGATTTTTTAAATTTAACAATGAAGCTTTAGAAAGTTTACTGACTGGTTAAGCCTCTTTAATATCTTTTTTCGAACAGAAAATACTAGAATTCTTTGAAAAAATCTTTAAAAAATAACTCTCAAGAAATTTTAATATTAAAAACATTATTCGTCAAATGGTCTCAAGCTAAGAATATGCAATTTAATCCATTTAGCCACAGCATCTTTTAACACGACTTTTGTTATGAAAATTAATGTATTCAACAAAGTTAATCAATTTATAAACTATCAAGTATCTTAAATAATATCAGTTTCACTCAAAATCAAATTTTATTTACAAATCGCGTTTATATTACTTATACATTTTCAATGAATAAAACACCGCGCCACAAAATGGGCTCGCATTTACTCACGTAACTCAAACAAAACGTTTCCACTAATCTAAACAGAATTACGATTCATCCCGAATCCACCGGCAGATTTACTCTTTAATTTCACCCACGTGTAAATTGCGAGCTTTGATTCTAGCCCCCTTATACTGTGTGCCACTAAAAAGCAGGATTTATTCGACGGGGACGCCGCCATC
The DNA here is from genome assembly GCA_028571205.2 of Hydropsyche betteni. Taxonomy (NCBI): domain Eukaryota; kingdom Metazoa; phylum Arthropoda; class Insecta; order Trichoptera; family Hydropsychidae; genus Hydropsyche; species Hydropsyche betteni. The sequence continues at coordinate 1,219,525 of JAOXNN020000013.1, forward strand.
CGAGTGTTTTGCGGTTTTCGCCCTCGACACGATCTTTTTTGCCCGCTTCTCAAACTGTGTTTACCCACCGGAAGGCAAAAGGGTCCCCCTTTCGAGCCGGGGGTCACCTGAGACCCCACGAAGCGTCGACCGTAAAAACGTGCCTTTTATGTTGGTCGCCTCGCGCATATAAAAGGATTCGAGCTCGTTAATTTGCGCGCCCACTACAAAGTTCGGCTTAACTAGGCGAATTTGAACCGGCCGGGGCGAATATAGGAAAACGGGTGGTGGATTTTATAAAGCTTAAAGCTCGGGCACGTGTGCGCGGTGAATTTTATTGTTGTTCGTGCGCGCTTTCGCGTGGGTGGAATTTTATTCGCGAGCGCGTGTGCTCTGTCGAAATTGATTTATGGGAAGCGATGTTTTCGCTCCCGCGGAATCATATGTGGAATATCGCCGGCCAATATTTCACTGTTGGTGTTTTTATTTCGGAGGGTTGTTCGAGTTTTACGGTTTGGTTTGATTTTGTGTTGAAATAATTTGAATTTGCTCGATCGTGTTTTTTTTTCGGGTTTTATTCTCGGTTTTGAAAATATTTAATAATAAATGAGTAATGTTAACTTGAAGTAATTGGATGGGTAGTTGTTGTATCGAACTGTTTGATAGTTATTCTTTCTTTGGCGTCACGTAAAGATGTATTCAAACTCTTAATGGAATCAGGATGTTTTGGTCCTGGAGTGGGTGTTATATAATACTAGTAAATAGACCCGATGTTAATAACATTGGCTGTGGTCTTTTTAAGAAACGGAAAACGATAAAATGTGAAAACCCGATTGTGTGAATCCGAAATGTGTACCCAATTTGAATATTTTATATTTAATTAATAAAATCAAAATAGTACATTTGTTATTTGTTTGTGACATATAGGCAAAGCTAGAGGCAGTAAGAAATAAGTATCATATTATAGACGTTAACTGTATACGCATAAAGAGTATATTCGTGAAAAAGTCGCGAGCGTCATTCGAACGAACGAACGAACGAACAGAAAGATAGACAGATGCCCACACAGAAATTCCTGATTATATATAGAGGATATAGTGGAATCTTGATTATTCGAATTAAACAGAGATTGAGATAGTCCGGATAGTGAAAAATCCAGACAATCGAGACAAGAAAAAAAAAAATTACTTAGAAATTAAATTTAATTATTTTTAGAAATTTTTAGTACACATAATTTTTGAGGTTTTTTTAAACGTATTTACAGTCTATTTACACTTACTATTTTTGGTTATTTGTTACTAATTCATAAACATAATAATAAATCCCCATAGTATTGTATTTATCGGTGACCACCATTTTCGAAGTTTTTTTAATCCCAATTTTTTTTATTTTCAACATGTTTTATTTTGTGTAATTTGAAACAATTGTTTCGGAAACTAAATTATATTAATATATAAAATTTGATCAATTCGTATAATAGAGGTTCTTCTGTATCGAAAATAGATATACCTACTATCAATGCCACAAACGCATATAATTTAATTACGCTCTAGTGCTAATGCCAAACCGCTGTACGACAACCATTGACCTTTAACATCAATTTACCATTATACAACGCATAAATATTTTATAATAAGCATCTCAACGTCTAAGAATCTCTGTATATTCATCACGCACATCCCCGAAAATCCCTCATAATGTTTCAGCCCAATTTTCTTACATTCAAGCCGCAACATTTACTCGATTCGCACAAGCGCAAATGATTTATCTACTTTCATATTACGCTAAACATCGCCGCGAAGCACTTAATGGAGCTAATCTACTCGTTGACGCTTTTGTTCAAATGAAAGATCGATCGCTCTCGAGTTCTTTGCCTTGTACAAACATTTTGCAAGTGTTGAATATACCCGAATTCGAGCCAGATTTAATAACGCGATATTAGGATTTCGGTGTGGCGTCTCTCCCGTTTGCTCCGTCGAACTTATTGAATTTATGGGGGTTGCATTATGTCGTAAGACGTATATCTGTTCAATGTATCGTATCTAGATAATGCAGCGAATTGATAGTATAGCACGGCGATGCACATGGGGACCGTAATTTACAGTAACACGTCGAAAGACCATTACCGTATGTTGAGGCTATAAGACGCCCTTGGATAAAACTGGGTAATTTGTAATTATTACGGTCTGGCATGTTAGTGGGTCTTGTTTTAAATTCTAAACGGTACAAAAAGTAATGAATGACCGTGTGAAATTTAAGTAGGTAAAGACACGTCAGTGTTTTTTTATTAGGCGTCAATTAAGTTTTTTATTGTTTTTTTTAATGGTCATTAATGTGACATCTTATTGTATGTGAATAAAACGTTTCTTTCAAAATAGAACGACTTGTCAATTATGTATACCTATTTCAAACGGCGCGATATCGCGAATTTTATCAAAGTAGTTATTAAATACGCCTGCATCATAATGACATAATTGGATTCAAGTTATAGATATGTATAAATGAATGTATGTACTTCAAAGCGAGTCATTAATCCATATTTCTACTCTAATTAACGATCGTTTTATGTTTCAAGAAAAAAAATCTACATTTAACACCATTAATTTTCAGTCAATTAATAAAACGTATTTATTAAACCGACATACAGATATAAAGTATAATTTAATTATTGAATTCAATTACTATTTTCTTGCGGTTCTTGAAACTTTCACGATAGCATGCAACTGAATAATTTATTTCAATTTCATTTCAGGTGAGTCTGGCACAAAAATATCCACTTCTGAACGACCCCAGTTAACTTTAAACGTAAGTACATATAGTTTGCAAAATTACACTATTTGAAAATCAGATCATATATTTCAATTTAAAAAAAAATCTAGATTCCAAACAGCCGATAATTTCAAACTTTAAACTATTATTTCTCAAAAACCTGACCTTTCGCGCTAATTGGCCAATCGGCCAGAAATATCCACGGCCCGCATTTAATTTGGCGAGCTTATAATTCAGCACTAAGTACGGCTCGTTCATAACACCAGACAGACCGCGGTTCGAGAACAAATTGAACCGCGGTTCGAGCTCATGAATAATAAATTCCGAGATCGCGTGACCGACACGCTCGCGTACGTTCGCCATCGGAATGCAGCCGACCCGCAATAAATACACGCTTGCTAAATATTCGCAGAAAACGACACCCCGGACCAGGGGCAATTCGACCCGGGTCCAAATTGAAATTTAAAATATGCCGTTTCCGCGCGTCGTAGTTGTGTACCTGTTGATTCGGAGCCGGGGCCGATTCGGGGCTGGAGGGATGGGGTTGTTCGATTCGTCTTCGGGGGTATAGTTTGGGATGGGTGGTTCTTTTTTTGTTTGATGTACGCTCTTTTAATAATAGTTTAAGGCTGTTTGTGTACAGTAAACCCCCCTATATCGTTCAATTGCATTCAAATTTTTCAATTTTTTTTTTAAATGCATTTGAAACAAGCAGTTAACGTGTAAAAGTATCCAAAAAAATATTAAAATTGAAAAACCTTAACCCTCAATAACGTGGAATCTATCTTAACTTTATAAAGGGGTTTACTGTATAGTTAAGTTTATGTATAATATAATATGATTAATGTGTGAAAAGCTGGTGAATGGATTTGATTGTTGGTATAAGAAAATTTTGAAGGGAGGGTTTTTATTATTTAGAATTTTTGAGGGACTTTTGTTTTCTTTATATAGAGGTATATAATAGGGGTGTCAGATTTAGTGAAAATTGCATTTACCGGTGATCCGATAAAAAAATTCTATAGGTGAAATTCTTTGTTCAGAAAGGGTGAATGGTATTCCTTTTTGAAATTACTGAGAGACACGCGGATGAAGGGGTGGGGGATGAAAATTTAGTATTACTAATTAATTAAAGGGTATACTGAAATAAGCTGAGCATGTTAACTTGATTGTAGTAGAATATCACAGTAAAAATGACATTGATATTTCAGGCTTTGTGTCAATGTGTACTATTTGTGAGAAATCTTCGTACAAGATTAAAAAGTTCCAGGAGCATAACTAACGCCATTTAGATAACATAATTATTAGTAAATAATTTTCCAATGACTGTAGATTAAAAATACAAACAAAAATTTCTTTGAACATTTTTATTTTTAATTTGTTTTACTTTTAAACAGCACACTCTTTTAGAATATCCTATGTATATTTACTGGTTTTACCGGTATTTACCGGAATTTTGAAAAAAATATATAACGGGAAGCAGAAAAAACCGTAAATCCAAAAAAACAATGACAACACTTCAAAAATATTTAAAACAAACAAAAAATTGTTTTATTTACCGGTAATTGTTAAAAATATACCGGTAAATTACTGAACTTTTTTGTTTTGCAACTATTTTACCGGTAATGACATCCCTATTATATAATAAATAAAAATATCAGAAGAGTCTTGTCTTGAGATGGACGTTATACTGGCGGTATATGATAATGATGATTTGTACCCTTCTCTTTGTCAACGTCACTGGGAAGGTCTGGTTAAGACTCACTCAGTAATGATCAACAAAGCTATAAATTCATATATGTATGTATATATTATATTTATTGTCAATTCTATATGAAAATTCGTATGATCGTCTATTTTCCCAAAGACATGAAAATTTTTGAAAATGTAATAGATCATTGTTATTTTAATATACCTCATCATAAACATTGTAGGTTTAAAATCCACGCATTCACGTTTGATTCCTTCAAAATTTTCTCGAGCTCCACCAAATTCATTTCGCATTGATATATTTCTGGGTACGCAGGAAAATGACCAGGGTGTTATTTTCTCATTCCTTCGTCGAATCCGCAACCGTTCATAAATTCTCACCATACGTTATGTTCGTTTTGCGGACGCCGTTTATTATACGAAATGTCTTATGAAATTCGCACGAGCTTTCGTTATATGCACGTGGAATTTTCGACAAACTTATTGTTAAATAGGGTTGGAGAGTGTCACGCGATATAGTTCGGCTTATTTTGAATATTTATTCGTGTACTCGGGAATTCTCATAATTTCGTTCTCTTGTGTATAAATTGAGTGGCTTTACTAGAATTAATGTATTGTTGATATACGTCGATTTGATACAATTTAGAATTTACATAGTAAATTAACAGATTTATTATTGAAATTCGAAATGGTTTTTGCGTTTGTTTGTCGTAATAATGGCTCCCGCTCATTTAGTATTCAAAAACATAGAAGTGTGCAAAAAAATCTACATATATTTAATTAAAATTTTATGCTTTATGGATACGAAAATATTCAAAATAAAATAATTGCATGCTGAGAAAATTCTCCTCTTTCGCTTTGTTACACCCGCGAACTCTTAACGCCGTTCGCATCTACATGTTGTAAATAATAACTCGTGTCTTATACTACGATCGTATGTCTTTTTTTCGTTTTTCATTTTCCGTTTTTTCCATAGGTATTTTTCTTTTTTTTCGCCGACTCGGAGTTTCGCGAATAATGCGAATCGCGAAAAAGCACAGCGCTACCGGTATCACGAAAATAAACATAGGTGTACCTACTTTTGCAATTCTGCTATGATAAAACCGGTTCAAAATGAAAAAAACGGAAGATGTGTTCTGATATGATACGAAAATACGTGTGCGGAATGAATAATTTCTTTCATTTTTGCGATTTTTTTAGAAAAAAATCAATGCACGTATAAAAACTTTAGAAATACCTTATTGCTGTTCGCTTTTCAAAAACATTGCTATTTTATTTTCAAACAAAAATATTTTGATAAATATCATATTTCTTTTTCAACATGATGCACTAATGATTAAGTATAGTTATTGCAAACTTCCGATCATAATATAAATGAAAACTGTTATCAAACAAACTTTTTGAAAAACTTTTATTTGAATTTCTATTATTGAAACGTATTCGACATATTCTTAAGTCAAAACAATAATCTTGATCGATTGTTTCCTATGGACCTACTTAAAAACACGAAATCATGAATAACAAAACATTCACATATTTTTTTCGAAAGTGTATAAACTTATATTTTCGAACATGCATGTTTTGCATATTTGAATAACACATGCGAAAAAGATATATAATATTTACGCCGAATACCTCTCTGGTCATACGGCATTTTGTTTATCTAATGGAATGCGCGACATGTTAAATAAAATATGTCGTTTGTCTACTGAATTTTCAGCTTCAGCACTGACATGAAAAAAAAGGGAAAACCCTCCGCGATGCAAATGCGCATTTGCTTTATTCCTTGTCACGTAGCATGAAAGTGGCTTTGTTAACGTCAGATCCTTGTTTTTCATGCAAATATTCAATTTAGTTTTGTTCTCTAGCATGAGTGCCCGGGGCACTAAAATAAAACAGATTAATTTACAGAATAACGTCGAGATTTATTATATACGTAATAAATTTGTTAGGATGTGGAAATAATTAATATTGCGCCGAAAAGTATACAATGAAATGTATTATATTGTTATGAAATAATTTTGTATTATAATGAAAAAGATGAATGATTGCTGTTCTTTCGAAACTCTCTATAGAAAAGTTTTCTTAGTATTACACATTATCTTCCTACAGAATAAAATTCAAAGTTTACTTTTGTGCAGGAGTGTTCAACCGAACAATCTCATATCTCGAAGTAGATTTCTTTCATTTTTTTTCACAAAATCCTTTAAGTAATAAAAAATTTTCATGTTACCTAAACAATTCAGCCTTTATTATTTTCAGATCTACATCATTTTTTCCGCCACAACTATTCTATAAATATCCCACTGTTTTAATATAATTAATTACTTTCCGACTAGAAATACCGCATGTTAAAGTTTCGTTCATGAACTTAGTCGAAAGTACTAAAACAACATATTCGAAACGCTTAATAACCCAATCGAACGACATCGCGCAACCAACTTAGCATCGTCATATTTATCACAAAAGTGGCACAAACTCAAAAAGTTATATACAACCAACTATTTTAATATACACTAATTTTTCAACGAACATTTAATTAATCCTAGAGCATTAACAATACAATGAAAGCTTATTCTTATTGATCTGCGCACTATAAAAGCTCGGCATTTCCATTAGGAACAAATAACCCAGACCTGATCCACCATCACAATAACCCACGGTACACACATTCGGACATATTTTGTGACTTTTCGATTGATTCCATTCTGGCGGAAGCTGAATTCAATCAAGCGCGAGACGCACAAAAGTGGATTAAGACGGGCGCGACGACGTCGTGCGAATAGAAAAGGCGCCTTCGCCAAAAGGTTTGAGTCTCCTTTCGTTCTTCTCACACTTGAATTGATGTGTATGTGGGTGGAGTAGGCTCAAAATTCACTACATTCATTTTTTCGAGGGTATGAAAGCGGAAAGAGACGTTCTCTGCTTGTTTCGCCAATTCGTGCGCTCCTCGAATGAATGTATTTCGTAATTTATCATCTTCGTTTGGTGCGTATTCATCTGTTAACTGTTGGCGGTTGAAGATTTTTCTGATCGTCTCAATTTCAGGCAATTTTTGTTTATTTATACTCAACATATCATTTTGTTTCGCAATCGTTTGAATATTCTTTCGACAAATAACATAACCATTTAATATGCATATGTCTTACCAAAAAGTATCGAACTATCTCATATTATTTTCTTAGTGTTACTTGAATCCAATTAGACTAGACCGGTATCTAGAATTACTAAAAAAGAATATTTTCCGAAATAGATAAATATTCAATACTGTTATTCTACATTATGAAAATATTCAAATATCAATTTATTAATTCAGAAAAAATAATCATAATCCTTTCTAGTTTTAATTGTAAATGAATAAATAAAGAAAATATTTTAACTATTATATAATATTATCTTACAATTAGTTCAAATAACTAGTTTTATATCTGTCTCCTCGCAAGTGAATGGTAAGGGTGCTTCATTGTCTGTTTTGGGGGATGTTTGCTCGATAAGAAATGATTGCGGCCGAGGTCCGCAAATGTCGAGAATTCTCGGCGAGACGAGACGGGAATTCGAACCGCCGTATAAGTTCCGGATGCCGAACGTCTCGGGATCGCAACGGCGAGTTCGCAAACCGAGAAATCCATTCCAGAACTTGAATTATTATCGTGGTTCTAGGTGCTAGGTGCGGTCGGATGAATGCTTTTTCAGGTGAAACTCGTCTTGTGATGGAAATGCATCGTTTCTGCGAACGCTTTCCAGTTTCGCATTTGTATTTCTATTTTCTATCTCGAACAAGTCCTGTATTTCGTTTTTATTTATTATTTATTGCATGGGAAATTCGTTTCTTTATATTGCTTTTAGCATTCCATTAGTATCAGATTGCAAATGAGCTTAATTACCTTACTGTTAAATGAAACGTACTTGTGAACAATGATAATAAACGTTAACATTTTCTTGAATACGTAGACATCCGAAACCATTACGTTTTAGTACAGTGTGCACAAAGAAAAAACTCAGGACGTACTTCGAAGTTTCCACGTTTATTTTTCTCAACGCGCCACAACACAAAAGTATGGAATTCAAAAACAACAACTTGACAAAACTAGCGTTGAAACTGCGTCCATACAACATTGAAGGCAGAACAACGTCATAAATTTTCGACCATAATAATGCATACCCATACACGGGGTCAGAGATGTGCAAAGTTTTCATATTATATAGCCGGTCATTTTTCTTTTATAAAGGCAACGTTACACCGCACAAACCTTGTGTTGGTTTACATTGTTACATAGAAGCGTCACGATATATAATATAATATAATAAAACAATGAACGCATCGTTTCTGATACAATACACGTATTTGTTATGTCATCATATTATTTTTCTGGATTATATGCTTTTCAATGTGGTTAATGATATAAGGTAATAGTTGAAAGATTTTTTTTGCTGCATATGAAATATTCTAGGTAGTTTCTAAAACTCCATAAATGAATTTAAAATGTAAAATTTTATTTAATGTACGATGTACGTTTTATTCAAGAATGTGTACGAAACAGACATTAATTTTGTGTGTGCAGTGTAAGCTTAAACTTTGCGAATACCACTCTTATTCAAATTATGACGTTTTAATTCTCGAAATGTGTCTGTAAAAAACTTATTTCTAAATTTCTAAATAGTAGCTATTTTCATCTTTTTTAATTTTGATTATATTCTTTATTTGTTAGTTGGAAATTAGTATCGTTTTAGCATTCCAAAGCATTGTAGATTGACCATTTATTAAATTTTTTTTATTTTCTTAACTCATATTAATTTTCATTTAGTACTTATTATGTTCATATTCACACATATTAATACAACTTTAAAACTTTATATTATATTACTCCAGAATTCTCTAGTGTTTCCGAGCACTAGCATTAAATACTGACTTTTACACAAAATTAGACACTAAAACGTTGCTATAAAACTTCACATCAAAATTTTATTATTTTTATAATAGGAAATTATTGAATGACTCATGAAATTTGAGCTTATACACGATCATTATATATAGTATAATTCGAGAAACACAAACTGTACAACATCTCGACGCCGTATTCGTCAAATTATACACGCGCCTTACAGTGGCGAATTTGCGTTACTTTGTGCAAACCTCGACGTGCATAATTAATTTCACTTAAGAAACTGTTTAGAATACGTCCCAACTTTCGGTTACACCTGTAGTTTCAAGCTTTTGCCAACCCAATTAGCTTATTGTGTTTACGTCGTACCTGAAAGGCGTGACGTCATGCGAAATCTGAAAACATTTAGTGCTCGCACCGCCCTCCCTGTGACTTGAATATTAATTGCCTTAATTATATTATCGCGTATGGAATATAAATATTTATTGTAATTAACGTGCGAATTAATATCTCGTTGCGGGATTGAGTTGTACGAGATTGCCGAGAAATGTCGGCGTCGATTTCTGTATCTCGTTTTTTCTTTGAGAAATTATTTGCTTTTTAAATCAGAATTTTCATTTGAATATAATTTTTTTTAAATAGATTGTTATTTTCAATTCAAACAAAAAAAAATATACAAAAAGTAAAAGATTTTTCTTAAAAAAAATCATTTTCGTCTCTTGAAAATGAAAATTTAATATAATTCAAGTGTATACCACACTATAATATATTATACAAATATTATTTTTTAATTTATATGAAAGATTATTATCAAATTGAGATAGTATTGATCGTTGGGAAAAGTGTTTAGATGGAAACGTTCACATTTCAACCCTCAGACTTGTATTCAGTCAAAACCGGACAAGGAATCTGTCAGATTTTCAGGCAATCCTTTGTCGTATTTTCGACCTACAACGGTCCCACTTTGGACAGTTTGAAATAATATTTCAAAGTGTCTTACTATTGTATGTCAAACTGGAAACGTATCACATTCAAACTAAACTCCGCTAATAAAATCGACGGAAAATTTTAATGAATTTTTATCGCAATAATTGCGTGAAACCTGAGAGCGAAATCTCCGCTCGCTCTTTTTTAAATACTTTAGAATCTCGTCACGTAAAGCCGCAAATAAAAATTGCACCGGAAACGCGACACTGGAAATATATTGCTTTTTGTTTCGGTACATTCCTTAATGGCTTCGGTTTTTCTTTTTTCAGCATAAAAGTCGGATTTTCCACGACGATTTCACGATTTACGCAACAGCGAGCTGTTTCGATTTTCCGTGATACTCTTATTTCTGTGGTTTTTCTTTGATCTATACTATTCCTATTTGTGTTTTGTGGAAATAAACAAATTGTACGTTTTCGTTGTATTTTGTAGGGTATTCAATGTGCTTAAAATTTGGGACCATAAATTAGGCAATACACGACTTTAATTACAGATAATTGGACGAGTTACAATGATGTATCGTTCAATTACACGGAAAAGCTTTCATCGTGCCATTTGCTTGTGAAATATTTCCGATTTATTTTACTTCGTATTCTATATTAAAAATAGAAGCATATCAAAATTCTACATTCATTGGCTAGAAACAAACATTAAGCTTACGGGACTATATTAATGATAGAGCCATTTCTATTCATCATGATCGTTTTAAAACTTAGCGATATCAATCAAGGTTGGCATAAACGAAAAAAATATACGATGTCGACTTTTATTATAGAAGTATTCATATTGATTTCGAATAGACGTTAATGAAAAATATACCGAAAGTAATGCGAACAAAAGAAGGAAATGTCTCACGAGGGGTGACTCAAATGAAGAAAAATGAGGAAACATTGCCTAAAAAATTGCGGCCCGAAAAAATAAAATAAAATAAAAAGGGAGCCTAGATAAAATCGCAAAGACGCAGGAAAAAATTAATAAAAAATGCGAAAAATAAAGCTTTTAAAAAATTCTCCTTACACGCTACGTATATACGCGCTTCATTAATTAAAGCTATGAAATTTTAATTGAAAAAAGTATATAACGCGCCCCTTTTCAATAAGCGCCTTTTTATTACTTTGAATACCAAAATAGTTACTTTTAAATAAATTAAGGCTTTTTTCGTCCAATTTCGTCTCTTTCGTCCAATTTCGTCTCTTTCGCTCGTCTGAAAGATTCTCTTGATTTTGCAGCTTATGTTAGTTTTTCTTCTATTTCATCAAAAGCCGAAAAATCCTCTCTTGTACAATTATTTCGACCGGATTTGAACTAAGTATTCTACAGTTTTTCCTTACATATAAATTAAAAGATCTTGTAAATCGTAGAAAATCAAACGCTTGACCGGAGAGCATCATGGTTCCTGATAATCCCCCTTATCCTTTCCTATCTTCGCATGTACCTAATGCAGGGGAAACTCTGCTCATTACAGGCGGTAAAATATATTTTGTATTATATTATAGTTCTTATATTTTATTTACTATTTATATATTTATACAAAAATATCACAAAAATTATTGAATTTAGTTTTACATTTAATTTCGGATATTTCATTTTGAAATTAATTACCTCATAGTTACCTTGCTAGTAACATAAATATGATTTTATTACATATTTAGTTTTTTTATGAGTACTGGTTCTCATTGATCACTCATGTTAAGCAATGTATTGACGGTTGTTGAAAAAATACACACAAACAATTTACAATCATATGATAAAGAATAGTTTTAAGCATGAATCGTTTTCAGTAAAGGTGACAGATAGCTTATGACAGTAATTTAAGTGTGTACACCTGGGAGCCATTATATTATCACTCTGCACCAGGTCAATATAGTAAAACCTATAAAATATTCTCAATCTGAATACCTGATTGAATAAGATACGTTCATCTTAACCTATCAATGCGTTTTGACTTTTGACTGACTGAGACATACGGCATTGTTTTTACGGCATACGGTTTTTCTAAAAATAAAGTGGAAGTAAATACGTTTAGATGTCGCTATTATAATTTAGTGCGGAATTACGCTATAGAATACCCGATTTGTATATAAGTGTTTCAGATGCGCCCACTTAAATACTGTCTGAAACCAACTGCCAACTTTACCTTTTTTTCTCTTTTTCATAATTACCAATATCTACGATTATATCATATGCGTATGATAAAATAGGTCCCGTATAAGTATCGCAACTCGATCAAGTTTGACTTTTCACTAAAAAAAATCGAACGTTCATCGATATAAAGTAATCAGCCGAATGTCCCCTATATATCTTTGTGTCCAAGATAAGGGATTTTCCTTGTTGCAATCTGGCCGCGGTTTGTACACCACACACACAAGCAAGTAAGTCTCTTCAAAACCGTTCGCTGGCCGTTTCCACGCTCTATTTAAGCCTGGTAGTGACATTTTGCGTTGAATTTATGGACGCCACAATATCCGACGTGAAATGAAGAAAAAAAAACCACCGAATGAAAACATAAATCAAACGTCGCAGAACTCGGTTGGCTATTTGTGAAGCGTCTTATGAATATCGGTTCCCTCCAAAAACAATTGTATTGTACAAATAATTTAATACGCGAGCTGAAATTTCTTAAAAAGTATTTTTATATCATTTCAAATCGGCATATGTGAAAAACAAACCAATTTGTTATCGAAATCTTTTATATCAATATTATTTTCATCAATAAAACGATGGAATGAATAAAACGATCGTAATGATTTGAATTCCACGTACTGGTTGTGTAATTTAAAAAGTTTATCGTATATAATAATAAAATATGACGTCTATGTGAAACACATCAAAAGATTCCGTACATTAAATATTTGTGTTGTGAAATTAATATGAGATCACAAAAGTTATAAAGCAAATAACACTGTATTGATCAAATTAGTATTTCTATTTTAATATTTGAAAGCTTTTGCAACTTCACCCAACGTCGAAATTTATTTGGTCCATAAAAGCAAATTCGAGTACAAACACTCAATTCCTTGTATACATGAACAATCAACTAATGGATACTTGGACGATGAATTGTTTATGAATATTTTTGGGTTCGTTTGCATGTCACCGAACAATTGTGCATTTGTTCTGAATTTGTGCTCAAGTATTTAGATCTATTAGTTGACTTTTTTATCTTATTCAAAATATTATTTGATATTTTCGAATTTTCGCGTTAAATATTCGAAGAAGTTGCTGGGCGAGCATGAAGCTCTAAAGTCGACGTTTCGCATAATTTTGCATAACCATTGTTCTCGAATGCCGAATAATTGTCAATTCGCGAAATTTCATTCGGCTTTTATATTTTTTCGGCGCATTTTATTTTTAATTTTGTAAACAATATAGCCTCGCTTTTGTTGATTTTCTTTTGGCTAGGGATTTCGAGTTTACTCTGAATTTTCAGTGTTGTAAACAGCGACAAAGTTTTATATGAGTTTGAATCTGGTTTTTTCATCATTTGATAAAATAAAAAATACATGAAAGGTTAATAAATGTATGAAAAATAACTAAAATATAAAATCGAATAAGCAGAATTTCAAACACAATAAAATATTTTCGCTTTTTTTGTAATATAATATATTCATGACAAAATTGAAATATATTATAATATTTAAAAAACTGTGTTTATGTCTAATGTATTTGGATATTTGATTGAAGAACACGTGACACGTAAAAATCTTTGATTTCGAAAACTGTGGTACATCGTAAATTCGCCATAAAAGTGCATTTTGCAGATTGCGTTATTTTTACGACTTCGTTTCAGGACCCTGAAGTCTAGTTTTCGTCCAAATTGAAGATCTGACGTACTTCTTAGAGACGGCGAGCTTTCGTTGGTGCGATACGGTACGTGAAACTTAATGGACTTTGCTGAAGGATCGCTTTTGCGAACTTTCCTCGCGGATATTTGTCGAAAGCTGAAACTTCACAGTATGTTCGTGTTTGACATAACTGCAAACTAGTTTCAGCTATGTAAATGTGCGTTACTTAAACCAATACGTTTAAAATTTTCATATGTTATGATTCGATTCGTGTTATAAAATACAAAAATAGTCAAATGAATCAAATAGTGCAGTACAATTTTTAATCAAAAGCTTGGAATGTATCGAATCGAAAATTGCACACATGAATGCATAATTTCAAAGCTCTGCTTTTACGTAAAACGTGGCGCTTTCTGCATATGAAGCAATTAAGATCAACAGATGTAGATCGCTTTTGCCGATATTCAGCTGGAGTATATTATTTAATAGCTTTTCCTATATCCAACATGCAAAATATGCATTTTGCTTTAAAAGTAAAACCTACGGTGACACTTTTGCAGTCAATTAAATTGAAAAAAATCCTTTGCGTCGCTTTTAGTAATTGACGACGAGAATTGCCTCTCTTTGTGTTTGCGCCATTATGTGAGAAAAAAACATGAAAAATTCGGCACAAAGGATACGAATATAATATAATACAATTCGTATTATACGTGTAAAACAATATTGCGCAAACACACGATAATGGGCGAGAGAGCTTTTTTCGTTGGGACGCTCCTAAAGCGACTTCTAATATGGAAACGAATAAAAAAGTGCGTGTTTTCAGGGAAAACTCGAGAAAGAAAATGAATTTATTCGGTGGAAAATTCTTCACGATATAATACATTCGGATCGTATTTTAAATGCAAAACGCATGGAGGGAGAGAAACTTAGCGATTCCATGGAAAAAATGCGAATTTTCCATTGTCACGAACGATGGATCACTTTGTATTAAGAGGAAAATCTCAAAGATCTGACATAATCCTCGGCTTGATCGCAAGCGGGATTTATTTTTAAAAGCAAATTTTCTTCTTCTGTGTTAAGTGGAATTCTTGCTGCTTAATATTCGCTCACTCTTGCGCAACATGCGTATTCCGATGTGTAATAAAATATGGAAACGCGTTTGTCAATCATGTTAGTGTGGTAGTTTGGTGTAGTTTTCAAAGGACGCTGTCAAAGCACGTTTTAATAAAATGCAAATGGGGATTTTCCAAACCTTATACATTATTCACACGTGGAATAATAGAGTTATGTAATACATACGCAAAAATATTCAAATATACTTAAATTGCGATTGTTGAGGCCAAAAAAAAGTTTAGCTAATTTATTTTCGTGAAAAGTAATGAAAAAATAATTTAATAAGTTGCCATAACAAAACATTTTCGAAAAACCTGATTATTTCATTTCAAAATATAATAGCTTTCAATACTTATGAATGAAATGTGTGTCATTTTTTATATTCAAATCAGTATAATAATTAAAAATGCGCATAATTCAATTTCATATTTTGGCGAAACGCTTTGTAAACGCAATAGATAATACATATTAATGAAATATCAATGAAAGGTTTTCGAACGGGCGTTTGATCGACGAGCTTTTTACCAGTTGAGACGAGAATATATTTTCATACGATTACAGTATTTATTCAGAATAAATTTTCGTTATTTTTAAAATATTTGCAGATCAAAGATTGATTATACGCCCATTTTGTATTCGTCGATATTTCGAATACTAAAATCGAAGAATATATATTTTCTTAGGAACAACTTGGCTGAAACGTTTCGTTCAACGGAAATATGGTTTTCGTCTGGATGTTTTCTAGGAAAAATATAATCAATCTTTTTCGAGTCCCGAAAATGTTTTTGATTGACAAAAATGTATGAAATAACTAGTACTATGTTAAATCCGAGTGAAATCGTAACACGTCCGAATAAACATTTCAGTTTTGGATAATCAATCATTTTTCTCTGCAGAATAAGCGATTTCATTAATCAATAAATTGAGTAAAGTGTATAATATATACTTTTTAAATCTAGATTTATCACTCAATATTCAGTCTGAATAAGATTTTTTTTTTTGATTCCTCATATTTCGTACATCGGAAACTTTTCGCCTATACGACAAACGAAATTGGTTTTTTCATACACAGAAACGAAATCGTGAATCATACGTCAAAAGCAGATGACGATTTGTCATCACATATTTTCTACATGAAACGATAAATCCATTTTGATAAGAAAGCTATAAGTATTCAAATGTACTAATTATGTTTAAAAAAGAAAGTGGAGCAATTCAAATAAAATTTTCGTGTCGAATATATTATACTTCTTATTATCTTCTGAAAAATAATCCAATTTTTTCCACTCTGCAAGGAAATTTTCCTAATCTTTGCAATCAAATAGAAACGATATTATATTTCAGAGGATTTATTTCGTTTTGGGTTTCAGAATTTCCGGCTAGGAAGTTTCCGGGAAGATGAGAATATTTCAGCAAAACATTCCAGCTTTGTAAGATTTCCGTTATATACAATTCCGCTTTGAACGTTCACAGTAAAAGACATTTAACCCTGATGTAGCTAATTTTAAACGAAAATTTCTAATTAATATACAATATTATACTCAACATCTAAAATAATTTTAAAATGAATTACAATTTGTTTAATCAACTTTAAAAGCGATCTTGGACGTTTCTTTTAACAGTTCATTTCGTTTACGTGAGAAATCCAAAAGCTTTCACTGTTTGGTTTTATATGCGGCACGTTTGAAACTTCAGAGGAAATCTGCAGGAGCTCTTTCAGGATAAAACTTTCAGGACATCCTTTCGTAGAGTTGTACTAAACTCGAACACCTTACACCGATAACGTCTATGTCCTGGCTTGTAAGCGGTATCGAGAAATTTTAAAATCGACACTCACGGAACCAACATATTATATGTCTACGATTTATATTGTGTATATTTTCAGTTATTTATTATTGAAAAAAATGAATTGCCTTCTTTGATAATCTCAAAATAATCATGTATTTAATATGAGTCGTTTGCTGTTCAAATTATAATTTTGATAGATATTGCAAATGTTAGATATAATACTATTGTAATATTCAAATTATTTTCTACGTAATTTTCTAAAGTAAGCAGTGGTTTATATTTGAGCAAAGCATAAATACCAAAGAAAAATTTCCCGGAAACATTACATAAGAAATTTAATCAAAATTATTACCGTCTCTGTGAATCTGAGAGCCTAGCTTTTAATACAATAGATTTTTTTTCAACGTCAAGCTTAACTAAAAAAATATAAAACATACATTATATGCACATTGAATACAATTTAACTTTAATGTTATTTATTCATGCGAAAGTGAGATCCTAATCAGACAATATACCGATGCAATAGTCTTAAGAGCCTTTCTAACAATAAGAGATATGGCAATGTCCTCTATGAAGTTTTAACGATATGTCCCACCATTCAGACTGCTTTAATATGTATAGAGGGAATAGTACATATTCAGCTGTAATCTTTAGTTTATAAATGCTAATTCAGTCAATAGTTTCTCAAAAAGAAAAATGGAAGTCTGATAGTGAATCTTTTTCTCGGAATAATCTAATTTATTGAGAGATCTTCGATGTGCGATGTCCGTATTAAATAAGTTATTTTGGTCCTCTTTCAGGCACAATTAATCGCTTTCGGTTGTGGAAATGTCGTCCAAGTCCTATCTGTTTTTCACGAGTCTTTTCCGGTTGAAGTGTCGACAAATTTCTTATGTTAAATGTTCTCTAGCTAGATGTATTGATTGTAATCTATTCTGTACGACGCGATCCATGTTATACATAATAATATAATGGTAACTTTAATTTTATTTATAAGTAACCTTAGTATAATTGAAGTAAAAATTTTCATTATAAACATATACTATATAATGATAAGATTTTTACTATCATTTAAATTATTATTCATAAAAATGTTAATATTGCGATAGATTAAAGGGAAACTTATAATTTTACTTTTAATGAAACCCATAAATTTCATTTCATTTTCTTAAATTTAATTGTGATATTGAAAACTTTTAAAGATTTTCATCTCAAATTTCATTGAAGAATAATCGTCTTTTGAAAATTCAAAGGGATTCACTTTTACAATAAAAAAAATATTTGCTTTCATTAAAACAAACTTATATATAATAGAATCTGATCGAATACTTTCAATAAAAAATAATTAAATAAAAAAAAAACCTATATAATTCTTTAAAAAAACCCTAAATTATTAAAGCACAGCTGAATTGCATTCCACCGTGATACAACAAAGCCCCGTTTACGCCAACTCCACAGCTCATTCTCAAAAATTCCACCAACAAAAAACGTTTCCTTTTACGAAAAAAGGATAAAATATTCATTCAGTTGATAGCTCTATTCGTTCCTCGTGCCTCATACAACATACTTAGCGCCAAACGCGATGTACTCCACATGCGAAAAATATACGCGGAATATAACACACGTGTTAAATAAAGGTGGAGTGTTTCACCTCCCGAGACTGCACAAAGACATAAAGTTTACACACGCGCGATAAGCAACAGACGAAAAAGGATTAGGCCGGAAATTGCCTTTGACGTTTATTATCCTGAAAGAAACGCGCAAAATGCTTATTGAAGGTGGCCGGACGAGAATATTGCGAATCCTCTAATAACGCGCCGCAAATCGAAATGTAACACGCCGTTCAGAATTTGTGATCGATTTATATATTAAATATATATGTAATTTGTTCGTAGGTTTATTATTTTCTGAAATATGTTTATTGTAATAAAAATATTTTTCATGATAATAGAAGCGATATGTGACAGAATTTCGTATCATTGGTCTGAGACCATTTGGCAATACAGTCAAAAATTACTTTCCTTTATTACATGTAATAAGGAAAATGGTCAAACTTTTGATGTTATCTTAAAAAGTTTTGTAATACATAGTATTTAATATAAAAACATCATTGATTTTAACCAAAAAACAGTAAAATTAATCTTCACCATCTACACATTATCACCGTACGAAAACAGGATCATAAAAAATTATCGTCACCTTTAAATGCGAAACGTCTACTAAGAATACATTAACGACACTTCTTTCAGTCATACAAAAAGCAGATACGTTTGTCGCACGTAGCTTTTATTGCCGACGAACTCCTTGCATCGCTTTTTTTATCTTGAGCGACACACAGGGCAAAGCGGCCTGATAAAAGCGTAAACGCTGCACAAAAGCCCTAATGAACTGACCGATTTACGATCCCGTCGTAAAATCGTACGCAGAAAACGGCTTCCTTATCGAATCGGGTTTTCCAGCCGCCGGAAAATGTGGAAAATCTTCGCGACAATAATTATTGTTGCGGCTCTAGTGCGTCGTTAAGTCTGTCTTTCTCAAGCCGCTGAGATACGAGTTCGTTTTATGGACGAGGGACGTTTTTAACGGCGGACAGTTTGTATGGAATTCAGGCTTTAAAAATGTCAGGTATTTCAGGTTCGTAGTATTATTCTGGATGCTTAAATTTGTGTCGTAACTTTGTTGCAAAAGAAGGTACATAGAATTAATTTTGATATCGAAAATTTTATGATTTATATATCGATATTATTCCCTGAAACCTTATTCTGAATATTAATAATTATTTCACTGCATAACCGTTCTGTAATTTCATCGGCATAAAGCCACATACAATCTAAAGCAAATCGATATTATACCATCACGCCAATTCGAGCCAATATAATCCAATAATACGTACAAATTGATATATTCAGATAGTGCCTATCGATACATAGTGCGCGTCAGAAACGTAAACTCTAGAATATTGATTATACGATCGATACGATAATAATTTCTTAACGATAACTAATCAACAATTTCAGTAATAACTCCTCTCTATAATATCCATAATCTTGCCGAATTTGAACCTTTCTCCCGAAAATAATATGAAGTCGTTAAAGTTTAACGAGTCGACGGCAGTGGCGACGAATCGTTAATTAACGGCGAAAGCTCTCTCTCCGAATTGAAAGCTTCGTTTCTTCGGTGCGGTGCCGAAATTTTCACTTTACGGATCGCGATTAATCCGGACAAGGCGGTCTCCTCACTCTTGATGAATATTTATTCTGAAAATTGAAAGACGATGTAGCCGAACTGATGGACCTGAAAAAATTAGCCGGAAATTGATTGGGACTTCAACGTTTTTCTGGCGATTTCAACGAAAGCCGACTTGGTGAATACTCCGACCAATTTCATTCTTTTGAAATGCATAATTAGATTGCTCCAATTTGAAAAATTACCTATTCGAAACGTTTTTATTTAACCATTTTTTTTATTTATTGCGAAATGCAATGAGCATCGTGATTAATTTTTCGACATCGAGCTCAAAAAACATATCTATTATAGCATTACGAAATTGAATTATACTTCAAAAGCGTGTAGAATCTGCTAAATCATCTGCTATCTCGCTAAATCATAACTTGAGCTTTGCTTAATTCAAGAGGTTCGTATACTTTCGAACGAGATTAAATATCGTTTGCCACTTTGAACTCTAAACGCACTGAACAGCTTTAACATTCATGAACGTCAAAGTGGACTCAAGAAGAACGGGGTCAAAAACGCCCGCTCAGTTTCGAAACCCAGTTTTGAATTATTAATGCCCCTCGGAAGCGTCTTCTTCGTGTTATTTATTATTATAGCGACAGGACGAATGTTCGAGGCGCCTTATAACAAAGCGTATTATCATCGTTCGCAGCTCTATCGTAAATCACGGGACGGCCCCTTTCGCGGTTTTATTTTGCGGTTTTTATTCTATGTTTATTTTCGTTTTCGCATAATCGCTGCCGGCATGGAAGTAATTCGGATGGCTATCGGATATTTCTGCGAGAGAACGATACTGGCCTAACAATGGCCGTAAGAAATAAAAGGTAAACAAGGAGCGGACGAGGCGCCGAAACAATTCAGAACGAAATACATTCGCAATATCTTTTTTTGTTCCCTTTAAACGTATCTTCTTTCTTATATACTCGACCGATGATTTGTGGAATAAATGGTGTGGAAAAAACATCTATAATTAATTTGGAAAAATGATAAATTTTTAAAATTATGAAACTAATTGAATGGGTGAAATTTCAAAGGAAAATTATTCATTTTCATACGTGAAAATTTATGAAAGAGTCCGAATATGAAATTTTTTTAATGGAACAATTTTTTATTTGTATCATCAGAAAAAGTCCTAAAATATAATAAAATGCCGCGAAATTTTGTGGGATTATTTTCCACGTGTCGCACATTGAAAAACATTTTTCGATACGAAATTATAAGACCTGACTTTGCTGAATCACACTTGCGGATCTGACGGCATCTCTTTGCGATATAAAATAATTATTATTTTAATCTCGCTTGTCGCTTTGCCTTTCATATTTTTTCAGACGACAAAATAAAAATAAACCAAGTAAGTACAAAATCATTAAAAAGTAAAACACGCGTTATTTCATACAAAAATATTGATCGCGCATTTTCGAAGAATGTTCATATGCTAATGTACTCCAAATGACGATCGTTACACAAATTTTCTTTTCACTATCGTATCCATTATTTGCAGTATTGTCCATACTACAATAAAAGTCAATTTACGTCATTATCGTGGAACATCATCGAACAACCACAAAGCATATCATTCGATTAGCAATCGAATTAATTATTCAACGTAGGAGAAATGCAATTCGATAATCGTAAGAAATCCCTTCGTGAATTATCAATGGTAGTTCGTCTCCATTAGACAGTGAATCATTTATGCAATGGTTTCAGAGGCTTCAGAAGCTCCCTCGAGCTGATGGATACGTTTATGGGTGTTACAGAATATCTTGGGAACATTTATGGAGGTTCAATTTTGGGTTTCATGTTCAGCCAGATGTGAAAATCCCTTACGTTTTACCTTTTCCTCCGAATTCAATCTGTAGAATTTTCAACGTACTGAAGATATATGGTCGTAGATTAATTAGAACGATTCATTATCGACGTCTTAGAAACTATGGTTCTCAATATTTATATGGTTTATTGAAAGTAATTTTTTGCTGATAGTATAATCTATATCCATAAATATTATATTATCTATATGAAATTAATGAATTATTTTAATATTTGCGATAAAATTTATATTATTTAGTGCTTTCATAGTATATTTTAATAACTTTACCTAGCAAATTTCGGGATAGTATATGTATATATAATTCTTTACATTCGCCAAATATCCCGAAGTGAACCGTAAATACTCACAGTTTGGAAACTACTGAGTACGCCGAATCACGTGCTTCCATCGAAAATTCCTGAACATTTTTCTTTCTACATCGTTAATTTTCAAAATCTAATATTTTTCACCATCAACAAATACCTCGAACGTACGATGGACCGAAATTGTTGCTACAAGTTTTCTGAAATTCGAGCTACCTCCGCACTAAAACCCAGGCCACTGTACACAGAAAGGACCGCTTTTAATCAAGTAAAGTATGCAAATTTCGTTTATACGTGGGCATAAGCGAAGAAAACGCCATTCGACTCACCTACGCGAAAATTCGTCGTAAGAGAGCAACTTTAATTGCTAGACGCATACAAAGCGAGTCCGGCACTTTGAGGAGACACAGAAACTCGCATTTGTTACTAACTTTGTGTGAAAATGTCATAATTTGTTTGTAATTCCAATTCGAATCTAATACTGTCATCTCCCCTTTGTCCCGGACTTACAATTAGAGCCTCGGGCTTTCGTTCTTTATTCTTGTTTTGTCTCGTTCGTTCTGAATCGACGTATTGAGTGCTAGAATGGGATAAAATACCGATTCTTCCTTTATAGACTGTTTCAAATTTCCAGTACGTATGGCTTTGTTTCGGATACCTCTGGTAGACATGTTTTGAAACTTTATAGAGTAGAATGCATAAATCGCTTTTATCTTGATTTATAATATCGTATGTAGTGAGCATAGTCTGCTAAAGGACAAGATTTTCCGATGGAATTCGAAAATTTTCTTTAACCTATTTTATAAAAAATATATAGGATTTATCATAAAATACATTCTTTTACATCTCATTGCTTGATGTTCAACATTGGTAATCAATATAAATTATTTATTTAAATATTATAATAGCTTTTGTACTATACGTTATATTTACAAACATCTATCATTAATTTCCATAAATATTGAACACTTACTGTTTTTTTCTTCAAAAATTACACAAATTGATTCTGAAAACAATCTTAATTATAATCGCAATTTATACGTATTTTAAGCGTCGTTTCATGTTTCTCAAAAATTCAATTTCAGTTACGACGCTCTTATTAAGAGTGCGTAAGTTGATTATCTGCGAGCCTCTTTCGAAACACATAAAACGATATTAAAACAATATTATATTAATGCACATCACACGTGCAGAGATATCGTGCTGAATTTATATGTTAATTCGAGTGTTCTGAAACGTCAAAGTTTTACTTTCGAATGTGCGTTTTCCGCTCTCGCGCTCATATTACGAAAGTTTCATGTGCGAGAAACTATAATATGAGAAAAGCCGCTAGCACAAAGGCGAAAGAACGAAACACAAATATTATTACATATTCGCGATATTACGTTTGCCTTTTATTTTTTATTTTTTTCTAAAGGGTTCCTCCCTTA
The DNA here is from genome assembly GCA_028571205.2 of Hydropsyche betteni. Classification (NCBI taxonomy): domain Eukaryota; kingdom Metazoa; phylum Arthropoda; class Insecta; order Trichoptera; family Hydropsychidae; genus Hydropsyche; species Hydropsyche betteni. The sequence continues at coordinate 1,243,330 of JAOXNN020000013.1, forward strand.
TTTTTCGCGTGTATTTGTGAAAATGTGTTACGTGTAAAAGACACCGGTACGCGGAAACAAATACGTTTTTCGCTTTTGTACAATAGTGGTGTGTGTATTTTAGATTTTTTTCTCGTTATTAATGTGTTTCGTTTTGTTTTTTGTTTATTTTATAGCGACATCCGTGTTTAATATCGCGTAGTACTGAAATTAAACTAGAAATTTTCTATTCAAATATTATAAATGTATCAAACCATTTTTTTATTGTTTGTACTGTTTTACGTACGTTTCTATTTAAAAGAAACTCTCTTGTAAATTCAATTTTTAAATTTCGCTTTTTTTATCATTGTCAATCATTTTAATTTCCAGTAATCCAGATAATCTTTATTAATATGATAGTGTTTTATTTCTTAAGGTCACTCTGTCTCGAAATTTTTCATTAACCGTAATTTTTCTTTAATTGAAGAGTTAAAATATAACCAAAATAGTTGAATTTATAAAGCCCTATAATTTTCTAGACTTATTAATGATAATCGATAGGAACCTTTATTTACATTGTAATTGTAACAAGATTGATTGGTAATTAGTGATATTTTATATTTTTGTAATCATAATTCCGATGATTCATATTTCAAAAACTAATTTAAGAATTTTAGTGATAATAACTCTAATTAATTTATTTTGTAATTTTAAAAGTTTCAATTTCATGCCCATAGTACGAAAATTTCTTGTTTCAATTTAATATTGTTTTTATTTTTATTTTCATCTCTTATTACGTTTTTAATATAAAATTTAATTCAGAAAACGTTCTATTTTCGTATTCAATTTTGTCTCATGTAAAATTTGTTGTATGTCGTCGAATTTTCCCTTTCGAATGTTAACATTTTTCATTTTTTACATTAAAAAAAATCGAAATACCATTCGTAGTATAATACATACATGGTAATATTAAAAAAACGCACAAACGAAACATTCATCAAACCCGAAAACAATCACCGCGCCGAAAATTCACTTTCGTCCACCCAAAAAAAAAAAAGCGCTCACATGAGATATTCCACGTCTGTTTCGGAAAGCTCCCGCGGGAGAACGCTAACGGTTTATATTTCATCTGTAACGTTAAACCCACCTCGTTTTCGGCTAACAAGGCCGACACGTAATTGTCGACGGGATCGTGTTTTCCTGTCGGCTTCGACCATTCGACGGCCCAAGCCAAATATATGTCCAATTTCGAGCCGGAGCTCTTCGGCGGTCAGGTCTTGCCGGTTTTTCGGCGAGGAATCCGGCCAATCTTGGCTCCAAGGTGGATCCAATAAGGGGAAATGATGAGGGAATGTCTCACGGAGGGGGCGGCGGTTGCCAATTTCGGGGGGTGCGATTTGTCGGCTTTCGCGATAACGTCGGAATATGATGGTTGTTGTTCGATGCGTGAGGTTTTCGTTGACGGAGATAATGCGACAGGTATTTTTTTTTTATTTAATTTATTTTTTTGTGTGTTTCATATTATTATTTATTAGTTAATAACATATAGTATGTAGTATGTTAATAACATCGGCTGTGAATTACGTAATTATATATAAAAAAAATTAAATCTGCGCAAAAATATTTTATAACCGTTCCGTTGCGAAAAGTCGATGCCCGTTTGTTATAATATATAGAGGATAATGTATAGACTCGATGTTGATAACATCAGCTGTGAATTTATAACATAATGAAATAAAAATTACAAAGATTATAGCCGTTATTATAATGACCATAAAGACTAAATTTGGAGTTTGCGATTTTCGAGCTCGAGAATGATGTAAATAGTGATTATAGTCGTTATTTTAATTGGCATACAGGCTAAATTGAAATGGATAAGCCAGTAGTAACATCTGCTACCCGATGCACGTACTCAATTTGAATACATTTAATATTTAATCAAGAAAACCAGTTAATTTATTATTGTCACAATTACGACATATAGGCAAAGCCAGAGGCAGTAGGTAATAAGCATCATATT
>JAOXNN020000013.1:1245407-1272979 GCA_028571205.2 Hydropsyche betteni
AGGCAAAGCCAGAGGCAGTAGGTAATAAGCATCATATTATAGACGTTAACTGTATACGCATATAAAGACCATATTCGTGAAAAAGTAGCGAGCGTCATCGAACAGACACACAGATATACAGACGGATAGACAGACACACACAGACACACAGACACAGACACAGACACACAGACACAGACACACACACACACACACACATCCGCTATTATATATAGGGGATAATCAAATACTAGATGACCCGGTGAACTTCGTATCACTTACAATCGCTGTTCGTTAGTCTCGCTAAAACTTAACTGATCGTACGTCCCGTTTTTGTCGTGTCTTGCATTCGTCCCGTCTTTTTCGCATGCATAAGAAGATCTGGCGTCAACAAACGATAGATCTTCGACTCTAAATACTGGATTTTTTCATCTCAACATAGCGCCCTTTGCCCCGTTGGCTCGTTGTTCCCGTTGTCTTCACGCGTTCTGTACACACCGGTTCCCGATTCCCGTTGTGAACACGCGTTCTGCACACACCGATGTACCGAATGTAATTATTGTCACAATCAATACGCGACATGGCGGTGTAATCTTCCATACAAAATAACTTATAATATTTTTTAGCTTTTCTTTAGAAATTTCCCTGTTATTTTTCTTTTTGAACCACCTGTTAGTTAAAGCGGACAAAAGAAAAAATAAATATTCAAATCGGTCAAGCGGTTTTTAAGTTTTAGCGAGAAAAAAAACGGCGATTCATTTTTATATATAAGATTAATACACTCATTCGTTTATTTATGAAATTTTAATTGAAGTTGTATTATTCATTAATTTTCGAAAAATCGTCGAAGGTTTTTGTGGTATTCGCAAAAACTGTACACTTTTTATTTGCGACATCATTAACTTTAGTCATCCATCCACTCGATCATTATTCACGAGATTTTCATAAATCGCCCTCGCTTGTGACACACAGACAAGAAAAAAAGAGAAACGAAGTAAAATGAAAATAAAGAAGACATTTTATAAATTTGAACTCGGCACTCGCTGTCTGCCCGGAGGCTCACACCTACATGTATACGTATCTACTTTTTCTAATGATGCGATATTTTATTTGATATATATTCGATTTTTTCTCATACCCATTCATAAAATTGTCCGAGGTATTTTATTTTATTAGTTTTTAGTCAATTAAATTTGAAAAGAATGATTTTTAAATTCTGACTGAAATACAAATAATGAAGTAATTCAATTTAACTTCAGGTTGATTTAATAAAAATCAAATCTTCATTCACTATGACCCTAAACAAACGTATTCTAGAAATACATAGATAAACTTTCTTAATATCAACGTAAGTGTTCGCTACTCCGAATTTTCTTCCAATTTTCCCGTTAGACTTTTCCGAAAGTCGAGCCGGCTATTGAGGAACGATACTGCCGACATCCTCCAATTAATTAAAGCGTCAAGATGAAAAATGACCAGACGGCAGATCACAGCGATTCCACTGATTACGATCGTTCGTCTTCGGGACCACCCCATGTTTCCGTCCGATATGAGAAAAATTCCTCCAGAGAGCGAATTTCCCGAATTCGGCAACTTAAATAAAGCTGCATAATCGGCGTTAGGGTACTTCCATTTTACGGACGATTTGATTTTGTTGTTATTTTTTTTTTTACGCGTTTTATTTTCAGATCCGGTTTTAGAATTGGACCATTCGTTTTATGATGTCAAATAAAATGTGAAAACACGTATATTTTCGCAATTTTTTCAATCGTTATTTTTCGAAATGATATAATCTTGATGTATACGGGGTGGTAATTTTCGTAATGTTTATTATTATATTTGATTTGAGCGAATTTAGGTCGATTTCTTATCTTTGATTAAAGATTAAGAAACTCTGGCACAAAAACTAATTTATTGCGCAGGTCAAGAACAAATATATATATATTTTTAATATTGCCGCTAGATGTCAATATAATAAAAAATAGTTTCAAAATTTTTATATAGATGTCTATAAAAAAACTTATTTATTTTATGAACCCCATTTCATTTTTCTTTAAATTTTAACAATTTACAAATCAAATCAAATTTTATAATTTAAATCTAAATATCAATTATTTTCTAAAAAAAAAAACAATATGGAAAAAATATGATTGTAAATTTCCAATATATTCTTGAAAAAATTTCAATATCTTTGTGGTATGTTATAAATCGCAAATTTATTACATGATACGTCAAAAATTATAAAAACGTAGGGATAATGGATAAAGCGGGCACGAACATGGAGGCGGCACTAGTGGGCAATTTATATGCGATTTGAAGCACGTTTTTCAAGCAAATGGCACGGAAATCTTTCAGCGCACAAAACTGAAACTATGTGTTACATGGAGTGTAAGCTCCGCCATACGTTCCCGTCTCCCGGTGCTGGCTCTCGATTTTTCCCGGGATTTCGTTTCAATATCCATAAATTATCTTCGCGAGACGCTTTTGCAAGTAAATCGACAGTGCACGACTACGGGGCTTGGGCAAGGCAGGAAGATACGTGCTCCGGAAAATTCGCCGGGAAATTCTAGAGCTTAATGCGATTTTCTCGCGCGGTGTCCGCACTATAAAACTTCATATTTATACCGCGGGATATGTGTGTATGTGTTTCTGTGGAGAAACGAACGATTTGCTCCGGCGAATTCGAAATGTCGGACTTGGTTCGTTTTCCTGGATCACGCCGAGTTTTGTCTCAAGGAAATTTGTTGATATGTTCGTTTGGGTTTCAGGTTTGAAATGGCTGGCCCGTTAACGGATTCCTGAATTTCGCACAACGAAGTTTCACCTTTCAGCGCGCAGATTATATAAAAATGTGAGTACTTCATTTTTTTTATTTCTTTGGTATAAATATTACATGCGGAGAAATTTGTAAATGTAATTTTTTTATGAATAAACGTAAAAAAAATTTATACATTTTATATGAAATTTTCTGATTTTTTAATAACAAATTTCTAAAAATAAAGAAATATCTCATAAATGAATGTTTTCTCGTTACAAATTTCGTTTTCATTTACAATTATAATTTCAGCACTTAATTATACTTTCTAGGCGCCAAACTTGCAAATTTTCTTGATTTTTCTCTCATTTGCTTCATGTCGTGTGTTTATTTTTATTTTTTTATGCAAAATCAACTCTGAAATCAAAATATATTATTGTTTAATAATACTCATTTACTATAGGTCGAAGCTGTAAACCGATAATAAATCTTTGTTTTGGCTTATTGAACCGTTAAAAGTTGAAGGTTACAGAATATACGACTGAGAAAAAAATCTCACACATTAATACCCGGGATTAATACGATTTTAATCTCGTTTTGTCACAAACACCAAAACAAAACCGTAAAAAAATATTAATTTCGCCGTGCCTTTGACCCACATTCCGCCGTCAAATATTTTATTAACGCAATGAAAAAACACAAAAGAACGAAACGATGCAAAAGCGCGTATCGAACGATATCGAATCTAGACCGCCGTTTTCACGTAATTCTTTTTCAGTTGAAATGTGTGTTATGTCGTCGGTGAGAGAGGAAAAAATTCGATTCATATAGTGCTGTAGTCATACTCGAAAACAATATCGAATAATACGTCGACGTTAACGCGGCCGTTAATAGTGCGCACATATGCCGCTAATATATTATTAACGTTACACATGTCGGAAGAAAATGGGTCGAGAAAATACGTCCTGGGATGATTGATCACCAGATTTTCTTATGTAAACATCGTTTGATGCAAGCATTTGTTATATTAAATCGTATTTGCGTGCAAATTGCGTTCAGTGCCCCTTCTTAAGGGATTACGTATCGTGCTCTGAAAGGCTAACTGTATCTTTAGAGTACTCTTCGATTTTTTTTATTTAATGAATTTATTAGGGAGTTATTATATTAAGATTATTTTACGATATAAATGATGTCTAATATTTGATGTGTGTATATAATATATTAGAAATCAATTATTTACAAGCGTAGGCGTAATAAAGATAAATGGGAGGATTAAATTAGTATCAAAGTTTTCCTTGTTGTAATACTTGGAATTAATATTTTCAAATCGGTTTGAGTTTTCTTCTTCAATTTGTTGAAATATTTATTTATTATTGATAAATTAAATGTTTTATAAAGTTATTAAATACTATGGTGTTTCTATATGTATTTATATTATTTGATCTAAAATCATTTGAGTTTTAAATATTAAATTATTCGAGTGGTATCTTTCTCTCATCGCAACATAAAAATTGTATTCTAAAATTCAACTTTTTATGAAAAAAATTCATAATTAATGTAAACGCTTTACGAGCTATTTATGAGTCATTTTGTAAAAAATAATTAGATATTAAAAATATAAATTTTAATTTTGGGACTAAAATAGAATATATTCCATCGTTATACTAATTTTAGTTTTTTAATTAATTGAAATAATCCCGTTTTATGAAACGCTCCGAATTAACGGCACGCACCGTCGGTTTTTCCACACCGATTTTCCGACCATAAACGCTCGAAAGCCTCCCGACTCCATTTCGACCCATATTAGAAAAAACAATACGCTCCTCCGCCGTCACGATAATAATACAATATTTGCACCGCACACACACACCCGATATTATAATAACGCGCATTATAATAGTCGTAAAATCCACGGGCGAGGAACGTTTCGTTATAATCTCGTTTCGGGGCGGAATTCAATTACGGGCCCAGTAACGAAAAAGCACCCTTTCGCGGTAATAATGATTTACATATTTAATCATCGCCCCGGCGCGGGATTAATCCCGGCCTCATTATAATTTCTTTGATGCGAAATCGGGTCTGATTAATTAAATTTTTCGGAAACGGCATCGCGATATGCGTGCCCGACACAAAGGCTGCGTGGTGAAGTGGGTTTAGATGTGCGGAAAATCGGTCCTTTGCGAATCGGGTGTGATGATTCAATTAAGCTAGGTATGTGCTTTCAGCGGTGGAAGATAAGGTTATTGTGGATTTGGAGGAACTATGTTGTGTTTCGGAGTAGCTTGGGCTAATTGATCTTTGGTTAATAGATGTTGCTTTATTTTGAACGTGTATGTAAATGTTTTCTTAAGTGGTCGATGAAGTCAAGTGATAAGCAGCGCGACTAGTGTGTTGATATGAACGATAGTAAGGTTGTTATGAATACAAAGAGATTGTGCGTGTTGTCTTTTGAAATGGTTTGGGTTATTGATTTTTGGTTGATGAATGTTGCTTTCTTTAGAATGTATAAACGGTTTAGTTTTGTTGGTTGTTAAAGTTGAATGATATATGGTATGGTTATTTGTATGACGCAATAACGCTGTTACTTTAATATAATACAATAGTGACTTGTTGATAAATCTGAATCCGCAATGTTTAAGAGACAGTTAATTTACAAAAAAAGGTACAGCTTAATTTGAATTTTATCGTATAATCAATCTGATATAGTTTAGGAGAAACATGCTTATTCAAATAATGGTTGACATTTGAAATAAATAAAGCAATAAATACAGTTTTGTGGGTATAAATATTAAGTTTCGTATATAAAACATAGAAAATTTACTGAATAAGTAAAAAATTAAATATATTTAGTGAATTTTTCCGTCACTTCTAAGGTCCCAACACAATATATTTAATTTGTCCCATTTCGAAAAAATACAATCTGCACTTTACATAAAACGTTTTAAGTATATAGCACGACCCCAATAGGAAAATAGATTTCGGAAAATTGCGAATTGAGTTCGCATCAACCCCCAAAAAGTACCTTCTATTAACATAATCGCTTTACGATGAATGCCATGGAAATAGACTGTAAATATCCTCCATATATAATACTTATAAACGCGAGAATAGTTTAATTCGACGATAAGCGATTCGGATCGAGAGTTTTCCTGTATTTTCCTCGGACACGCACACGCGCCTTCCGAAATATTTTCTGCGATTTTTCCCGCTTTTCTTGACCTCGGTCAACGGGTGTACGATAAAAGCCCGCCGAATATTTATTTGTTTTCTTCTGTGTGTATGCACGTGGAAATCTTTTTATTTTTACACTTCGTTATTAATGTCATCTTGATAAGTTTTCCGCTGATACTGTTGTTTTTTTTTTTTTAAGGGTCGATCTTGACCTTTTATTTAATTGCGTTTTGATATTGTGCTCTTTTTTGTATGCGAGTCTTTAATAGGGGTGTTTTGTATATTTTTGGAGTTTTTCGAGTGTCAAAACGGTGTTCGTTCACTTTTATCTGACTTTATCGAGATCGTTTTTATTGTAATTTATAGATACTGCTTTGTTTTGAAAAAGAAATTTATTTAAAATATCATATTTTAAGATTTGCATCGTTTTTTTTATCACTTATCGGTGACCTCTATAATTTTCAGTTCAATTTATGTGATAATATGCAGTTTGAAAATATGTAGTACCTTTTTTTAATAAATTTAATTTTAAAATAAATTTTAAATATGCATTAAATTTATTTTTCCAAGGTTGTGTTTTAAATGATAATTAAGTAAATTTCGACCTTTTACAAATTTAGACCAATTTGTATGCTTGCAACTCATTATAAAAGTATTATAAGTCGCAAGGTATCTAATTTTATAAATTAACGCTAATATTTTTTTTAAATTTGTAAAAAAAAATCGCTATGAATTCCACACATGCAACATTCAAAATGTTATTTTTCATATTCGAATTTTAATATGGCTATTTATTACATTGTAAATTTTAGAAAGGCTTGTAATACTATTATACCTTGATTATAAATATTCCTTTTTCAAATAATTATACTAAAAGCTCTTCATAAAATATTGTGTTAATTTCGCTGAAAGCTGCCTCCGTTATAAATTCGCAATAATAAACATTAAAAATCGTCCGTTATAAAACGAATCTTTGGGAATATTTAATTTTCTATCGTCCACAGAAACGTTTCTTTTCATTTTTCTGGTAATCAATTCGTGGAATTTTTGTTGTTCGCGATTTATTTTATCGGCAATCGTAAAAATAATCGCGCTTGATCGGAACCCACTCAAAAATAAATCTTCGCACGTTCGCTCTATTATATCCTTGACCGAATTTTCCATCGGGGAAAAACGACGTCGGAAAAGCCCACCCCGCGGTCTACGAATTCGTTTATCTAAAGATCCGATATTACACATTCTGAACATACACGCGCATGTAAATCTGGATTCAGGAATTTAATTTTCCACCTACTCTAGAGGTTTTCCGACCCCTTTCCTCGATTCGCTGAAAATCCTATACAGTTTTCTTAATATTATACTACGAGAGCTTATATTTTCGGCATGAGTGTGTACGTCGTAATGCAACAAGAGTGTGTTTGCTTGTGTCGGATGGGGCAAAAACGAGCTGGTGTCTGTTTGCGTGTTAAGAAATGGTGAGGTGGGAAATTGGGGAAATTTATTCGGATCCTAAACAAGGTTAATAGATACAAGGGCAACAGTTTGTGGTCGAAGGAATGGCGTGACCGATCGTAAAACTTTCCTTTTTGGACTTTCTCGGTGCATTCTTGCTGTCGAGCGCCGAAAAGCTTGTGCATACTAAAATATATGGGGGAGTGAAACTTTAAGTTCCTGTTCAGCTTGGATAAAATTTAGTGTATGTCGGTAACCTCATTTTTGTACTTTGTTTCATATTCTCGTTTTTTTAATCTTTAATTATTTTAAAATTAAAGATAAAACACCATCGTATATATTAGTTGTCAGTTTTTTTTAAAGCCTATGTTAAACTAATTATATAAACTTAATATACATAAGTTTTATTTTAATTCTGATTATTTTTTCTGACTTAATTTGATTTTTATCATCAATCGAAATCTAGAAACACATTTATATTTTATTTGCTAAACCGACGTTTTGTTATTTGAAATTTAAAAATATTCTATGACAACAAAATATAACGAACACTAATTAATCTTTGATGTATTATAATATCTGCAAGGAACTCACATTTTTATTTTTGTTTAACGATGATATTAATTGGTTGATATTTGAAGTCAAAGACCAATGTGAAAACGTAGAAGCTTTTAATATGAACGCATTGCTTTTCATGTTTTGAACTTTGAACGAAATTAATTTCAAATAATTCATTCTCAAAGAAAATATTTCATTGCGAGAAACCCCACATAATTCATGTTTAATAACGTTCTATTAAAAAATACTTTCATTGTATATTCTATCCAAGGCTGTTTCAATAACGCGTAAAAGCTACAGTATCGCTTTTCACCTCGTTTTCGATACGTATCTGGAAAATATCAAACAAAACATACCCAGAGCTACATTAATTTTATACAAATTAATCACGAAGAATTCTTACACAAATTTTCCATTCATTCCAACAATGTCAACGTGGAAAACTCGGAACATTTTCGCATTGTCATCTAACAAAACGAAAGCTTTTCCCTATAGTGTTGGAGCGGCTCACACAAAGGGACGCCCACTCTTCAGGTGAAAATTCGCTAAAATTCTCCACTTTCTTGCGACAACAACAACAATGTCATTTAATACATAAAAGATGTATAGATTTGAAACTCTCAACTTTTCCAAAGCAAATTTGTGATAAATTTATGTTATTTTTTTTTCAATAAAAGAATCTTGAGTACTCAAAATGAATTCTTGAATTGATCATTGTTATAAAAAAAACCATATTTGAAATAAGTTTTTAGTAATTTTAAATACATATTCAAAATATTTAATCGATTATGATAAAAAAAATTGGATTCTTAATTTTTTTAAAAAAAAGAAAACTTATAGCAAATTGAATATTAATTATGATCGATTACGAGTTTTGGATCTGTACTTTTCATGTCAAAATTCAAATACCGCAAAAATAAGATTGTTTCGTGCTCGATTCACATTTCGAAATATATTCGAATTAAATTAAAACACAAAGTTTTCGATTACGTCAGAGATACTAGAGCCGATAGGTCGGGCGACGTTCGACCTAACCTATCTAAATTTCACATCTACACAAAAACAATTTGGTTGACGAAATCGTTAAATTAAATCTACGGGGACAATGCGCGGTATTACATTGACCTTCAAAAATAAAGCTAATAAAGAAAATTCATTAAAACTGAAGTTTTAATGCGAACGAGTTTTGAAATAATAACTTTCATTGGTATCCGTAGTTTATTGAATAGATTATTTTTTATTTTCACATTGTTTAAAAATTATGGAGTGCAAATATTTAACAATTATGCTTCGGCTTTTTTATTGTTTCAGTTAATATACTCGTACGTATGAAAACGCGTTTGAGTCGTAAAATTTCAAAGCAATAAATTAGTTCAGTGTATGAACGCGTCGTTTCCATTGTTCTTATATGTACTAACTTTTTCATTTGTTACAAAAATAAATCTTTCTTGCTTTTAACCGAAAAAAATAAAGAAGATTTCATTTGGCTTAATATAAGCTTGTTTTAGATAAAAGTAGTCGAGTTGAACATGTTCAGTTCAAATATCAATTTACTAATTTTCAAATATAGATTTCCTTCAAAAATCAATTTTGATTTAAATTATTAACTTGAATTAGTTCCGTTTCGAATCCCTATAAAGACCATGTCCGAAGATGAACTTTGCCAATTTGCAGTTTGCGGTCACGGTGTTATTTTATAGCTTCGTTAAGCAAAAAATAAACCATTCTGGTCGGTCGGAAAAGCACTCTGCTCTTATTGCGGATTCTGCCGGTTCAAACTGTTTCGAGTCGCTTGTTTCAGTGTAGAATTTTCCAGTTTTTCCCGATTGTTAGCGATCGCGTAACGCCCCTCTTGCACCACGATGATGGTGTGGAAGAAGCTTTTCGCAGACGACTAACAACCCCATCAGGGATCGCCAACTGCTCTCGAGATTTATAATCTTCCTCTCCGTAATGGTCTCTCGGCAAAAATGGCTTTTTCTCCGTGTAAATATCGGAAACAATCCGATTTGAAAGTATTGTTCTTGTACCGGCTGCCATCTGTTGGATTTGAGCCGCATTAAAAATAAAACGTAAATTAAGTCAATACAAAAATTTCATCGTATTTATTTTATCAAGCATCATATTTTGAAATTAAATTTATGTGATGCAAATATTGCATTTTTTTATTGATTGATTCCTATTTTCAAACCGATTTCTCTGATATTTCAATGCGGATCAACATTAATTATGACAAATAAGATTGAAAACTATAACTGAATGATTATAACGTTAATTGCATCTCTACTATACACATTATAAGTATTTTTGGTCACGTCATTATTTTACAGTGAAAAATGCCATAAATGCACTTTGTTATTAGACATTTCAATAATTTCTATGGAATGTTTATTGTACCCTGGCTAGACTGAAACTTAACAGAAACTAAGAAGAAAGTATTTTTCACATAGTAAAATAGTTTAAATACATATGTTATTTATTAACACCGTGAAAAGAGAAAAATATTTAACCATCGAAAAAACACGATGAAACTTTTATGTTTTATATTTTAATGAAAAATACATTCTTTATAATCATAAAATGAAATCATTTTCAATTGTTATTTTATGAAATATTGAAAAGCATCCGAATCCATAGCGTAGCGAATCTGTATTTTTCATTAGCCACACCACGGTTTTCACTCGGCGGCCTTTAACGTGGCAGAAAATTAAAACGCGCCGCTAGATTTTTCGCAAATTTCCCACAAAATTGCATACGCCGTTTCGTTATTTACGGCCATTAGGCGCCGTTAAAAGTGGGTCAATCGCAACATCTGGCCGTGCAGAAGCGTCCCGATTAACCTGTTAAATGCCGGCGGCGAGATGCTATCGCAGCTTTTCGATTTTCATATAATAACGCCGACACGGAGGCGATTATTCTCGAACGATAACACGGCGGCGATTTATAGGCGATTTCCGCGTCCAGGAATAGTCGGGGAAAACGGCAGCGGTGCGGAGGCTTCGCGAATTTGTACAGTTTCGCGTTTGTCGTGTCTCGTGATTGTGGGACGTTTGGATATTTGTTTTGTTCCAAAGTTGATTGGCGTATAATTACGGTGTGTATTTTCGGTAAATGAATAATTGGATTGGCCATGGTTGTATTGTTTTTTTTACAATGGCACGCATTACGTGTAATATTATAGCGAGAGTGATTAAAACGTGATTAATATGTTCGATTTAATCTTAGTTTGATTTTCAAGGGTTTTTTTTCTATTTCAAGATTTTTTTATTATATTTAATTTTTATAGAAAAATCTTAGATTATATTGTTTATTTTGTATACAACCTTCGCTGTAACAATTTAAATTTTAACAAAGGTATTCGCGTGTCCTTTCATTGATATCCTGACTAAATAATCGAATCGCGAACTTTCGGACGTATTTTACGCCGTTGAAATGTCGTAAACGTTTAACTGCGAAACTTTCGACGTGCGAGATTTAACGAGTGCGACTTGCGACCTATCTGAAATCAAATTTTATTCGAGTCTCGAGTAGTAGTACGTGTATATCGAATATCGTTATTTAACGCTCGACGGAGCGAAACGGGATCGGAAAATAAATAAAACTTTGACGGAAGGAAAATTCTGCGACAGAACATCCGTCACGCGGGAAAACTTTCCAAATTAACGAACGTGTATGGAAAACGAGGGAGGAAATCGTGAGCTTTTGTGCTGAGGTACAATTTTTCGATAAATTTTACTAATCGCTTTCTGCTATGTTTATTTCGTGTGAGGACGTGACTTTTGTAACATCTGTGCTAACAATTCTGAATTATTATAAAAATATTTGTATTTTTCATATGTATTATCTTTTGTAATAAATTTTCAACCAAATTATACATCTATAATATCAGTGAATACAAGGATTTTTTTAGTTATGTATAAAAATATCAAGTAATAGTGATCCATTATTTTGTACGTAGAAGGATACTCTCTTTTCATGGAATCTTCCATTACGTTACATAGTGTTTTCTGTAGTATCAAGGCAATTTCTGCTTGAGTATTTGCTTTCAACTGCTATAAATTTTTTAGCTTGTTGACGTACATTTTTCCTTAAAAGTACGAGAAAAATTCAGGTACATTAAAATCTTTTAAACGAAACAGCTATCTTGCGTCTTGTTATGAATTATTCAAAAATACGAAGTATATCCCTATTATATTTCTTACTTACTAAATAACATAGCGGATTTCCTCTCAATAACACAATATATTCAACCAATCAACAAATTCAAAGTCTTCCTGTTTCTTGTTCGATATTAAATCAAATAAATCCCTACTAATTATAAATCCATTCCATTCAACGCCGCAGTTTTTCTCTCGCGTTTGAAACTAGTTCGACATTCAAATAAACTTCAATATTACACCATAAAGACTAGGTTTATCGCGTTTACGCGTTGTTTTATCGAAAATATGTTGTGTTCGTATAAATTGTTCCGACACCGCATTGTTGTTCATGCGAACGCGTCGCAGAGCTTTTAAGCGCGTTGGCGGTTCGCCTACAACTTTCGGCTCGAGGCTTTTAAGGGCGTCCACAAATCGCCTACTCATTCATATTATATCGCGAATACTAAATATTAATGTAGGGCAGAGTTATCGGGTCAAACTTAATTATCGCGTCGGATTAAAAGGAGCCGAGGGGTGCTTTTTTGCGGGAAAATTCGCAAACTCGAGACAACGCGCTAATTAGATAAAAAGAAGTTCCTGTTTAGCGTAACGAGTTCGCTTCTCGCGTTTCAGCGCGGAGTTTATAATATTATTATATTCGGGTATATAAATAATGAAATAGACTCGAGGTGTATTGAGTGATTCATTCGATTTGTGTTTATTTTCATCAGGTGCGAAAGATTAACGGTGTGAGTGTGTAAAAAATAAGTGTTTGAATTTAGTTTTTTAACATATATTTGAACAGTTGTACATTTTTCATAATATTATTCTTCAAAAAGTATCTCGATTCTTCGGGAATGAAAATGTTTAAGGATATAAAACGGAAATTGTTTCAAGTATTTTATTATTAAAGGTATTCGTTCGTACCAATCGCTCGATCGTTCAAACAAGTCACCTTCGGAAGCGAGAACGATTATACGGAGTGGCACCAAATTAATCATTTTCACAAAGAATACGAAATTAGCGACGCATTCTGGGTTTTTGCATCGACATATTTTCTATTTTACTTTATTTTGCCGTTTTCGAAAAGCGATTTTCGCACATTTATTGCGGTGCTTCGGTACCAGCCGACGTTATCGCTTTTCGCCGTTGACTCCGTTTTCGTCGCACAATAAGTGTTATTATAACACACACGCGTTATTTTTATTCTCGTATGTATATTTTTTTATTTTGTTCGGTTCACGATAACGGTTTCGCTCGAAACCTTCGCATTTTCAGTTAACAAAACTAACGTCTTTTGCACAGTTCGGTAGGGCAAAGCGCCTTTGTTATCAGAAATCAAGTATCGAGCTTTCGAGACGGATTTATTGAAGGCTAAACAATAATAAAGCTATACGGTATTCGACCTAGAGCTTAATTGTATTGAATAATGTAACGAACGTCATGTGAGAAAACATATTTCGCGCTGAAAGCTCTATAATATTCATATCGGAAATGATTGATATTTGATATATTTTCATTAAAAATTCTGCAGTTTTTTGTTTGACTTTTTTTCATAGTATGCTTATCAAATGTGAATTTTATATTTTGTATGTTTCTGCAAAATTATTGCGTAATTTGAATAATTAATTTTGATTCATCTGCATTTCAATAATCGATCTTAAGAATCTTTAATATAAGTCTTAATTTCTAGCAGCACATTTATAAAATGAAATAAATAAATAGTTTTTACTGTGACTAAAATATACATTTTCGTTTTTTATACGATTTCGCATATTTTATTCAAAATCAAAATTCGATTCACGGTAACGAATAAAACATATAAAATATTACAGATTAACATTTAAACGATTTTTCTCTGAATATTATAAAATATACATCTACGGCAAGGCCTAGATGCAGATTTCGCTTTTTCACAAAGACGTCCGGTTATTTAGCCTCGTTTCCAATGCAAGAATAAAACACCATCTCGATCACACACAAAACACCATAAATTCAATAATTTTACAATATCAAATGCGTTCTTATCGGAACATACAAGTACATGTTTGCATAGCAAACATTTGCCTGTCTATTTATTATTATTTTGTGTGCACACATTCAAATTTTACGGTATCGGATTTATCAAAACAAACGAGATTTGAGATTGCAAATACGCCGTTCAAGATGATGATATGAACGCTTATTCATGACCTGACTGCCTTGGGAGGCATGAATGTTTTCATCAATAAAAAATATCGAATCAACTATTCTTAAATGCGAGTTCAATGGTGATTAGTGATTTGTATTACGAAATTGTTATTTTGTCGATTTGATGTTCGTTATTGACGTGTTCGCATATGTCATATTGAATTTGTTGAGTAATCTTAATCTTAATCATAATCTTGTTAAGAGTAAACAATATAAAAATTTGTGATTTTTTAATCTAGAGGCTTTCTGTTTACCGAAATGTGACATGTTATCCGTTTGTGTAGGACACATTTTGCCTTTTGAAGGGGGAAATACCCCACCGACGAAACTACAGTTGTGACGTGTTTGTGTTTGCTGCCAAATTCATATAATGTGGTTTGTGTAAAAACAAAACACTTTGTGAATAAACGTTTAAAAAGGAATACATGCATGTCTGAATTAATCTGAACAAGTTTTGAATTTATATTACAGAAAATCTCTCTTGAAATAATGTATAATAAATACGTTTATCAAACCAAAATTTTAAATTTATTATTGAAAAGTATCTATAGTTGTATGTTAGAATTGTTTAAAAATTCCGATAGACACATATTTTCCTGTTTTACCGCACGTCAAGTGATATAGCGGTTTATTATATAAAATATTTATTTTCTTCAAATACAACCAGTGTTTATTTTATGTGATGAGTCCAACGATCACATTCTTAGGATGAAAATTTTAAACTATTACGGACTTCCTGCAACGTAAATATTTTTAATAAATAGTTTGCCCTTGTAACGAATTACTCCATATCAAAACACGCACAGTAATTGCAATGCCAATATTCTCGAAAACAAATAAACACATTCAAATTACAACCATCAACAGCTAAAACTCAATGTTAAAAGTCTCAAATTCTCCTATTATGATTCTCAAATTTCCATATCATCGAATCGAATTTTCAACACACATGTTATTTATTTGCAAATCCTAACGTCAGCTACGGCAGTAAATAATATACGTATTTGTACGGTCCGAGCTCGCATGCGACGACCGGACACCATAGACGCCTTTCACCGGTTCTGGTTGCATAATGAGTCGAACGGTGCAGTTGCAATTGCACCAGAGTGCATATTTATGAGATTCCCAAGAGTGGTAAAGAGATCGCACCGCGTGCTTGTACATTGATTTCGTAATGCGTCGCATTCCCGGCTCTCGCGATGGAATCTTTCTTCTAACCGGATACTTAACTATGGTCGCGCTTTTCTTTAATTGATTATATTTCTTTGTAAATGTCGGTTTTTGTGTGATTGTCGGAGTTGAGCGATGCGTGGTGGCGTGGACTGTTGATGGGTGCCGATATCCGGATGGTTGAGTTTCGAAATGATTTTGACATTTGGTTGGTTTTTGTTTCGATTTTGAAATGTTATTTAAGTGGATTGAATTGTGGTCAGTATATTGTAAAATAATGTATTTGATTGGTTTTACCGAATGTTGTCATAAAATGTGTTGAGTATTTATGCGTTTTGAAAATTGAGAGGACTCGTATATTTCTCAATATTATTTTCGTAAAAATATTCAAATTTATTAAAAAAAAAATCTTAAACGACGGGCATTTAAATTCTAAAAACTAGTAGTAATCCTTGAAATAATTCTAATTAATTTACAAAATATCACAAATAAATGACAGATTTATTTCGGGAATATATTGAACTTCAACAAATTTTATGCATCTTTCGTGTTGTTTGTGCGTCTTATAATAAAAAAAGATCAGTTACACAATAAATGTTTACTGTTACGGACAAATTGCATAAGTTATCGATTATTATTATAATGACTAACTCTCTGCAATATCTCAGCACACCACAATCTAAGTAACTGTACATTCAATGTTTATTTTAATTAAAAAATGTGTACAAATTTATAGGTGCGTTAACCTCAAAATTTCGCCACATTCTCGTTGATTATAATACTTTGGAATAATGAAAAAAATCGATTAGACATAAAACGAGCCGCCAATCTTCGAATCGTGCGAAAAAGCGCAGCCAAACGGAGAAAGTAATCTCGTTGCGAAATGAAAACGCGTTTTTTTTTCTTTCGTTCACTAATAGCAGCAATTGACCACTGTTGCGAATTGCCAACGAGATGTTGAAGACGTTCGGTAGGGTAACCAACTCTACACGATTTGAGATTACGATATAGTTTTTTCCGATCGAATATTGCCTTTTTTTGATATTTAAAATAGATTTTAATATACTTGACCCATAACATGACAGAATTATAAAGCTATGCATGGATACGGATAGTAAATAATTCTTTTTTTATATATATATTTAATTGATTTTTATTATTATTTGAGTTATAAATTTTTTTAAATAGGTGTTTGAACTAACAATAAGAATTTTAATGATTCAAGACACGAAAAGTGCTTAATAATCACGCGATGATTTTAAGTATCAGAAATATACAAGAAATGTATTGTTATCGATTATAAAATTTCGAATTAATCAAAAAAGCACAAAAACATAAAGAACCAATATCGGCTACTCCATCAATCATACGAAATTCGTACATTTAAGTTCCCTTTAAAAAATAACTTTCCGAAACTTTCCCTTCATCTCGGAAGAAACTTGGGTCACCGCAACCCTTCGTCTATCGGTCGACGAACTTTCCAGCATAACGTCAGAATTTTAATTTCAAGACAGACGCAAATTCGAAAACACACTTCCCCCAGTTCCGACCCTTCGAATATTTCAGGCGAATCGGATGCAAAGTCAATTTGTGGCGGTCAACCCCTTAACTTCGCCCCCATTCCCCCTTGTGGCCTTCCGGACCGAATTTTTATTCGGAAGAAAGACGAGACAAATTTAGTGGAAACGTGACTCCCGAATACGTGCCCCTTACACGGGCACAGTACATAACTACATTTTTCCTTGTTTCGGGTAAAGGCCACTAATTTGTCAAAGTGAAGCTCTATACGTTATTTCTATTTATCGCCGGTCCGAATTGGCGTTTCGGCGTTTGGAAATTGCACGTGGGCGATAAGACATGCATGCAAATGTGGCGTTGAAAGTCGGAGATGTTCGCTTTTGGATATTTTATGTTGTTCGCGAATTCGTTTTGGTATGTGTACATTCATGTGTGTGTGCAAACCGCATATCCGCTTCGATGTAATAAAGTCGGCGCTGTACAGGCTCGAGGTGGGGTATTAATACCCTTAAATTTCGATGTTGTAAATATGTATTGGGTGTAAATATATCGTTGATTAAACACAGATGATTTATGAGTTAGGATGTGAAAACGTCTGCGGAAATCATTGTTGAAAATATGGTTTATGTGCGTGGAGTAATGCAGACGACTGGAAATCTATACATTTTCAGTTGCTTCATATGTCGGTAGAAAGTGCCTCAAAATTATAAAAATTAAGTTGAAATTTTCATATTTGTTTAATAAGTTCGAATTAGATATGAAATAAATTTAGTATCGATTCGATATGCATGTTTTGTTCGGTATTATAATATATTCGAAATTGGCCAGTTATTTCGAGCAAGAAATTTCACCATTATTCGAACATGAATTATTATATTCAATTGAAATGAATCGAGCGTTTCCGATTGAGAAATGATACTTGACATGTGTCAACGTGGAAACTTTCACATTGATACAGTTGAAACATGATAATTATTACGATTTATTCTCAAATAAACTCAAACACTATCCTATATCTCGCTAAATGCGTCGAGCGAACGAGAAAAATCACGATTTTAAAACGAAAAAAATTAATCCAGCGAAAAATTGAATGCGACGAGTCACGAACAGTGACTTTCTCAACAAACTTTGATACTCAAAAATACAGTTAATATCATAGTTCAAAACTAAAATACGACAATCCCGATAGCGCTCACTATTCGGGTCGCGTCCTCGGCGCCCATAGGAACGCCGAAAATTCAAAAATTTCCCACGTCCCCACATCCGAAAACCGACTTTGAACACACCGAACGAGATATTTGCGCACGCGTGACCCAAAACGACCTGTTCACCTGCACACACGAATGACACATTCATTGCAAGACGATGTCCGATTGAAACCAGTTGCGGACGCGGAGTCGATCGGCGCAGACGTGTTTGCCGACTCCTGGCCGCCTCGCTTTCCACTTTTCCTCCCGGATTCCAATAAAGGAGGACCCTTTCGATCCTCCGGGATCGATTTCGGGAGGTTCGAGTCCGGTTCGGAGGCCCGGGTGCCGGTTCGAAGCGGCCGTTTTGACAGTTGACGCACCGGATTCGTGCTGCGTCGAGCATGTTCACTTACATGTGAGTATTCCGCGTTGTGGGGGGCTTCGGAGTGTTCGTGTGCTCGTTTTGTGTGGTTGAGGATGTTGCTTCGGTGTTCGGTGGTTGTGGTTGTTCGTGTGGTGTGTATTTTTGTGGATGATGTATAATGTGTTGGTAGTGATTTGTTTTCGGGAGATTGAAAGGGTGTGTCGATGAATGAGGCAATCGTTGATATTGTAATTGCACATTTGTATTCAAATTTTTTTGTTGTTGTGATTTTATACAAATTTTTGTCGTTGTTTTTATTAATAAGTATCGATTTCAACAGAGAAATCTTTGTTATGATCCGATTTGTAACAATCTATGATTATATTGTTTCTATTCTAATACTTGTACTATAATGGCGTCCTTGTAATTATCGAATACTTACTTCCTTGATACTGACGAGATATGGTGTATTTTTTTATAAAAATCGCATTACTACATTGATGATAGTTAAAAAAAATCATTCAAAGCAAATAAAGAACTAAAACGACCGTCATATATACAAATTACACCATTATAAAACGATCATCAATTTTTATAACACTATCGGGATCGAATTGTAAAATTTTTGAGACACAAAAGAATACATTTTTGTCTGAAAAGTATGTCAGTTTTACTACGAAGAAATGAATCAATGCCCACGCTTTCTATATTCGGAGTATGTACGACACTGACCCTCGCAATTGAACTCTCGATTTTGTCTTAATGCAATATATTTTTTTCGCAATGTCCTTATACGTCCGCATGTACACAAAGAGCTATCTGCCCACGTTTTTTTATATAACATTGAACGCAAAAAAAAATTATATCACTGCCATTTTTGAATCGCGCGCGAGATAAATTTGAACGATTTCGCCTGCGCCGATCGTAACGCGCGTGGATTTTTTTTCGTTTTATTATTTTTTTAATCGCACACAGCATAAAAGTTTATGCAAATTGAATTTTGTTTTTATTTTTTACGATTATGTCTTTGATCTCGCATTGTTTAGTTGTGTCGCGTTTTTACATAATATTCGTATCAAACGATCGAGTTAATTGTCCCTTTTTGTGAATCGCGTTTCGGTTTTTGATTTCTAAAAATTATGTTGTGTTATTATAGATAGAATTTTTGAAATTTTCTTTGATCATTTTCAATTAGTTTTATCATGTATTCTGAAAATTTTCATATTAATTTTAATTAAACGAAAATAGAAACTGTTTAATCAAATGAATAATATGAAATGTAACTAATTATCGCTGAACATTTTTGAATTTATAATTGACCTCGTGATATGTATTTACTATCAAAAACATTGACAATATAATGAAATTCCTATGGAAATACATTGGATTTATGAAAGTACCATATAACATACGAGAGAAAATCTCACTACACAAACAACTACCGGTTTCCATCACGAATTTTAATTAAACAGCAAACGCATTACAACCTCACACTTCGCATCCACAAAAAATATTTTCACGAATCATTATTTCGATAGTATTATAAGACTTTTCCAAAATTTTATTTCAACACAAATTTAATTACACATTTTTTTTTAAATTTCATTATAAAAACGATTCAGTTGATAATCGAATTATCATTTTTTTTTTCAATTTTCGCAGACCCAGCCCGAGCACGGAGACGTTTCCCATAACGGCTGCCGCCATATTGCCCAAGGTAAGCCACTTTTCATTTCTTTTTGGATTCTTTCTAAAGTGTGTCATGTCGTAGGAGCGAGCCTCCGTTTGTTGTTTTGGCGGTTGTTGTTGATGTTGCCTTCTTTGCGACGGTCGTTTGAATCGTTGAACCGAAATCGAAACTGGTATGTCCGTTTTGGAAGACGCCGACGCTTTTCCGAATGCCTCCCTCACGTGTCTCTCCTTAATGGTGCAATTTTTTTGATGGAGGAATTCGACGTTTGTATTGTATTGTGTGTGCTATTTGTGTTGCTTATGCAATCTATTGTTTATTTGTTGTTGATGGATTGCTTAATAATGCGATTATATATGCAATACGTTACAAGGATTTTATTTACATTTTACTTGAAATTTGCAATTTTATTATGGCATCGAAAATAAGTTGATGTTGAATTGTAAATGCACTTAACGTATTATGTAAGATGATAGACAGATCATTGAAAGTTTGAGCTTTTTTAATAACCTTCTCTATAAAATTTCTTATTTCAAATCTTGATGGATTGAATATTGAAATCATTTCTTAATATACAGTTTCTGTTTAATGATATAAAATCACATTCATCTAATGGCTGTGTTATATACCGCTTAAATTTGATAATTGATGCGTTTATTTAATTTTAAACTTCATTTGCAAATCTATTGAGTTATTTGCTTTCAAAGAATTTTGTCCTTTATGGTATTTTAAACTATTGTGCAATTTTCATTTTGAACGTAACAATTTAGTTTAGTTTTTTTGGCACGGACATGTTTTTGCTTTGTTTTGGTTCGTATTTGGAAATAAGTAAGGAGTGAAAAAAACTAGTACTTTCCGTATATAAGTTTTCGAATGATTAATGTGAAAATGATCGGGTTGATCTTGACCTTAAATAAGATTATGGAAAATTGTTAAATGTTGCGAGGTTACCGAATTTATCGCTTGTGAAAAATTGTTTTCCGCATGTTTAGAATAAAGTACGGGTCATTTAAAATGCGTGATTATATTTTTAAAGTATATGTTTCAGTAATTTGAATAACGTTTTAAATAAATTGATTCAGTTTTTTATACATTTTTAGAACAAAGACTTGAAAATTTTCAAAAATAGATATTTTAAAATACCTCGTGTATATTGAAAGTATTAATAATAACTTCGATCAGTTTCTATGAAAATACAGCAAAACGTATTATATAATATTTTCATAAAACATGTTATTTCAATATACAAATATTGCAGGAAAAATATTTTCGCATAAACAGTAATTATTTTCAAATTTCCGATGTAAGATTAAAAAAACTATGAATCGCAATTTATCGTTTGATTTTCATTTAAAAAACGAACGAAAAATGTGTATAGACGTAATATAAAAATAAAAAATGACTTTTGAATCGTTTTAAATCAAAAATCGAATCAAATAACTCGAGAAATAATAAATACGTCATTTGATAATAATATTTAGTAAATTTGAATGCATATTACGACTAAATTAGTGTTATTCTGAGAAGATTTTCGATTCGCGGTATATGGCCGTCGCGTGTCCATCTGTGGACCGTCGCGCGCCCCGCCACCGCCAGTTGCGACGGCCGCCGCAAGATGACGCCACCGAAGGCCACGCCGTTTCCGCGCGAAATGCGAATCGACTGCGACGGCGATTTTCGCGACGACAATGGCGAAACCTTCGTCGGGCCCGGCGTCTACATAACGCCCGATGGCGAAATGTGGATAAAAAGGATCGTGGAGGTCCTCGAGCAACGGCGGCACGGAGAGAAAATCGTGTCCGAGGACGAGCAACGCGCCAGGATGCGCAATAAAATCTTCTTCGTCCAGTTGATGAGCGCTTTGGAGGAGGCGTTGGTGGAAATTACGGTGGAACTTTGTGATTTTTCGATTTTGCGATTGGTTTTGTACAGTTCGGGTTCGATTTTGCGCGAAAATGTGCGAAAATTTTGGAGAAAGTTTTGTTGTATGTAAACAAGTATGTAAACAAATGCGTACGTATGGCTTACGGAGGTAGTACTATAATGTTTACATTCGATTTTTTCCCATATCTATTTACGTTTTTCGTTTAGATTTATGTATTTTCAGTCGCGAAGTTATCGAGTTACCTTTTAAATAATTTTCATTATATATATCATTTTTTGGTGCGACTTTTTTAATGTTTGATATGTGACACTGTAAAAACTATGTCATTTTTAGCGTTTTTTTTTTCTCATACAAGTTTCCGCTATAATAATCGCTTTTTCACCTGTCCATCGGCCTTTATATACATATTTCCGATTGTGTATCGTATATTAGTGATCGGAATATGATTTTTTTTATAGCCTTTTCATAGAAACGTACGTCATTTGATGAAAATCCGATGTTATCCGACTATTATGGCTTTATTCCATTCTATTATTCTTGGTTTTCAATAGTTCGAACCAATTTAATGCTGCTATTGAATTTTTTTATATTTTTTGTAACCTCTCAAATACGTTTGATTACGTAGCCCTTCGTTATTTGAAATCAAAATAGAACGAAGGTCATAAATTAATATTATACATAATATATTGAAAACATATATTTCATGAATATAACATATGAAAATTTATATTTCTACATTAATATTTATCTAAAAAACTTTTGAATTTCAAATCCATTTGATCGCAAGACGAAAACCATTTTAATATTAAAATATCGCACCATCTTTCTCGATCCATTTACAAACACACTTAATAACTTTCGATACAATCACCCGGACTTTTGATACGAAAACACTCATGTCGGTTCGCGTGCATCGAAGATTATCAAAAGACATTTCATGGAAATTTTTCAGCCTTCAGCCGAGTTCGGGACGATCGTCGTCGACGATTAAGCCGACCGCCTAATTTCCTCGTCGGTTATCGGATCCGAGTTTCCAAATTTCCTGTCGGCCCACCGTTTCGGAAACCGGCGCTACAATGTTTGTTTATCTGAAAATATTCTGAAAATACCGCCAGAAACGTTCCCGCAGAAGTGTGTCGATCCGAAATGCGCCGATAAACGTGGGTTTTAATAATTCGCGGCGACACATTATCCGATCCGAATCTTTAGGCTCGATCTGAAATCTGGGTTTTTCGGTTGAGAAAATGGTATAATTCTTGACCTATATTGATAAATTCGGTGCCGATTCGGTAGTATTCGATATTTGTGCTCGAATCGAGTTAATTGCCGCTATATAATTGATTGAAAATATTTTGTATATGGTTAAAAATGTTACGAGGATCTTAATTTTTTTTACTGTGGGTTAATTACTCATACTTCGAACGAACGAATGAGTCGACATGCCGAAAATAAACATTGATACACATTGCTAAACATTCGGTTCTATGGATATTATTTTTCATTTATATTTATGTTAGAAAATAATGCGATGCGTATTTAATCCAAAATTCTTTTTCTCCGTTTACCATTGACGATTTATAAACGTAATAAATCGATCCGATACGATCCTTTATCGCGTTTCAATTCGCAACGTCAGACCCTTCGGTCCTTCCCGAATTTGTTTATGTGCGAATTTCGACAAAATTAAAACTGCGAACGCGATTCGTATCCGAAGCGGTTCCCGCGGGAACTTACCGACGCGCGAAGTCTCCTGCTTTACCGTCGGGAATAGCGATAGTTGTAAAAGCCGCCGTCAGGTGTCGCTGAGAATTTATTTTTAATTCCGCTCGATACGCGTATCGATCGAGCCCAATATAAAACGCGACGATCGAAATAATCATTTCCGCATCGCATATTCGACGAAACGTCTTCCGTTCGTCATCTACATGTGGATCTCGTTCGTTTATTATAATTTCGAGCACGCGGTGAGGGTGGCGCGTCAGCCAGTGAAATGTTAAGGGCAGCCGTTTCATTGATCCGGACTCGTTTCTCTTTCGCACATGTCGATTTCGTAGCGCTTCCGTCCCTCTCGCTCGAGCTGTTGTCGTCTTTCGGTGCAAATTGTTCAGGTATATTACGGCGACCTGTCATTTGATTATTTTTGTTAAAATATTAAAAATTTCTTTTTTTTCATTGTTTTAAGTTGGTTTAATATTTGTTTATTATTTTTGATGAATTTATTCGTATTTTGGAATGATTTAAAATGATATTTGAGGGAAAATTTTGATCTTTTTGTTTTGGTGTATATTTTTTTTGTGTTTAGTATATTCGAATGTTTTTGTCGGTTTTGAGCGTGTGAATAATCGAAGAATTTATAATTTTCACATCTGTCAATGCGTATCTGCTGTGGTAGCATACCGCGACGGGTTTGCGTCTCGGCGCGTCAAGCGCCGCGTGCATGCCCGTCGGGCCGGCTGTCCGGGCCACCGCCATTGCTGCGCGGAGTGTCGCGCCGACCGGTCGCGTTCACACTGCCCTCACGTCTCGATCGCGCGTGTCACCCTCATCCGCGCGCGCGACCACCTCGCGATCCGTCGACGGCTCGCCGACCGGCGACAAACCAGCGACAGGAACGACCAGGGTTCCGGAGCCGCTGCTACCGAGCGGCAGCCCGCCGCGAATGAGTAACCCCTCGCTGCAAGGCGGCGGTTTGTTTTTATGTGCGAATAGTCCGGACACGGCCACCAAACTGTGGGGCTCGGGGGCCTTCTTCCTACCGCCGCAGGGGATGTACTATCATGTGAGTAGATTCGATTAATTCAAAAAAATCAAAGCGCGCGTTCGTCGCGCGACGCGCGCGCCATCTCTGTCCCTGTCGCGCTCGCGCCCGCCCCCCGAAACCAGAAAGGGACGCGAACACTCGCTCTCGTTTTAAATATAAACGCTCTCCGGTGACGCCCGATTTCCGAACGCGTCAGTACTAATAAAATGGAAGACGAAAGTGCGACGCGTATTCCTCCCGTCCGATCCGATCCGGCTGCATCCCTCGTCTTCCATATTGATCGCGTCTCGGGAGCAGGGGTGGGCGTGTCGCACGCTCCAGCTCCCCTCGCAGCGCCGGAGGGAAGGTCAGTTATGGCGATGCACGAGGAGCTGCGCGAATCCGGAACCTGCGTGTTTACTAACATGGCTGCGTCGTCGTGCCCGGTCGAGCTTTTGCCGTTGGACGTCAGCGTTTTGACAGTTGGCGCCGTCAGCTGGTCGCCCGTTCGTGCGTGCGACTCGGCGGCCGGGACGGGCTTTTTCGCGTTCGCCGTTCTCCTGAAAATTTCAGACGGGGAAAACGTGCGTGCGTTCGCCAGGCGAAATTTTGACAGTTCGATCGAGCGCCATTTTGTATTGTGCAATTTTGTTTGCGAGAGGCTTTCGGCGGGTGTGTTTCGGCCAAATCCGAACGATGCCGCTTTTATCGAGAGTATGCTTTGAGTTTTACCGCTTTTTTTAATGGTGGTGTAATTTTTCGCAAATTACACATGCAAATCGAGTGAACGAGTCAATTTCACGTCACATTCTAATTTGACTGAAATCGTAAAATTTACATTTCCAAAATCGCTCATGTGCACGAACGAAATTTGACGGATAGAAGCTAAATTTTATTCGCGCAATTAAAATATCTAATTATTTCTTTACGTTCCGACGACTTTCATTCCGAAGCGTCTCATAAATCATCGAATTTTTTTATTTTTCTACGTTCGAAAAAAAGTCGACATTATTATCTTCTTTTTACCCTTCGTGTGTCACAAAAACAGGGGCGCCGCATCCCCAGCCATCAACAATTCAACACTTTAAATAGCCAACATTTTAACATAGTAATATGGACATAAAATATTCAAATACGAATATATGAGAAGAGAGGCAACGTGGCCCTCGGCTTTGTCGAGGGGCCTATTAATTTTTGTTAGTCATGTTCCCCTCGTGTCCGTCGAACGGCACGCTCACAATTTGCCCAATTACAGTAGAACGAGCCTCGTCTCTTGGTCTGCTCGCTCGACATGTGTGTGTAATTCGTTCTCGTATTGAGAGCAGGAAAAAATTGATGTACGTCCCGTGCCGATTCGGCTTAGAAAACGAAATCGGTGTCTAATTATAGCGAATGCCGTTCTGGCGATCTGTTTCGGTTGTAATTCGTGTTTTTTCGGTGGTAAATTGACTGTATGTTTGTGCGCGAGTCGGGATGAGTTGGTAATTGCACGTTGGCCATATAATTGGGACGTATTGATAAATGCGATTGTTTATTTTCGTATTCCGTTCAAATATATATATGAATTGGGATTGAAACTGTGTCGAAGTTGTATCTTATCAATTTATAGTTCGCATTCATATACAAAATTGAAATGTTTCAATATGATTTTTGTTACGTCGCACCACTATTTGAAATAGATATCTCGATCGGGCGAACATAACATGCATAATATTTACTCGTTTGACCCGATATCGCCGGTGACCTCATGTAATCTCCAATTGAAATACGTTCGCGTTATTGGACAACACGTTAAAAACCTTCAGCAACAACTTGCACCTTCGCGAAATTTAAGCTAATATTTCCATTTTTTTTTTGTTTTGCGAATAGTTTGTTAACGGAAGCCTGCTTCTATATTTGAGGACAATCAAACTGCGCGACTTTATTTCCGCCGTAGGACACAAACTGTTTATTCTGTCGCTTTGTTTGTGCTAATCAACGCTACTTCAGGTCGCGTGTTTGTGTGCGAGGATGTGACAAACGAAACGTTAATATAGGAGATGTAAAGTTTGCGATGTCAACAACGAAACGCACTGGTACTTACTCTGCGAACAAATAAATATTTAAGAAACACACTTGCAAACGGTTTCAAGGAAGATGGTAAAGGAATTTCGCAGGCGCTGGTTGGGAAAGGTGGAATTGTTCAGCGGTTAAGGAATGGCTACTTTTGACTGCATCAAAAATCATCCTCAACCAACAGTACAATTGATTGATCCTATATTCTTCACTCAGCAAAGTTCCCGTTCTCATTCGAACGATTTAAATTATTATTTTATTTGTTAACTTATTTCACAATATATAAAATTAATGATGTTAATAAAAAACGTTTTTAATCCCGTTTCGATATCGTCGAATGATTTATCGCAAACACCGCGTCTTTTAAAATAACATCGAACATTTGGGACAGCAAACGTTCGTGAAACGCAAACAGAAACACGCTAGAAACGAACAAAAGAGCTTTCATCGATACGCTGTCGATGCTTAGAAACTTTAATTATTATTTTTTTACGCGTAAAAAAATAAATTTCGTTTTTCTACATACTCCGCGATGGAATTCGACGTGGGAAGCGCGATCGCGATCTATTTTCATCGCGAGTCGTATCGACCGATGATTTTCGTACACTTTTCCACCAATTCCAGATGTCTCATGTATACTGCCCGTTTATACACAAATATCGTTATAAATATTGACGTGCCGATTGATGCTGAACACGTTCGCGAAGATTCCTCGA